>OY728167.1:489200767-489800767 GCA_963277665.1 Viscum album | reverse complement strand
AATTTGAATGTTATAGGTAAGTGACTTGAGCCTTGGAGAGGAATCCTATGTATCTTGTGAAGATAGGAATCAAAGTCCATGTAGTTTTAATTACATAGTTTAAGGTCATGTGATAGGTCTATACCATATATTTTAACATCCTACAATAAGGATGTTCATGTCATGAAAGGGGTGATAACAAAGGATTGGATATGTCTTACATTATGAAACTGCTCGGTTAAGAGTTTATCCTAAAAGGTATTATGATCAAATGATGGAGGATATGATTCATTGGAGATAGGGCCATAAGGAAATTAAATTAACCTCATTAGGAGCATAGTCAAACCTAGATCATTATAAATATACTAGGAATATTTCCTAGTGGTGGGAATTTAGATCATTTCATAGGTTATAGCCTGATAAGGATAACATAAATTCCTACAAGGAGTGTTTCCATACAAGGAAGTGTCATGGAATCATGGATATATGGGGTTTTAGGTTTTCTATAAATGATGTATATTCCGATGACAAGATGAGGTATGATGAAAAGAATATTGGGATTGAACCCCGGATAGGCATCCAACATATCATATTGATAACCGGAATCAAAGTCCACATAGTTCTGATGTTGTGTAGTTTAAAATCATGAAAAAATGATGTTAAACATTTAGTTTAACATCATGTGGTGAGGATTTTAATTTCCACAAGGGTTATAACAATGTGGAAATTTTATGCTATATGGATGGTATAATAGTATCCACATGGAATATGTTCATGCGGAAAAGAAAAGATATGGATATATATAAGAGTACATTATGAAGTTTGATGTAGGGATAGAGCCTTGAAAAGGAATCCTAAGTATCTTATTTATAATAGGAAATTGATTATTCATAGTTCATGCATAGATTATGTATGTCTTATGCATGATCTTACAGATATTATTTTT
This sequence comes from Viscum album, assembly GCA_963277665.1. Classification (NCBI taxonomy): domain Eukaryota; kingdom Viridiplantae; phylum Streptophyta; class Magnoliopsida; order Santalales; family Viscaceae; genus Viscum; species Viscum album. The sequence goes on along the minus strand of OY728167.1, from coordinate 489,799,842 downwards.
TCTCGACCCACTTGTCATAAAGGAAGGGTAATTAAACCCATATAGAATATTTTCCTACAAGATAGAAAAGTTTTGGACAAATCACAAGGAATATGGGTAGGTGAGTGGATATGTTGAGATTATATAATTATATTGGGATCTCATGAATAGAATAAGAGAGGTCCAAAGTGGTTTAATGATTCTTAAAGGGTTAAGAGATCACATGGACAATGAGGGTGAAGTAACCACATGAATGAAAGGGGATCATGTGATTGGGAATCTTTATGAGTAGAAGGGGTTATAAAATCATGTTACTAGTTATAATATGGAGAACATGTAATAGGTATATGGTTATTCACTTTTATAATAGTCTGGAGTTCCAGAAATCACATGATAGGTAGGGGACACATGATCTTGTGGATTTTAGAGGGATTGGTGATTTTATGGATGGGATACATGGTCATATGGAGGGAAGTGTTTCAGGTGATCTCATAGATGGGATACATGAATAACGCTTCACATGACTCATTTCATTGTCAATACTTTTATTTTTTATTATGAAGTTGACTCTAGAAATTAAGATGCATAATTTCTTAAATGTATTACCTAGAGAACATCCAAGTGAGAGCCTTCATATATCACTCCCCCTTCTCTTGGTTTCAGTATTCTATATCTCACATTCTTTTTCTGAATGGAATCAGTGGTTTTTATAGGAATTGGAAACATATATCTTTGTTTCTTTATAAGGTATGTGAGCCATGTATATGGGTTTGAGGCATTGGAAGACACCTAAATAAGTTGGTGTAATTTCATGAAATCTAAGTGAATGAGATTTCATGACTTCGATGGTGTATCCAGTACATCACATGATCAAGGGAGAGCATAAGATGTTCCATCATTGATAGAAATCTTCCTATTATAATAACATAAAATTTTAGGGTTCAGGAAATATCATATCCTAGGAGTAGCTCATGACCATAAATGACTACAAATCCTTCTGTTATGGATACCCTTTATGAGCCCATCATGTGATCATATCAGAGTTAAGAGATCACATATCTTGGGGGTGATGTATGATACTAGAACTATTATACAATCACATGGAAAAGTCATATAACCATTAAGGCATGTTGGGATATAGTCATGATTCCTTTTTTCTAAATAAATTTATACAAAAATTGATCTTTTACTTTGCATATTTTCATCACTTCTTCTTATCAACATTCATATGGTGGGTGAAAAAACAATTCCCCACCCCCCTCAGAAATTAATTTCACAAGAAGATGGGAGGAATTTGTTCTAAATAAGGGGATACCTACCTAGTTCTAATTTGACATCAGGGGATAATTATGAGTGTGAGTATATGAGAGGGTTGATCTACCTTTTTCCTAAGCTAAGGGGATTAGAGAGCATAACTTTACATTTACTGGTGTCATATAGTAGACCTCACAAGATTTTTTGATTTTTATTCTATCACCATAACTTATTCCTAAGTCTCATATAGGGGATGACATAGAGTTTAAGGACTTGTATTTTTCTAAGACTTCCCCTTTTCAGTTTTAATATGACAATTTTTAGGCAACCTTTGTTTTTTACACCAATATAAACACTATTATTATTGTTTATGGTCAAAAATATTAGACCAAATATTTCTAATGATTAAGGTCATATATCTTATCTCAATTTAAGATGATATTTGATATAATTTTCAAATAATGGGACATCATATTCTTTTCTTGAAAGTGAGAACAATACACAAAAGCATAGCACTGAGAGTATAAAATCTACTGGAATAGTTGGGATTATATATTGTGTAAATCATAACTCAAGGAGTTTGAATTTAGGATGATGGTATGGAAAGGGATGGACACTGAATATGATTAGGTTCACAGATTTCATTGTGATGTTTTTAGGGTATGTGGTGATAGAGTTCACGCCCTTCAGGAAAATTATGATTTTTTCTGGTAGACCATATGGGGAATATATGTGAATCCATATTGGGTAATGTATGCATAAATAAGAAAAAGTATCTCTTAAATTCAATGATACACATTTCTGATAGCCAAGGAAGGTTGATGGAGATCCATGAACTTGTGAAATGAAGTATGTTTATGGAATGAAGAGATATTATGGAAGGGTTCTAGTACACTAGAAGTTGTACCATCATCAATGTGAAGGAATATAATATTTCATTGATCTAATTATTTCCCTAACCAATAGGTTTAGTGGGAATAAATTTGATTTTTATAGGGAAATAAGAAGACCCCACAAGTTTTATGTCTTTTTATTTTTATTCTCTAAAATATTTTTTCCTAAATTTTATATAGGGGAAGTTTAGCGAGTGAATACTTGAACTTTTCACAAGTTTCCCTTTACGAGGTTTTGAAATGAAAAGTTTTGTATCTCTTTAACTTGCAGTTTAAGTTCATGAGATTATGAATAAAATAAATACTATTGTATATAGTCATACAGATTGGACCTAATTAATATTTCCACCTTATTATGAAGGGGTGAAAGAGTTGGATATCAACAAAATCACCTTGAGAATGAACAAAATTTATGGACATGAAACTTTGAGAATACTTGAATCTACTAGAATAGTTAGATTATAAAAGTTGTAAATCATAGACTATGATTACTTATATCATATGAAGACAGAGATGGATGAGATTAGGTCAACTATTGGTTATGAGAGTCTAGTTTCATGTCATTTAGAGATAGTTCATGGGGTTAAGGGGGACCTTTCCTTTAGGACCTATGTATACTCAAGGTTCTACTTGGTGTATAACTTTCACTTTTCAATATGCAATGAGGGGTCCTTATAGATTGATTGAAAACCTTACCACTTTCTATAAAGGAATAATAAGAGGGTCTATGGTCAAGATTATGGATTTGGTTGGTAAGAACTAAGTGTCAGGTTTTTGAATTAGGTTTATAGATGATAATCTACCCAGGGAGGGTGTGATCACCTGGGAAGGTTATATGACTAAATATTGAAAACTTCTTCAAATATTTGTCTGATAATAGTAATTATTCTTACTATATGTTCATATAGGGACATTGGATGATGTTTAATGTCCCAAAAAGTTTACCAAATATGTGAATATGGGATGGAAACCCAACTAAAAATCAACCATTAAAAGAGGATAGGGTATTACCATGTATCTTAAAAGATTAAAAATTGAGTCATAACTCATATGTTTGTTCCTCCCACATAGACCCAGTTCATGAAAATGGGAAGGGGAATCTTATCACATTCTTGGAGAATTTATCTTCTTGTTGAATATATGACACTTCCTATGTGTATCTGGTTCACGTATGATAGATAGAGGAATTTGTTTCTAAAATTGTGAATGAGCCTAGAATATAAGGTCTAATAATAACTGTGTATCCTATGAGATATGAATCAAGTCACACATACTTACTTAAATAAATTTACCATTTATGAATATAGCTCACACACATAGGTAAGGGGGAATTATCATCATTCATTGTTGGTTCTAGAGTAAGAGTTCTAGGAATCAATATGTATCCTATTAGGACAGGAATAGATCCATACATTGTTCTAATAATATGTTGTAGTCCCTTGCATAGATCTAGCTCATATGAAAGAGTGGGGAGAATTTTCAATTAGCTTCCTTAAAACTTATGGATGGGGAAATAATAAGAATTCATGGAATTACTATATATTTCGCATGGCAGGAATCAAGTTTCATGAAGTTCTTATAATATAGAAAGGGTTTATGGTCTTTGACAATTGATTATGTTTTTAAGGATAAGTTCTCTCATATTGGGAGAGGATATCACTTATGGGGGGATCTTCACAATCTTGTCATTATATGGGGGTGATTTCTTTTAATAAGAACCAAACACTAAGGAAGGTTATGATGGTTATAACCTATAACTGGATATAGGATAATATACTCAAGTGTTGCTGTATATCCTGAAGGATTAAGAATCAAGCCACATGTAGTTCTTGAAAAGAAGGTCCCCTGTACAAATCTGGATCATATACGGAGGAAAAATCCATTTATTCATCGAAATAGAATTCATTCACTATAGTGAACTGAAGTGGGAATAAAATTTATGACTAGGCTCAAAGAGAAGGATCCAATAATCACTATGTATCTAAAAATAATCAGGAATCAATACACACATAGATCTTACATTATGTTCCCCTCATATAGATCTAGTTTGAATACAAGGGGGAAGGGGGAATTTATCATATTTTGGAATGACTAGATAATGGACACAAAAAAAGTATTTGAATGATAATTCATGGTTGGGTCCGGGAGAATATACCTATACATTGATTTGTATTCCATAAGATAGGAATCGATCCTACATGTAGTTATTGATAAATATATCCTACATGTATTAAGATCACATGTAGGAGTGGGAATTTATCATGAGTAGGTCCAAGAAGAAATAATTAGACATCTTTACATATGCCAATAAATATGAATCAAGAATGTGTATAGTTATGACTATAACCTTATAGATCTAGCTCTTATACAAGGGAGTGGGTGGAGAAATGTATGCATCTTAATTTAAGACTTCCAAAGGGAAGGCCTAATGAAACCGATGAGGCATAAGAACTCAATATGCATAAGGGAAATTTACTAATTGGGATTTTGTGGTTGGGAATGAAATGGGAGATCTGGTAATCCATGTGTATCTTAACCAAGCTATTAATTAGGACACACTTATTTCTAAATGGTTCATTTCATGGATAGGGCACACATGTTGGGAAAAAATCCTTAACAAATAAACTACTCCAAGTGATGTAAAGGATCATTTTTGTGGATTTCTGTGGTGTAATTTAACACAACTAGGACCAGGGGATCCTTCTATTTTAATATTCCACATCTTGATAATTCTCATTGGAATAATTCACTAGGTTCTCTATGCTCAAATGAGTTAATGATCAATGTGAGAAACAAAAGATAATCAGGAAATCACCTATATTTCATTGGAAAATGTGAAAAGGGATAAATTAGGGGATTGATATTTTTTTAGCCCAATGAATATATGGAACTATCTCACAAATCAAGGTTAAAATATTTTAAATGATCATAATTACATGTTTGGTCCTGTTATATAAGATTCTGGTATCATCACATACCTGATGAAATTATAATCAAGCCTCACGTTGTTCTTAATTTAAGGATACCATACATGGATATAGCTCATGTGTAGGAAAAAGGGGAAACCTTGAATATTTTTTAATAGTTTTATGGAGGATGGGTCCAAGGTAGGGAACCTAGACATCACTATGTATCCCATGGTGATGGGAATTGATCCTACACCTAGTTTTTAAAAATAAGATGCCCTATCCACTGAGGTATCAAGTGTTCTTATTAGGTATCTAACAAAATCCTCTAAGATCACATGATTCATGCTTGGCGTAAGAAAAAAGGGGTAATTAAGAAGACTGCCTATACTTTATAAGTGTAACTACTTAAAAAAGAATGTGAAAAAGTATCGTGCAGTTTAATTTATTATGACTTGGATGAGTATTAATGTTGTAATATAGTTTAACATCATGATACTAGGATTATCAGGTGATATATTCCTAGAAATTATTGGTATAGTAATTATGCATGAGTGGAACTTTCTGGTTATCCTTAGAGGGAATATGGGCCAATGAGAATGGATAGGTATGGCTAGAAAAAATATGACCCACTGAGTAGAATATGTTTTCTTTAGAAATATATCCTATGGATACACACAAATAAAATAAAACCCTATGATAAGAGTAATTGTTTCATCATTGGGAATATTTCCTGGTAGGGAAGGTTTCACAGGGGATATGTCCCTAAAGAAAGGGACATCCAAGCTCAAGGGGGCATGGTCATGTGAAGATGGAAGCAATTGATATTATGAATAATATAGCCTCCAGAGGATAGGAATAGTGGATTAGTGATGTTTTTTTAACATTTAAAAGTAGTCCTACGTATCCCATAAAAATAGGAATCAAATCCCACATAGTTCAAATGACATAGTTTAAGGCTGTGTTACAATAATTCACCATAAAATTAAATTTCATGCGGTAAGGAAGTTTTAATAAAATTTAAAATCATGTGACTAGGATAAAATTCCATTTTGTTTATCATCATATGGGGTGGACACTGGTTCTTTTTAGTTTATGTTATTATAGATTAGACCTTGGTCATGTATTTTAACATCATACTGTAAGGATATCTATGTCGTTAAAGATATGACAATATAGAATTATGTCGGGCTTACTTGTATGAGGATTACATTTAAGGTATATGGTTATAGATTCCATGGATAATATGGATCTATGAGAGAAGGTATGATATTTTTTAAGGAATATGGCCATGTGAAAGCTTTGGAGCTGAATGGGGATAATATGGGGGCATGTGATGTTGGGTTCAATCCTCAGGTAGGAATCTTACATATCCTATCAGAAATAGAAATCAGAGCCTATGTAGTTTGAATGACATTGTTTAATGTCATGGGAAAATACCATACTATTCATTTTAATGTCATGTTGTAAGGATATTTTCATTCAATTTAGAATCATGTTACAAGGATGGGTTTCCAAGTAGTTTATCATCACACAAGGTGGATGTCAATGGTTTATATTTTAAGGTATTATATATTAGAACTTTTATATAGTTTAATATCATAAGGAATGAACATTTTTATGCTGTTTTTATCATATAACTAGGATGTATTTCCGTGTAGGTTAACATCTCATGACTAGGACATATTTTCTTTGTAGTTTAGGGTCATAAAACTCATAATTTTCATCTTTAATTATGAAATGTATTTTTCAAGGAACCTCACATTGGTGGAGAGTGTTATGAAATCTCTATCCATAGTGATTAGGGAATATGAACTATTGGAGAATTCCTTCTATCCAACATAACCACCTTCTATTTTTTCACCAACTTCAGAGGCTTATTCTTATAATCATATAGGTTCACAGGGATAGTACCAATTAAAATTACTATAATTAATAGAGGAAAAACTTTTAATTAAAATCTTGAGTGATCTGGTTTTAGTGAATTTCAAGGTTTTGTAACATGTTCACCCTCTTCTCATTGTGATTCTCAAGCTCATCGAGTCACTTCTGAGACTATTGTTCTTCAGATGGTTTATTTTAGATGGCCACTTGAAGTTATGGGATATAAAACTCAAAGGGGGTCACTACTTATGTCCCACATAAAATAAGATATGAGGTTTCTTGGATTGTGGTGTAGGTTATGGTTTGATACTCCCACCAAAAATATAATATATTATCTGGAAAAGACTTCTTACCCCTGTTCAAATTTTTTTGAATTATGTTTCACCAAACCATGTTGAAAGCCTCTATCTATCCATTTGTTGCTACATAGTAATGAGATTAATGATTGGGTTAGAAGTTGTACTATTGATACAACACCTAAAACATAGGGGGTACAAAAATGGGTTCCATTTTCTATCAATATCATGTGAGGGGCACCGAATTTGGTGATAATATGTGACTTATTGAAGTTTATTCCGTCCTTGGTGTCGACTTCCTTGAGGGGAATAACCTCTTACCATTTGGATAAGAAGTTTTTTAATGTGAGGATATACTTGAACTGTCTGGATGTGGCCAGGGCATATGTCCCCATAACATATATACCCCATACAAAAAATGGCTAAGAGTACTTTACAGTATGTGATAACTACAAGGGTTGATGGATGAAATTGGAATGTATCTAGAATTCATGGAAACTTTTAATAAAATCCATGCAATATTTTATCATAATTTTCAAAAAGTAACCTAGAATCATGATTTGATATGAGAGATTGGTTTCTGATTTGTGGGCATATCATGCTTCAACATGAACTTCCTGCATGATAGTCGGAGATTCCTATCCCATAATAAATATAAGGAGGACACAATAAAATCATTGCTTATAGAGTAATTTTTAAGAATTAGGTCCATTATAAAGGGTGAAGTTCACTACATGATGATGTATTTCTTCCTTTTTATCTCTATATTATGGGATCATCCCATTCTGGAGAAATTATATGATTGGGGAAATCTAATTACTGGTTTTTTTCCAACTGTAAAGGTGGTATCTCTTCTAGGTAATATAATGTGTTGAAATCATTAATTTCATCAATATTATAGCTAATAAACAATGTGATGTTACATTGATAAATGAAAACAATTGACTTATCTTGATCTGAATCTACCAGATCTGTAGCTATATAGGACAATGTATTTTTATGGGTGTTATGTGATTGTGTGACAAGGTTCATAATTGGATCATGAGGAAATTGTGACCTTGGTTCCTATGAATAATCATTTAGAGGGTCAAAATCTTCTTTATTTATGTAATATTCACCAATGATTTTTTTTCCCACCATCTCTAAGTCACCTTTGATATGTAATAATGAAACTAGAAACTGTATAGCTAGATCCAAACCAATGATGAGGGCTAGGTATCCTGCTTAATTATTAGATAATCCCTTAGATAGAAAGAGTGAATATGGAAGGAAAAAACTTATTGGTGAGAATATTATAGTTCTTAGGACAACTTATTTTCCTTTCATATCATAAATTATTATCCCTGTTGGAATTCTATAGGAACTATCAAAATACATCTCCCACCCTTTGGGAGGATTTAAAACAAAGAAAACCTCTTCATCTGGGAGTCTCATATCCATTAGCGTATTTCTTAGTGTGGGATGTGATGTAAGAAAATCTTCTAAGGCTCATCTTTTAACAGGTTTCTATGATATTAATAGAATATTTAATTTCTATAAAATTACTTCCCATCATTATAAATATCTATTCAACATTTGATGTCCTTGTATATACTTATGTGGGTCAATAAAAGACACCAAATTGACCTCATGGTGCTGTAAGTAATGTCTCAACTTTTTTACTACAAAGATCAGACTAAGGTAGATCTTTGCAATGTTTTAATATCATGTCATGACATTGAACATTATCATATGAGGTAATATAGTTTTTTTCCTTTATAAAATCATTTTCTTGGGTGAGGATCATTCCAAGTGACCACTATAGGGATTCCGCATAATGAATGAGTGGAATCCCTTCAACTGGAGGCATCAAGACTGGTTGGTGTATAAGGTAATTCTTGATATAGTCAAAATATATCCAGCAGGCATTGTTCCACTTGTAGGTGATTCATTTCTTCATAAATATACTGAATGAAAAATACTTCTTAGATAGATTGGTGATAAGGCATCAAAAATAGGTGATCTACCCTTAATGTCTCCCCAACTCCTTGAGATTTCGAGGCAGTAACATGTTAAGAACTACCTCAGTATTTTCAGGATTGACTTCAACATCATAGTGGCATATAATAAAGTTGAGGAACATTTTTAATGTGACCCAAAAAGTTAATTTTAGTGGATTAATATTTATGTTGTGTTGTAAAAGTATAGAAAAAACTATATACGGTTTGAGAGTTTATCACAACACTATAGATAATTCACCAACAGATCATCCACATATAGTTCATTTATCCTTCTTGGAAGGGTCTTGAAGATATGATGTATGGAACATTGATACGTGTCATTGGAATTATTTAGGCCACAAAACATGAATTGATAATAATAAACCCCTTTTATATCTTTGAAAGTAGTGGATTATTCAACTTCATAATCCATGCAATTTTTATTATATCCAGAGTATTTTTCTATAAATGAGATGGCTTCAAAACCACTTGTGGAATCAATCAATAATTCTTTGATTGGGAATAGAAAAACATCCTTTGGGAAATAATGGGTTAGATCCCTGAAGTAAATAAAAACTTGAAATTTTCTATTCTTATTTTTAGTTAGGACTATATTTTCCATCCACATGGAAATAGGACTTCCCAAATAAAGTTGGCCTTGAAGATCTTATCCACCTCATGTTACACCATAACATAGTGGTGGGTGTATTCTTATCATCACCTATTTATACCCACAATGATATTATGGTATCCCTAGATGGTGGGTGGATACCCCAAGGTCTATTATATGCATATTGGTATAATTATAGGCAAATACATATTGGTTTCATTTTATGAAGTGTATATATTCCTCTTATTCTATGGGAAACATCATAGAACTGATCAATGTAGGTCATGGATCCTCCTAGGTGTTGAGATCCACTTCCCTAAGTTCATAAACCATGGTAGGTATTCATTCCTCAAATTATGAAGAGGCATCATTAATATATTCATATCCTCCTTTTGACTTGTAATTTTTATATTTGTCTTCCATTTCCTCAAGAATATAGTTGGATATAAGGGAATTTTTATAGAAAGGGATGAATAAAAATTCAGTCACTAGAGAATACTGAGGGGATTTTCCACCATGAACCTAGTATATGTCACCCCATTACGATTCTAAAGAGGATTTTGATACAGATGAAAAATGGGTATCTTTATCATTTTAAAAATGAATGCTTTTTGGAACCTAAAGACTCTATTTATAATATGGTGAATTATTATTAATAATGTTGAAATCGATATTGATGTCACCAGAGGGGTTTTTTATAGAAAAATCCTCTGATACTAAGGATAATTTAGGAGTATCATTATTTGGGAATCTTTAAATTTCCTATAAATCATATCCCTCCTTGTCCAGTTTGGCTTTTATCATGGATATAGTAGTGGAGGCACTTCAGCTTCCTAGAATTAAATGGACTTAAAAATCCTATAGATTCAAGAGGATTTACTCAAATCGATTAATGGGAAGCACATATTCATTATCAAGTTACCTCGATAGATTAGATATATTATTATTCAAACCATTTGGTTTGGAAATCAGGACAATCTCATATATCATTAGTTTATTTAATTCTCTTTGGTAGAATATTGCTTCTATATATTAGGACTCACATGAGTAAAATGGAGTTTCATCACTATATAAAACCTCGTCCCTTATGCTGAATTATTTCAAGCATTGATGGTATTATGAAGGTACCATTTCATATATGTGGATCCATATCCTTCCCATTAGGACGTTGAATTTTTTTCTTAGGGGACCACCATGAACATCGATTTTGAGATGAGGTCACTGAATTGTGTCTTTAATTTTATCTTTCCATGTTGTTTCTGTTCACTTATATCATATTCATAAATGGTAATACTTGATACAGATAGGTTAGTCTCCTTGAAACCCAAGAGTCAAAGATCCCATACCAGTATGAGGTTGATACAAGATTCATTGTTGAGTAGTTCTCAATGAACATAAATATCATTGAGCTTAATAATTAGTTATAGAGGTTGAATGTGTCCTTTCTTGGAATCCTCATGATCCTATTCCATAAAAGATATAACCACATGGAATTCATTCAGGAGAATTTATTATTAACAATCCTCAACTATAGTGACTTCATCTTAAAATTATAGTGGACTAGAAATAGATTCAATCAATTCCTCCTGAAGCTCCTTAGATAGACAAAGGGAATCCAAAAGTGAGATCTTGTTCTAAGTAGCATCTAGTTTCTTGATTATATCAAACTTTTGTGCCATAGGTCTACAACTTCCCAGGGGAGGTTGTTCCCTAGTTTTTGGCCTCAAGATTGGAACTGAATGTGATGATGATGCCTAATCTTGAGTCAGATCAAGGGGAATCCTCAATGATCATGAATTGTTCTATATAAAGTTTTCTACTCCTCAGATTAAATCATAAATTTTTAGTCTCGACAGAGGTCCACTAATATAAATGGTCTAGATAAGGTCTTGGAAGATTTGGGTCTAGATCTATTCTCCCATTGAGCTCACTATAGTTATTTCCCATGGGTTTCAACAACAAATATAGATTCTATGAGAATCATGGATAATTGCTAAGGAAAATTATGCCCTAATATTCCTCAATCCACTTGACCTCTTTGACCTCCTTATCCTAGTCGACTTATATCTTAATTATATTCAGGGTTATCAGATCATATGCAGTTTATTCCTTGAAAAAAAGGATCAATCATTTGTATAATGTTCATTGAAAAAAATAATGGTTCTTAATCAAATGAAACTTTTGTTTTTTTGTGGTAGTTCCCATTCCCATAATATCATATGTAAGAAGTCTTGAAGGGTGGGACTGGTTTTGTGGAGTGGACAAGTTTCCACTTCTTCTTTCTATACTAGGTTTATTCATCATTGGTCATGTCTATTCTTATGGGTTTTCGATATTTAAGAGGATGAGTTGGGAATTTTAAATGGGGCCAAGGATACAAATGGATGTTTTAGGCTGGCCATGATGACAGGGTATGCTCAATTAACTGTCTTCTAAGACATCCAACTGTCAAACTTTTCCACACGTCTATTCAGGTATTTCTATCATTCCCCTTATTCTAGATAAATATCAGAAACCAAATTTACTTTTTTTGGGGATCTACCAAAAATAAATTCTCTAAAGGAATCCATCTTCTGAAGTGGATCTTTGAATAAAAATAAGCCTTCAATACTATATCCCAACAAACAATGGTAGGGGAAATGATCTAGGTGTTCATGATGATCAGCCTCTCTAGGTTTATTTATTTCCAGAAACATAAAAAAAGCATATTATTGAGATGAAATGAATAATCCCGGGACTTGATATTTTCTAAATTATTAATTCATATTACTTATATTTTAAAATCATGGGGGAATTTTTTCCTTCCTTCCTTAGGGAGGCATTGTTTTTTATGTGATCATTTAGTATGGGACACTACAAGACGTGGAGTGGATTTTGAATACAAAGACAACACTGGTTCTAGATTAAGTGTGATGAGTACTATCTTGTATTTTCTATTCCACCATGTCTGACCCACTGATGTAATATGATATTTTGACTTATTGAGATGGATAGTATCCTCCGTACATTAGGTTGTTTCTTCTAACTTTCAGAACCCACTAGTTAATTTTATTGGGATAATTGGTGTCTATAGATTATTCTTGAAACCCAGTATGAAAAGGTCCAAAAGATGTTCCTATAGTGGCTCAATTTCAAGTGACTAGGTTAAGTAATTCTACTTGGCGATAAAATCTAAGACTCTATTTTTTCATTTTGTTTATAATTTGAGAGGTTTTTTATCGTAGTCTTCCTCTAGGTGGAATAGGATTTATATATAAACTTGTAATAAAAGTATTCCCATTTATAAAATGATCTCAATAGTAGGATATTATATCAAATAATGGCTAGTCCTACCAAGTATTCCAAAAATAACCAAATCTTAGTGGATTTTTGTTTCTATGTTGTCCCTATTATGGGCCCACAGTGGGAAAAAGTGTCATAAATGTTTATAGGGGTATCTAGTGTTATTTAAAGTTGGTAATGTGAGGTATTAAATGTTTGGTGGCAGAGGGATTTCATCCACCAAACTAGGATAAGTTTTCATTTCTATATAAATTAGGGCATGCCTTCCCTCTATGGATTCTAGTCATGTCATAAGGGAAAGAATATACTCGAACATATTCGACAGGATTCTTACTTGAGTTAGTGAGGCTTGATATGGAATAATATCCTATATTGGTTACTATTACAAAATTTTCCCAAACTGAGGTTGAATTTCATGGAACAATTCCATTCACGGTCCAAGTGGATGGAAAACACTATAGTATAGGACAAGATGGGTCAAATATATTAGGTGTCTTGATCTAGATGTTTCTAATTAACCAAATTATTTTCTTATTGGTTGATTGAACCTTTCTAGATAAAGTATATCTATTGGATTATATGCACTAAAATCTATCATAGGATTATTCATAATGGGAGTGTTTTACCCTGAGAAACTCACCCTTTCATCATTGTAATTCATCTATCTAGGCTTTATACCTATATATTTTTTCTTTAACCTTGATTATTCCAACCTACTTCAGTGGATGAATGTAATTGGATATACCTTTTCCTTTATCTTTGTCTAATACAAAAGATTTTTGGGTGGTGTTAGGTTTTGATCCCACCTCTAATTCTGTGTATGTACACCTTCCTTATTTGGGATCAATGCCTCCTCTTCACATTCCTCTATGCTGGTATTTTCATTTATGGGTTTAACTGTATTATGTGTGGTGTATTGGGCTATTAGGTCCATGTTTTTATCTACTTCTAATTCATAGTATGGGTTACATATCTTGTATTACTCATCATTTATTGGATCTAAAATTTTCTTGACATGAAAAATTTGGGAGATTTCTATGGGCTTATGAACTTTTTAGGTTTAGATAATCACCACTTGTTGCTCCCCAGTGGTTGATTTATATAATTTCACTTACAAAGAGTATCCTTTAATTACAATTGAGTGTGCTCGCAATAGAGGAAAGGGTGTATCATGCATTAGTAGGAATGTTTAATTTGTTCCCTACAAATTGCTTCCTAGCCTGGAGAAAAAAACTTTCCAGATGGAGAAAGTAAATATGATATAAATTCACTCAGCCCTGTAGGGAAAATTTTATTGGATTCTACCATTATTGTATCCACGTAAAATTTATGTTGTGATGATATTAAGGGAAACTATGATGGTAAATTTGATATAACATTCCCTATACCTATGGGATTGGGTTGTCCTTGATTTTTTTTGGCTTTGGTGTAGTTAATATTCTTAATTTATTTGACATTTACCTAATTATGAGTGTGGTTCATCTTATGTTCTTCGTGCGAACTATGGGTATTCAAGGGAGTCTCCTCAGTAAATGGCCTTCTCTTTATTAGGTGAGAGACGTATTAAAACTTATAATATTCCTATTTTAGTATCCAATTAATGGATCTCTCTCAAAGAGTACATCACTTTTTATCATTATATATAGTTGGATTTCACTAAATGGTCCAGTCGGCATATACACATTTTGGTCCCAAGATTTGGCCTAAAACAATGGAATTGCAAGGTACCGATATAGGAATACTCTACTATATTGAGAATGGGTTGATGTGTAATTCTCCATATTCATCCCATAATCTGATGTGTGTTTTAGATGTAGAATTGGTGATCATTTAGTGAAGGTTCATCAAGATGTTAAGGCAAGTACATTGGATATTCTTATGTTTCTTATAAGATATCGAGTTTTGTTCCATTGAGAGTGTTGTAAGATCCAATAATCTATAAATATTTGTTTTTGTCTTGAAATGATCGACATATTGTTCATAGGGTTTATGTTTCATGTTGATATAATAAGACGTTTCTCATAGGTTGAGGCATGGGTAATGTATAAATTCCACCTTTATCTCCTTAGGGATTTAATATTGAGTGGTGGATGGGGGAAAACATAATTGTAATATATCACTTATCTATCTATTTCCATATATCCATGGAGGATTTCACTTCAGAGACATTCTCCTCAACGTTTTCAGACCATAAGAGATATTTTATTCAAGAAGACAATGTATAACCTGAGGTATTTAAGGATAGTGTCTGTTGTTTAGAGTTGTTTACCAAATGAGGGGATGCATTATCTGATTTCATCGAGTTACTTCATGTGGTTGAATTTGAACTTTAGAGAATCTCTCTATATGATGGTTCTTAGAGTACCTATCTATATAAAGGTGGTATGAAAAGGGGAGGGTGTCCTTGTTAGGGTGAGATACTATTCTGGGGAGGGTTTCCACAGTGGATGTAAGGAAAATAATTCCCTTGATCCATATCTATACTACTATAGGGAGGACTGTTAGGGTATCTATGGACTTCTTATTTGTATGAAGAGTCAGTGAACCCTTGAGAATATTTATATAAGTGATGTATTGCCTCAAGGATACAAGAATTAAATAAGGATGGGATATGATCCTCCTCATATTATTTTTCGTATATGTTGACCTTCTATACAGGTTTTATCAGGGGTGTAGTCCTGCAGTGTGGCCCTCATCAGAATATACATACAATCATTATTCACTTTTTTTGGGGATATCAGTCCATTTTAATTGAGCTTTCAGAGTATGAGGGTGTTTATTTAAACTCTTAGTAGGGGTATGCGAATGTTTTTTAGTGGATATTGGAATATTTCATTCATCCTTAGTTAGAGTGGGAATACGAACTCGATTTTGATATGCATTCCCCCTCAGGATATGTCAGATGACCTTCAGAATGGGGGATGGAATATGTGCCTTCACTTGTATAACTTATGAGGGATGTTGAAATGTTCCATCATCAGTAGGATTAGTTAGAGTGCAACATTAATCAATAATTAATAAAAATTCATAAATGTAAATTAAAAAATAAACTAATGAAAGTTGAGTAGAAACTGATGTTGTTTCTGAGTGAGAATAAGTGTAACATTTCTCAACAATTAATTAAAATTCATAATTGAATATTAACGAAGAATCTAACATTCAAATAATAAATTTGATAATTCATTTTAAATACTAAAATAAAGTATGAATCATTAACATGAATCACCATTGGTTTATAATCACATTAAAATATCATTGTGATTTTAAAAATATAAATGAAGTTAAATATATATATATATAAACCATTATGCATATTTCAAAAAACTAAATCTATGAACACATGGAAAACGTTGTAAAGAATCAAAGATGTATAAACTCTAAAAATAAAATTTATTAGTACACCAAATTATTAATGTAATAAAATTAATATAATTCATTTACTAATCACACTGAATATGAATCATACATTAACCAAGAGAAAACACAACATTGAGGCATTACACACACAAAATCAAAAAATGAATTGTCACCAAATAAAAAATAGACAAAAATTATTCACAAAATTAATAATGAATCCCCATATAATAGGATAAAATTGGGTAAAAATAAGACATTGATTTTTCATACCATTGGGTAAAAAGATGACATTTATTTAGTACTTGAGTCATTTGTCCTAGATCTTGCATCTGAAGAAACACCCTGTAAGGAAATAAACAATAAATAAGTCAGAATGTTGATATTTTAGACAAATGTTATATATGTATGTATCCTAAAATTTATTTGGTATGTAAAATAGGTATGGTTTTTATAACCTATGTTGGATTATAGGATTTCATAAGTCTTTGATGTGTTATGTATTGTCTGTAATAAAGACAACATTGAATGTATTTTTTTTCTAATGGTTGATGTTTGTTTTGTATGTTGAATTCTGTGATTTCAACACCAAGAAGCACTGTTTTATATTTAAATTCATCCAAGTTAGCATGAAATCCAAACTATTCATTTCTCTATAATTTATAGATATTTTTTCATTAAAAATTGTACACCCACATAATAAAATAACATATTTTTAGTCATTTACCCAAATGAGTATATCTCTATGTTTTGAATATTTTTTTGGTATAACTTGCATGAACTATTTTTAGAAGAGGAAAATTATGATAAATCCATCATTATTGTGGACTAAAAATTGGACTCACTATCTGGGAAAATGTAGATTCAATATAGAGTAGGTTAAAACTTCTATCAAACATGCCATAAATTATAGCATTCAAATATCTAAAGATTCCATTATATAACATTACTTTTAGGAAAAAATTAGCTATAACTTTCTATTAAATTTTCTGAAATTTATTGATGTTTATAATGCATAAAATGGTTATGAGAAATTTATAGGAATATATTAAAGGGAAGGTTATTCAAACTATACATATATCATTATAATTGAATATAAGCGCATGAATTTTTAAATACTACCTTGGAATTGTCGTTATTGGTGATTCCTTACAACTATAACACCAAATTTTTTCATTTAATCTAATTTTTTTTACAATAAATGCATGATTCTTAGAAATAGTTGTAGTTTCTTTGAATTTTTTTCATTGTGGTGATAGTGGAACATTTTTTAACCCATCATCAAATAAATTCAATATAATCAGTACCAAAACATAAACTGAAATTATAATGTGTCAGGAGTAATAAATTTATTGTTGATAATGAAATTTATGACTGACCTCTATGCATGATATAATTTAGGTTAGTTTTTACTCTTATCAAAGAGTTGGAATATTGTTGCATATGACATATTAGTCGAGAAGCTTCTACGGAGATAACTTTGTGGCTGTGACCAAACATGGCGCCCTCACTGCTCTCTCCTATATGGCATGCGCAGTTCTTCTAATAATGTTCAATAAAGTATCCATGTCTTCATTCAAGTTCATATGTGCAAATGTCATCACACCTTTTCAAATCATAAGCTCATCTTTACTTCTCTATGTAATGATATACCATATATTTGTTTCCTTCATGGTTAATGACTCACAAAACCCCAATCCTGACAAATCCTTCATATTTCTACATTATGGGATATTGGTTTAGGACATCCCACTTGCCTTCACCTACTTTCTTTACAAGGTGGTCTCCATGGAGTTGATTCACGGAATAAATCATCCCATGTACACCACCCTCTGAAAAACAACCATGTCCATCATAATGATTGTTGAATACTTTTTATAGGGAAAAAACATTCACTGATAGTTGTTTGTAGTGTTTGGATAATCGTACTCGGAGTAGTCATTGCTGGGGCTTTAGATCTTTCAATTGACTCTTTTGCATATATTTTGGTTTTATTTTCAAACGTTTTCACTGCATTATATCTTTGTCTTATTTCTTTCATTGGTAAATCAACTGGGCTTAGTAGTTTTGGTCTGATATGGTGTAGTGTAATAATATGTGGTCCAATCCAACTTTTGTGGACATATATAAGTGGTGATCTATGACAGATCATGAAATTCACTCACCTATCTTATGAGGACATTCGGGTTGTGATGCTTCATTCATGTTCCATGGATTTCCAATTAAATTACCTGGTGTTTCTAAATATAACCCATAATTCACCAATCACCCAGACAATTTTTAGAAATATTAAGGAACCTTTCATCATTGGAGTCATATGAAAACTATTTGGAGGGATTCCAATTGATTTGTTCAACTTTTCTACCCAATTGGTTGGATTTTCAGGATCCTTCAGGTATTCCTACTGTAAAATAAAGGGGAAATGAGTATGAAGCTTATAGGTAACTTGTTCTCACTTAATGTAACTGAGTTAATGATTCATATGGGAATGTAATTGTAGCTCTAATATAATTCTGTTTAGATATCAAATATTTAATTCTTATCACATATCAGCAAGAGGATAGTGTGCTCAGGTTGTAACATGACTTTCCAGGTCTTTTCATCATATTGATAAGTAAAGGATATGAATTAGTAATTTTCAAGTAACAATAAAATTAGTGTATGAAATTTGAAGCATAAATAGTTTCAACTATAAATAAAAGGTAATTAGTCATTACTGTCCCACTAAAAATCCTTCTATTCTAGAAGGATAACACTATGAAATTTACTTGAGGACCCTTTATAAAATCATTATATTCTCGAAAATAATCTGTAGTACAAACCATTTATGTTTCTAATACCTCACTATCAACCAATTAGGATAGAGAGAGAGGTTGAAAACAATGCTAGCATGGTTATATGGGGATGGTCATGGATGGTGGGGGTTGAATGGGGAAGGTCGAGGATGGTAGGGGTTGAGTGAGGAAGGTCAGGGATGGTAGGGGGTTGTTCGGTGGGGATGATAAGGAAGACACGACAGACACTAAGAGAGGGATGAGGGTGTGGAGGGTCATCGTGGAGGGGGATGATGGTGCAGGAAAAGGGTGGGGGAGGAGGTGGCGGGGGTCGTAGAAGAGGCGGTGGGAGTCACAAAGGAGGGCATGGCAGAGGTCGTGAAGGGAAGTGTTGGTCGCAAAGGTGGAGGCTGCAGATCAGTAGAAGAATCAAGAGGTTGGGTGGATCGAGCGGTGGTGGGGAGGACAATTAGGGTTGATGGTTTGTAAAGGGTTTTTAAAAATAAAAATAAAATAAAATAAATACCAAATACCATTCATTTTTAAAACTAAATATATAAATAGTACATATATGAATTGTATATAGTTTTATAGAAAATATTGATTTTATTATATAATATAAAATAAATTTTCAATATGTGAATATAAATTATTAATAAAATAATTTTACTCAATTGGTTGTTATGATTTTTATTTATTAAATTTAGATGATTAATTTTTTGAATTTATTTTTATTATATTTAATTATGTTTATTAATTTAAAATATAAAAATTAAATTATCTTGTATTTAGATATTATAAGACATATATGTAAATATTTCGAATATCGTAATGATTTAAATATTTTTTTATAAATATTTTTTAAATGTTTATCAAATGATCATCGTTAATAAATATAAACATTATTTATATTTAGAGAAAATTAAAAATTAAAATCAATCAATGAGATGTTTTTAATAAGACTATAAAAAATGGATATTAAATTTGGTTATAAAAATAATAATTTACAAAAAAATTGGTTTCTTTTAATTGGTTATCAATAAAATCATTTTTTATTGGATAGTTTATTGTAACAATTTTTATTAATGGAAAAATATTTTCTAATAATTTTTTTATTACTAAAAATTTTTGTGTTGGTAAAAATTGTTGGTATTAGTATGATAAAGAAATAGATTTAACCATTGGTAAAAGATTTTTTGGTATTGAATGATAAATGCTAACAGATATATATGTTGGTAAAAACAAGTTTTGGTACTTAAAATTAATACCAATGAAACTTAATATCCGTTGGAATTGCTCATTTTTTTACCAACATATATATTATCTGTCAATAAATTTCTATTGGCATAAGACATTTTTTTGTAGTGGTGATGGGCTTCTTATATGGGTTCTGAAATATAGGTTGTTTCCTAGGATCCCACTAGGATAGGGTAACGGGCTTCATTTGTAGGATTTAGGATATGGGTCAACTCTAGGGATTTAATTAAGATAAGGTGATGGGATTCATGGATGAGAGATGTAATACAGTCTAGTTCCTAGGATTCCTCTAATATAGAGTGATGGACTTGATATGCAGAAGCTATAATATGAGAAAACTCTTATTGAATCATCACATCATGGTGTCAAAGTCCTTTACTGGGGACTAGGATATAGGATGGCTCCCTATTAGCTATTGGAATATGCTTGTTAGAAAATTATAAGGAAATGTTAGTATTATACTATCCCTTTTTTAGTGTAGTTTACCATCCATAACAATTCCTTTGGAAAGTCCCAACTTTATTGGGCTCGAGGGACGTGTGAAGAAAAACCGTCTCTATAGGATGCAGTTAAATATGGGTTGTCTAGTGCTGGAGATAATGGTGAGTGATAGGGGCCTTCATATATTTCTCCTGGGTCTCATTATGAACAATTTCATCTTCTTTTTCTACCTCTCTTGGATATGAGAGGATCAGGTAGTCATGCTCTAGAGACAAAATACCTAATTGGTTGGCAGTGGTAATGAGTGCCACTTTTTTTATTGTATCTTTCCTCAAATGGGTTAGACTGTTTCTCCTTAGGAAAGAGAGGTTTCCATATGCAACCTCTACCACCTAGGTGGTATTCCCATATTGGATGATTTTTATCTTACCATTGATGAGGCTATGTAGGCAACAATGTTCATCTGGTCGATGGTATTGCAGCTTTAGTAGGGATGGTAGAAAGAGGGATATTGTTCTTTATTGGTGACATTTATCTAGGATTTAAGGGAGGTATTATGATTTTTTTCACCTAACACAAACAAAATCAAGGATAACCATCAGTTTATTATCACATTTAAGGAAGTAAATGTATATATATTAATCAAATACAAACACTATTTGATTATTTTATCATGATCAATCATTTTTATGATTATATGATTAAGGCCAGGTTCACCATTTTTGTTTCAATGTGTATTTTTGTGAAACATGAATCCAAATATGGTTATATTATGAAACTAAATTTTTTATTTGTAATTTCACAATTATAATTTTTTTAATTGAAATATTCATGTCAGGATCACCGTTTTTATTTTGATTTTGATTCAATTCTTCAGGGTTTAATTTCATTCATTGTTCTACATTACAAAGTTAGGTTATCATTAGGATATACTAGTGAATCCTTAAATAAAAATAAAATTCAGAGGATGACAGATCTATCTGATCTACACCTTGTAGAGGGGGAAGTTTTTACTACACCGAGATAATTATAGATTTAAGATGTATTCATGAATATTACCCAATAGGGATATTAATACTATAGTTACCCTCACAAAAATGGTTGATCATGATCGAAATAAAATTGGAACACATTTATATGTATTATAGTTTCTCTATATCCTTTAAAATGGTTCATGTATTTTGGGGAAATTTTAATATTAGTTATAGAGATCGATCCTTGAATAGGTGTCCAACGTATCCTCTATGAATATGAATAGAAATCCATGTATTTTTAATTAAGACAAGGATGTATATATATATATATATTAGTGAATTTGAATGATAGATATGGGTGCATCGATTCTTGGAGAGGCATCTTACGCATCATAAGAAGAAAAGAATCAGAGTCCATGTAGTTTGAATGATGATGTTTAAGGTCATGTGACAGGATTGTACCGTGCAGTTTAACATAATGTGGTAAGGACATTCATATCATGGAAAGGGTGACTACAAAGAACTGAATGGGGATCACATACTGAAACTTCTCAGTTAAGAGTTCATTCTTAAATGTAATGTGATCCATTGAGGGAGGATATGATTCATGGGAGATAGGTTCCCATGGAAAATGAAGTAACCCCATCAGGAGAATAGATAAAAATGGGCCACAATAAATATATTTGGAATATGGACCAATGGGGGGGATTTATATCATTTCTTGGGTTATGTCTTGATGGGGATAACATGATTTACTATAAGGAGTGTGGACTTGCAAGGAAGGGGTATGTAATCATGGACATATGGGTTATTAGGTTTTATTTACATGGAGTATAGTCCTATGAAAGGATGAGGTATGATGATATGGATGTTGGGATTGAACCCCAGTGTGCCATCCTATAAATCTTTTTGATGAAGGGAATTATATCCCCTGTAGTTTTGATTCCATATATTTTAACATCGCATAACAAGGACATTAACCATGTAGTTTTACCTCATATTGTGAGGATGTGAATTTCCACAAGGGATATAGAAATGTGGAAATTGGATGATATATGGAGGGAATTATGGTCTACATAGGGAATATGGTCATGTGTAAAAGATAGGATATGGAAATATATAAAAGAACATTTTGATATTGGATATGGAGCTCAAGCCTTATAAAGGTGTCCTTTGTATACTATATATTATAGGAATTAAATTCCATGTAGTTCATATGAACATTGTGTGGGGATTATGCATGAGATTCCCAATATAAATTTCTCCTAGCCCGCTGGTGGTCAAGGAATGGTAATTAATCTCATGGGGAATATTTCCCTTTGATCTAGAAAAGTTTAGGATGACTCACAAGTAATATGTCTAGGTGAGTAAAGATATTTAGATGATATAATTATATAGGGATCTCAGAAATGGAATAAATGAGGTCCAAAGAGGTTGTATGATCCTAAGAGGGTTAATCGATTGCATGGCCAATGGGGGTAAAGAGAGTGTGTTAAAAAAAGGGGACAACATGATTGGTAATCCCTATAACTAGAAGGGGTTACATGATTATGTGACTAGTTATAATCCATAGGTCACATAATAAGTAAATGGTTAGGTGATTTTCAAATAACGTGGAGGTCAAGTGATCACGTGATGGATAAGGGGTCATGTGATCTCATGAATGTTATAAGTATAAGATATTGTGTGGATGAGATACATAGTTTCATGACCAACAGAGGGTTAGGTGATCACATGGATGGGATACACAACCATTACATTGAATGACTCATTTCACAGTTGAAAGTTTCATGGTTTGTTACATGAAAAACTCTTGTGATTACAATAAATAAGTTCCTGAAGGTATTACCTATAAAACTTTATTATGAGAGTGTTTTTATATCACTCTCCCATCTATTAATTCCATTCCTTTGTCTCTCATGCCATTTTTTTAATGGAAGAAATGGTTTTTATAGGTGTTTTATTCCTATATATGAACCAATAAATAAGTTAGGTGAGCCACACATATGGGTTTGAGGTGGTGGAAGACACTCACATAATTCAGTATGATTTTATGCGATCCATGTGACTAAGATCACATTTCATCAACTGTGTCCCCAATGTGTTTCTTGAGGTGAGCATATGATTTTCTATCACCAACAACCTTCTTCCCCTAATGAATTCATGAATTTATTGGGATTATGAGATTTAATATTTTGTGACCGAAACATGAAAATCAATGACTGTAAATCATTCATTCATGGACAACCTTTCCTAGATCATCACATAATCCTATTAGAGTTAGGTGATCGCATATCTTAGGAGTCCCACATGATGTTGGAACCATTATGAGATCAAGTGACTAGGTTGTATAACCATTAAAGTGTCTCATGATCTAGGAATGAGGTTTTGCATCTGAATAAATTATACTAAAATTTTTCCTTTTCATTTATTTATTTTCATCACTTATTCAAATTGAAATTCTTTTAGAGGGATCCAACTGTGGATTCTCCCGCTATGTGTTTGTAAAATAAATTCTCCTTAAGTGGATGTCAAGGAATGTGTGGATGATTTTGAAGAGTGACCCTTGGTTGACCCTTGAAGTGAAGATGGTGTGTGAATATTACTAAATTCCATGGATGATGAGGGTCATTATGGAGTTATGGTATATTAAACCAAATCTCTCCTTTAGACAATTCATGGTAGAACCAATCAGAAAGATAGGGTATTGATGTGTGAGACCCAGATTTATGGAGTGTCATTGGGGATCATGAAGAAAAGTCATTATTAATAAGGATATTAGAGTATAAAAACACATCATATTGATTAGTTATTTCTATAAGTGGACTATGTGTTCGGGTAATGGTGGAATTATGTGAATATTTATCCTCAGGGAATTGATCTTATTTAAAAGAGGATAGGTTTCACTCCTTCGGTTAATGGTAATGGCCCCTAACTTTTCCCATTTGTGAAGGATGTTATGTTAGTGATATCAACTTAATAATCTTGGGTAACCATATATTATTAGGTATTAGACTAATAATGTCTTTCCTGATGGTGTGTATCATGTGACCCGCTCTCATAAGTAGATAGTGGTATTTTCTCAAAGCCTTCAAAAAATATCATGATTCTATTTATAGGAATAGATGTATTTAGTAAATCTTGGACTTCAGTCCAACATGGATAATAGATTTATTTTGGTTTTCCCATATCAGGGAAAACCTTTTTATGTGATGGAGAGGAATTTTTTATAAGTTTGTGGGTGTTGGTCACTTAGGTAGGTTCTTTATTGGGTTCTAGAATCGATAGAGTAGGGTCATTTGAATGGTCTAGTCTATTCACTTTGGATTGTGGCAGATTGATCCACCTTGCAAGTTATGGATTGATTTTATGAAGAGGAGTGGGGTTTGTGTTTTTCCTAAGGTGATCATAGATATCTTTCTTGAATGATGAACAATAACCCATTCGGGATATCTTTGAAAGTGGTGAAATTTTGTTTGAGGTTATGATGTAGATGAGAGATTATCATAGATGTTTGTGTCAAGGATTAAGAAAAAGGCTATGATGATCTTATGTTATAAACTAACAAAAATGGAGATTTTGTCTTGCTATAAGGAGAGGGAATAACAACTGATGAATATTCTAAAAAGTATATTCCCTTGCATCTTCTATGATGTTGTCATAGAATATAGTGAAGAAATAAATGTTGTGTTGTATTTTAGATTGAATTCTCTCTTCTGATATCCATATGGAATTCTCTTTAAATGTGGGGAGTGAGGTGCCCCACTATATTTGTCTTTTTTAACAAATATTTTTCAAATGAATATTGGAGGTTTTTGGATTTCATCCCTTATTGTGAAATGACACTCATATGGGAATCAATTTTTGTACAAGAGGTTGAGCAAGACTCACCTAGGTTGGGTGTAGGATTTTGCTTCATTATCATTTAAAGATGGTCTGGAGTCTATATCTTCATGATTAAAAGAGGATTTTTTTCTTCCTAGATAGTGGTTTACTGAGTTTTCATAGAGTGTGAACCTCTACATAAAAAATAATCCTGCACGGTAGTATTTAGTTTATGGTTTGAATTTTTTTATATGAGCCTTATTACGTGGTTTCTCTAATTGATGCTATTTTGATGATGAAAAGGCATTAAAGTGGGGAGGATATACTGATTAATGTTTTTCCTAATTGTATTAAAGCACATTTTTTTGAGTCTTTAGAGTCTCGATGTCTTCTGAGGGGTAAAATAGCCATTTTAATCCATTATATGATACTAGAAAAAAAATTAACTCTCCCATTGGTTCCATAATATAGGGTTTACACATGGGCTAAGCTGGAATGGAAAGGTGAGTGTCATGGAGCCTGAATAATAATATAGTAAAGGTATTATATTATTTTTAGCTCCTATGCAAGCATTTTGATGGAATATTTATATCTCCTAAATGGGGTCTTGGGTGGTAAAATTGTGACTATGATTGGATCCAGAATGAGGTTTCTACCCTAGTGGAACTGTTAGTTTTCTTAAATTGGTCTTCTTAAGTGTTTCTTGTCATGAGTAAAATAACTAAATAATTCAATTAATTATTTATTTGGTTTAATGTTAGTGAAGCCCCTATAAATTACTCTATTTAACCCCCATTATAGGTTTTCTATAAGTTTAGTCATTGTTAATGACATGAACCCCGGAGATTTGGAGAGTAAGGAGATCAGGAGCTTGGCAGAGATGATATATTAGAGGATTGAGGTCGAATCTGTGGTGATAAAGATTAATAGATTGTGTAGTTGGATAATGAAATTAAACAGTTAGTCATTATACTATGAGGTATGGATCGTGTATTGAGTTTATGCATTATTTATCATGTTCTATTTCTATTTAATCAACCTATAAGTGATAATCTATGTATTCTTGATTATTATAAATTGATATTTTTGGTTTTTTCATGGTTTCCCTTTATAATTTATTAGTGTAATGATTTTTAGTTGGTATTCCTTCTTGATCCATTGTGGTGGAGATCTTTGATTCTCAATGTGACAATCCCTCTTGATAATTCCTTATGTTCCTACCATATTGTGTTTCTATTTGAGTCATTTATCGGGTGGTTGGTATTCACATCGGCCACTGATCTCTATTTTCCTCCACCCATAAAATTAACGATCACCTACATCTATCATTGGGGCCATTGGTTTCACTATAGAAAGAATACAGGAGTAAATAGCTGATGTATGACCCCAATGATGTGTGGTCCGGGAATGAAAGTAGTGATTGATGAACCCAGGTGGTTCTATGAGGTTTTTATATGATAGGACAAGTTAGATTTTTTAGAAATCAAATATAGAGATAGATTTGTCACTGGGGAGGACTCCCTAATGTCCCATAAAATGGTGGATGGTGCGGTGGATAAGTCAGAGGTGATTCCAGGTAGTGATACTAAATAATTAGGAGAATATGTAGAGTATAGGTGAAGAAAGCTAACGATAAGGCTTGTAATTTGGACTAACACACACCATGTATTATTTTGGGCATGTCACTTGGGTTTCATACTGTTAGGGCCAATAGGGGCCTATATATACCCTGAGAGGGGGGGTGAATCAGGGTATGGATATTCTTTTTCAAAGTTCTTTCTGCCCCACTGGATCTTGACCTCTTTCTTACAAGGGTCACTTTGTTTGCACTTGTGTGGTTACTGTGATCAGTTGTCTCATTTACCTGATGATGATGCTTTGAATGCAATGCAGGAAAGTAAGCAGGCAGACACATAGATTTTTACTTGGTTCACCGCTAAGGGCTACGTCCAAGGAGCATACGCCGACAAGTTGCCGGTTCGTACCAAATTCCACTAGGCTTCACTAGCTGTGGATTACAATGTTCGGGCTAGATCACTTCTATGCCCAGGCTCACTGCCTTTACAATGTTTAGGGTCAGCTCACTGCTTTCCCAAGGGTCACTCCCTGTTTCTCTCTCTCTGGATCACTGCCGGTGGAGAGGATCACCTTCTTCCTCTTCCTAAGCTCACTGCTCTTGGAAGGGATTAACTCACAGTTTATAGACCTGTAGGTCTCTTCATTTCCATTAAGGAGTGCATCTTCCTATGTATGTAGATGCTCTTTTGAAGTTCAACTTTCACCCGTAGATGAATACCCCTTTGCCACTATCCACTGGGCAACCAACCTTTGGAAAGACCTTCACAAAGCACCCTACAATGCGAGGCTCCCAATTTCGCGAAGCTCAAACAAGCCTTCGCGAAGCTCCTGCCTTTTCGCAAAGCTCACTCGCGAAGCTCCTTCGCGAAGCACTCTCGCGATGCTCAAGCCGTCACAAAGCAACGACCCTCGCGAAGCTAAGTAAGCCAACGCGGAGCTCGCAGGTTTCGCGGAGCTACAATAGCCGCCGCGAAGCACCTCTTTCGCGAAGCACACTGGCTCCGCGAACCACCTTCGCAAATCGAGAGCAAAGTATTTTCTCTGAAAATTCTCTCTACTTCGCCTGAAGGGGTCGGCCTCTATTTATAGGTGATTCCACCGACCCTCGTCCCTTCCGCGCGAAGTCAACGCCACGTCATCTCAAATCGCGAAGCTCCAAAGTTTCTGTCGGAATTCTGTCCAAATCGCGAAGCTCTACGACAATCTTCCGTTCGTGGAGCTTGACGTAGTCGCGATGAATCACCGTCAACTTACCTTCGCGGCTCGCGCCTTCGCCGCGAAGCTCCCTCGCGAAGCCCAACATTCCTTCGCGCCTTCGCCGCGATGTTCTCTCGCAAATCCCTTCTCCGCCGCGATGCGCTTCAGCCTCTGCCGTTCGCGAAGCTTGACGTAATCGCGAAGCATCACCGCCTCCATTCTTCTGGTCTTCGCGATTTCCAAACCATGCATCCTATCTTCGCGAAATTCATGCCTTTGCCATATTAAATTGTGCTCTTCATTGAAATCCTCTTTTCGCGATGCTCACCAAACTCCAAATTTTGGACCCCAAAAATTTGGCAAACACTGGGAAACGGCGCCACCTTGTACTGCTCTTTTGTACCACCTCCAGATTGTCCTTTCCTTTGTCATAGTTCTTTGTCAACATGGAATGTCAACAACTTCTCGGGAACTCGACAATTCTCCATGGAAACCTGCTTTGTCAACAAACACAATCAACCCAAAAATGCTGCAATGTTACCTTGAGGGATTTTTGCCCAACAATCTCCCCCTTTGGGTTTGTTGACAACTCTTCACAACTCTGCTCAGAAATATTTTCTGCACTTTGATACCTCACTGAGTCTTCTTCCAGCTGCTACCACCATTCGCCTCTTGCGATTATGATAGCGTTCAAGGATTCACTTAACATGTACTCTAAGCCCACATGAGCAATGATCGGCGTGAGAAACAAGAGTAGTATGAAAAGTTCATCAATGAATCACTTCATGTCAGAACCTAATTGTCGATTCCACCCTGATACCAATTCTTAAAATAAAACCAGTTGTTGAACCACACTGATACCAATTGGTGAATTCTTAAGTTGATACCAATTGTTGATAGCTGGACACCGTCTCACACCATTCCAACACCACTGTTCTGCTTTTATCACGATCCTCAGCTGTCGTGATTTCTATGATTTGATCGATCACTTCTAGCATCGTCAGATTTAATACACTCCCCCTTTCTCATTGCTCCCCCTTTCTGGCTGCTCCACCTGTCAGCTTCTCCCCGTAACAATTACGATTTATCAAATCTCCGCACTATTTTCTCCCTTGAACAAACACTTTTCTCCCTTGAACAAACACTTTTCTCCCCCTTTGTCAAGCACTTTTCAAGCACTTTTCTCCCCCTTTGTCAACGAACCCAAAGGTCACGCCTTTGTAGTCTGTAACATAGTAGAGAACACATATCAGCACATTAGGGAAAAACACACCATACCTCGGGGAGAGGGGGGGGGTCCCATATCCACACTATTTCAAGTGCGGGGAGTCGACTGAACTCCCAGAGCCAGTCGATGCCTCTCAAATGCTGTCTTGGGTAAGGCCTTTGTCAGAATATCTGCAACCTGCAGCTCTGTAGGCACATACTCCAACTTCACGATCCCCTGCTCAACCTTCTCCTTGATAAAGTGATACTTAATCTCAATGTGCTTTGTCCTTGAATGATGGACGGGATTTTTGCTAAGATTTATAGCACTTGAGTTGTCGCACTGGATTCCGATCGGAGACTTCACTTCAACTCCCATATCTTCAAGCTGCTGCTTCATCCACAATAACTGTGTGCATGCTTGAGTGGCCGCTATATACTCAGCTTCTGCGGTGCTCAATGAAATGCAATCTTGTTTCTTGCTTAGCCAAGAAATACACAATCCACCAAGATAGAATGCACCACCTGACGTTGATTTTCTATCATCTGCTGAACCGGCCCAGTCTGCATCAGTATATCCCAATAACTCTGTCTGAGATTTGTCGTTGTATGTCAAACCGAAGTCCACCGTGCCCTTGATATACCGAAGTATTCTTTTCACTTCAAGCATGTGACTTTCCTTGGGATTACTCTGATATCTCACTGCTTGGCATGTGGCGAAAATGATATCAGGCCTTGTTGCGGTTAAGTACAACAGACTTCCAATGATTTGCCTATATTCTGTGATATTAACTGCCTTTCCATCCTCATCTTTTGATAATTTCATCCGGGTAGCAACCGGAGTCTTCATTTCCTTGGAATTATCCATTCCAAACCTTCTTAGAACACCCTTGGAATATTTTGATTGAGAAATGAAAGTTCCATTCCTTCCTTGTGTCACCTGTAGACCAAGGAAAAACGTTAGCTCTCCAATCATTGACATTTCAAACTCATTTTTCATGAATTCAGAAAACTGTCTGCACTGAGCTTCATCTGATCCGCCAAAAATTATGTCATCGACATACACTAGCACCATCATCCTTTGATTACTGTCATTGCTGAAATAGAGATTGTAATCAACTCCTCCACGCTGAAAACCAAGCATCTTCAAGTACTGATCAAGCCTTGAGTACCATGCCCTTGGTGCTTGTTTCAGCCCATACAATGCCTTCTTCAGCCTGCAAACTTTGTTCTCATCCTCATGAATGAGAAAACCATCTGGCTGTTCAATATACACCTAGTCGTGCTTTGTTTCGAATCACAGTTCCATCTTCATTCATTTTGTTGCGATAGACCCATTTGGTTCCAATGACATTCTTGTCTGCTGGTCTCGAAACAATCTCCCACATCTGGTTCTTGATCAAGCTCTTCATTCATAGCCTGAACCCAGTTTTCATTTCCAGCTGCATCAGAAAAGCATTTCAGCTCAACCAATGTTATCTTTCCAATAATTTTCAGCTCGACTCTTTGGATTCCTTGCATGCATAGACTTGACTCTCTTGTTCATCATCAGTGTCTTCTTCTAAGTCTGCATCTGCCACTTCTACTCCCCCGGAGTCTCTTACCGCATCCTTATTTTCAACAGATAACTTTTCACTGTGTCATTGCTGTTAAGGCACTGTTGATATTCTCTCACAGCTTCTTGGTATCCTGAAAATGGTCAGCTGATACCACATTGTTAGAGCAAAATAAATAATCATGAAATGCTTGACTATTGCTACTTCTCCAGAAATGAGTATTCCCCCGTTCGAACACTCCTGATCTGACTTTTTCGGTTGAATGCTCCCCCTTGGTTGTGCACCACTTCCTGGGGTTAGGCCACTATTTAAACCCATAAGCATTCGTTCTTCTCCTACATCACCTATTCTCAGCTTCCACCTAGAATTGAGCCATTAACAAAATCTCTAAGCCTACTGAGTTGAAACTCGGTGTAGGAAACAAGAGATAGAGTTAGTAACGCAATTTCCTCCTATTGTGCTTCATTTCTCCCTTTCTTCTTCAGCTTTAGTACCAGATTTGAGTTCATTGAAATTCTGGAGCATCTAACTTCTTTACTTTGCATCCTTAGATGCCACTTCCCCTTGGATTGTATCTCCCTAAAACCTGAAACACACGGATCATCAGTTAATAGCATTTATATACATAGGGAGAGGGGTTTCTTCTAGAATCCTCAACATGAGGATGATGGTTGATCCTGATGGGTCAACCCTTTGATTCTTTCTTGGAGCGCATCACACTCCTTTCTTGCTTCCTCCAACTGCCTGACCAACTTCAACTGTTCTGGCCATATGACTAGGCATTCTTTGCTTATCTGCCTTTTATCAGATTTATGATTCACCGCCCTATTTTTCATTGGTGGTGGGTCCTCCATTGAACGTCTATTCTTCTTTATCACCACTGGAGTAGATCTCCCCTTAATCTTCCAGGTTTGCTCACATTCTCTCCTTGAGAGCTGTTGTGAGTATGACATAGGAGGTGACTGATACACCTTTCGTTCAGCTCCACGTGGTTTCCCTGAGGCTCGAAGCCTATTCTTCTCCTTACCACTTTGTCTCCCAGTACAGGCTTCTTTCTTGTACACTTCTTGTGGTGGAGATCTATTTTCTTGTTCCTTTCCCTTTCCTGCTTTCTTCTTACTGCAATGTCTCGCCATGTGCCCATAGTGAGAACATATAAAACATTTTCCCTCAAAGGCATACCTCATTTCATCATCTCTCTGCTGAGATGTTGATGCACCTCTAGTTCTTCCTCTGATATTGTTCTCCTGAGCTTCCTGACACATGCTCATGGTGTGTCCCATTCTTCCGCAGTAATAGCATCTAATATATTCTTTCCTCTGAGATGCTCTTCTTTCTAATTTCTCATGATGCATCTTCCTGTTCTCAGATTTATTAATGTCTCCCTTTTCACAGCCTGAAATGTACTCCAGAGCCTCTGTACAGAAGCTTGATGTGTGGCCATGAACTCCGCAAAAATAGCACACATCATCACTCCTTGAAACTATCCTCATAGGCCTATCTCCAGCACCTACAGGATTTTTCTTACCTTTGTAAATTTTCACTGCATTTTTCTTATCATCCATAGGAGTGGAATTATCATATCCAATTCCAGCATTTCCAAAACTTGCTGGTCTTTGAGCTGAGAAAATATTATGTTGTTTCTCTTCAGAAACAGCATATCTGTTCTTCATTTTATCATCACTTGTCGAAGGATGATCAAATAGCAAGTGCAGTGCATCCTTCAACTTGGGCTTATCTTTGGATTTAGACTTCTCTATTTCCTTCTTGACTGATTCGAGCTCTTCTACCAACTTTTGAATCTTCATATCCCTTGATTCAAGTTGGACATCATGTTTTTCCTTGAGAAGATTCCCTCTACTTACCTCATCTTCCAGTTCATGCTTCAGCTTATCAACCATGTCATTTTTCTCCTTTACCTTCAATTTTTCTTGAGCGACAGAGTCAGAGCAACATGCATTCTCTTGTTGTAGCCTTTGATTTTTCTGAACTTCTGTAGACAACTGTGCTGCTAGATCATTATTTCTGGCTTTAAGATTCTGTGCTTCATCTGACATTTGACTCTCTTCATAATCACCAGCCTTTTGTTTTCCTTTCATTCTGGCCATCTTCTGCAGCTCTTCAGCACGTGAATCATTCTTCTCTGTTAGGTCAGTAACTATATCAATAAGCCTTTGATTTAAACATTTTAGCTTGTTGACCTCAATCTCCAATCCCTTGATCCAGATATCTTTAGATTTGGCTTCTTCAGTGTTTCCAACGTCGCTTGGAATATTCGGTTCTTCGATTCTTTTGAATTGATCTTTCACTTTTCTATTCAAGCCATCGATCTCCCTTTTTTGTTCTTCAATCTTAAGCTTATACTCACTAACTGATTCTGAGTTCTCTGGTGCCGATAACTTGAGTTTCTCAATTTTATTTATCAACTCAGACTTCTCTTCTTCCTGCTGCTGCATATAGAGTTTGGCATCGCGAACAACTTTGTTAGCATTCTTGGTTTTGGCTCTCCAAACATCTATCTCTTCAAGAGCAGCCTCTAACTCAGCTCGCATATCTATTCTTCCTTCAATTTCTTCTTCTGTTTCAGTATCACTCTGATGCTCATGTACTTTACTCATTCCAACATCATGATTGAGTGAATCAATCTTTTTCCTTTCTGATTCATCCAAGCCTTCCTTCAGCAAGTTGTTTGATTCCTTTAGTTGAATCACACATTTTCCATATACACTTCCACACTGGGGAGTACCACCTGACTTCTGCTTGTTCTTGGATGTTTTTCCCTTTTCCATGGCTGATTGAGATAAGAGAAGACTGATTCTTTATGCACACAGATCGACTACACCAAGTTGGAGCAAACAAATCTGATAACAACAACCTTCCCTCTGATACCAATTGTTAGGGCCAATAGGGGCCTATATATACCCTGAGAGGGGGGGTGAATCAGGGTATGGATATTCTTTTTCAAAGTTCTTTCTGCCCCACTGGATCTTGACCTCTTTCTTACAAGGGTCACTTTGTTTGCACTTGTGTGGTTACTGTGATCAGTTGTCTCATTTACCTGATGATGATGCTTTGAATGCAATGCAGGAAAGTAAGCAGGCAGACACAGAGATTTTTACTTGGTTCACCGCTAAGGGCTACGTCCAAGGAGCATACGCCGACAAGTTGCCGGTTCGTACCAAATTCCACTAGGCTTCACTAGCTGTGGATTACAATGTTCGGGCTAGATCACTTCTATGCCCAGGCTCACTGCCTTTACAATGTTTAGGGTCAGCTCACTGCTTTCCCAAGGGTCACTCCCTGTTTCTCTCTCTCTGGATCACTGCCGGTGGAGAGGATCACCTTCTTCCTCTTCCTAAGCTCACTGCTCTTGGAAGGGATTAACTCACAGTTTATAGACCTGTAGGTCTCTTCATTTCCATTAAGGAGTGCATCTTCCTATGTATGTAGATGCTCTTTTGAAGTTCAACTTTCACCCGTAGATGAATACCCCTTTGCCACTATCCACTGGGCAACCAACCTTTGGAAAGACCTTCACAAAGCACCCTACAATGCGAGGCTCCCAATTTCGCGAAGCTCAAACAAGCCTTCGCGAAGCTCCTGCCTTTTCGCGAAGCTCACTCGCGAAGCTCCTTCGCGAAGCACTCTCGCGATGCTCAAGCCGTCGCAAAGCAACGACCCTCGCGAAGCTAAGTAAGCCAACGCGGAGCTCGCAGGTTTCGCGGAGCTACAATAGCCGCCGCGAAGCACCTCTTTCGCGAAGCACACTGGCTCCGCGAACCACCTTCGCAAATCGAGAGCAAAGTATTTTCTCTGAAAATTCTCTCTACTTCGCCTGAAGGGGTCGGCCTCTATTTATAGGTGATTCCACCGACCCTCGTCCCTTCCGCGCGAAGTCAACGCCACGTCATCTCAAATCGCGAAGCTCCAAAGTTTCTGTCGGAATTCTGTCCAAATCGCGAAGCTCTACGGCAATCTTCCGTTCGCGGAGCTTGACGTAGTCGCGATGAATCACCGTCAACTTACCTTCGCGGCTCGCGCCTTCGCCGCGAAGCTCCCTCGCGAAGCCCAACATTCCTTCGCGCCTTCGCCGCGATGTTCTCTCGCAAAGCCCTTCTCCGCCGCGATGCGCTTCAGCCTCTGCCGTTCGCGAAGCTTGACGTAATCGCGAAGCATCACCGCCTCCATTCTTCTGGTCTTCGCGATTTCCAAACCATGCATCCTATCTTCGCGAAATTCATGCCTTTGCCATATTAAATTGTGCTCTTCATTGAAATCCTCTTTTCGCGATGCTCACCAAACTCCAAATTTTGGACCCCAAAAATTTGGCAAACACTGGGAAACGGCGCCACCTTGTACTGCTCTTTTGTACCACCTCCAGATTGTCCTTTCCTTTGTCATAGTTCTTTGTCAACATGGAATGTCAACAACTTCTCGGGAACTCGACAATTCTCCATGGAAACCTGCTTTGTCAACAAACACAATCAACCCAAAAATGCTGCAATGTTACCTTGAGGGATTTTTGCCCAACACATACATCTCTAAGGATCAAACATCATGTAGAATTGAAATACACATCATGTAGATGTGTGCACCATGTGTGGCACGTGACATGGATTGGGAAGTGGTACATGACCATATATTCTATAATAGCTCACTTTTCGTGTCTCTATGGAGAAAATCATATAATCATAGAATTCATGAAAATTTTGTTCACCACTACATGTCAAGTGCCCTCATGGAAGTCACATTTCATGTAGACAGCTACGCAGACCATGTGAACTGGGACCAGCAGTGATCTATGTATAGGGGTACATGCCAAGTACCAAGATAGCTATACACACCATGTAGTGCAACATTATATTCTATGTAATGAGGTGGTATATGGGAAAAAGATAGATGAGGGGATACTTACTGGGTAATCTCATAGGATACATGATATACCTACCTGGCCTCTAAGGATATTTTTATCTTTATGATTGAGACCCAATTTTGGACATGCGAGTAGTCTATCTTGAGTTATTTTTCATGTATAATGCATTTGTGTACTTGTCTTCAATATTTGAGTTGTGGTGAGAGGTGGTTCTATTAATATGTTCTTGATAGAAATGATTGAGATGTAATCGATGAAATTTAACTTTAAAGGTATGGTTTTGTTATCTCCCTCATTTGATGAGGCATCAGAACATCTATCTTAGAATACTAATTGGGTTTCAATGTCCCCCCCATATACATGGGGTATGATATCCTCTCACTTTACCTTCAAGTAAGGTTTGACATCTTACCTTGTTCTTAGGGTGTGTGATCCTATATCTTCATGCTTTTATTCTAATAGGGATTCAGTATATCCCTTATTCAAAGAGCCATGAAATCCATTATCTCATATTATGTTAGTGTTAGGTATCCCCCCATTTTCTAAGGTGTGAGGTTCAATATCTGTGATCACCTGTTTTTTACTGAGGTGTTTTCCAGTAAGGTGTGAGATCCTCCCTTGATGTTATTGGAATGGTTTTGAATAATTTCTTATTATCGGTGCATTAGATCTAAATGTTTGTAAGTGATATTTATCTAATAAAAATATTTGAAAGATTAGATTATCTTTAGAGACCTTATGTCATCTAGGAGTAAATTTTGGATTATTGTTTCTTACCTATTTCCTAGTGAGCATTCTTAATTAATGATAAGGCTACCATTCTCAAGTTATGGTAGAGTTTCAATGGTTGGAAATGCTGATTAGTTCATTCTTCTTTGGGCATGTAACCTGCTCATCACCCAAAGGTTTCCTTTAAGATGTGGCATGTAGTTGGATATAAAAACCAGGATTTATTGTAATGCCCTGACCCTAGAATCCTAGAGTCGGTGCATTATTACGTATCATTGGCATGATCACAAAAGATCAAGTCTCAAAAGACCGATTAGTTTAGTAGCCTTGGAAGTACTAGATACATTCATAAAGTTTACATTACATCATAAAATGGAAAACTACAACAACATTGTTTCCATAGACAAAACTGAGATCCCATAGACTATCCTTACAGGTCAGTCATAATATACTTCTTCACATCTTGGAAAAAATAAAAATAGAAAGGGGTGAGCTCAGATGCTCTGTAAGGATAACAATAAGCAGAAACATTTAAGGAAATGTATAAGGCTAAAACAAAATCCTTTTATACTTTAACTTCATCATAATATGGAAAATAAAAAATCAAATAATTCCATTTACTTAGTCACATGAATATTCTACTAGTCGAATAATCACATGCAATATCAATAGCCAATTTCATAATGATGGAATGCATATTTCCAGACATTCATAACCACATAGTCAAGGCCTTGTGCCAAGACTACAAATAAGATTTTGTCAAGGCCTTGTGCCAAGACACTAGTTTGTCTCATGAGACCTACCGATGCATCGAGGAGCTACAGCAGGCTACACCAGTCACTTACTAAGTCCATCGCATTCCTCATATGAAAAGGTTTAAACATAACAAAAACATTCGTATTAAAACTAGTATAGGAAATGTCAATACTTTATCCATAGACCATGAATGGTATAAAAATAACACATCCACAATCAAACATATCACAAAACCTTCAATACAATATTGAAGTTTTCTATCATAATAAATCAACTTCAAATAAGCTTAAAATCCATAAAAGGATGTTGACATAGATGAAATCAAAACCTTTTTTTAGAGAAATATCACTTTATATTTTGAAATCATTTAAGAGTCACATAATTATAAAGAAAAAATTTACTTTGAAAATATTATTATAATCTTGTAAGGGAAGCTTCGACGATTTTATAATGGTGGAAAATAGACGCACCTTCCGTATAAGTTAAAAAAACATTCTTACCTTAATTTTATCGAAAAGGTTAAAAAGGACATTGTTTGGAAAATGATGGAAATATTCCTTTATAAACATATTATAAAAAGTCAAACAAGGGTATAAATTACTTTAACCCATTTTCTATTAAATAGTAAAAATGTTTTGAAATACATTTTTAAGAAACATGGATGTGGATGATAAAGAGGTCCCGGTAGATAATTACGTATAAACAACCTCAGATAATGAAGAGATTGTAAAATAAACCCTTACCTTTTACTTTTCCTTGGTCGAGGGTATGATAAAATCCTATATAATGGTGAAATAATTGTTATTATACAATAACCATATACATTAATATGATATCATATATGATATTTTAATATTTCTTTGTTAAAGATATTTTAGTATTATCGTCGTTTTGGGTGTCAACTGATTCGTTCTCCTTTATATGTTTGGTTACATAAGCCATGTTTGTTATGAATAGGATATATTTGATTTATATACAGAATGATATTATGTCTTTAAACGTTATTTTTAACCATCAAATGAAAATTATTCTGGAATGGATATGATGGGGAATGAATCTCATCGGGTTTGTGGAGACGGTAATCCGTACGTACGCGCGATCGACAATATCATTCTTTTGATATTATAATTGTATATAATTGGATGTTATATCATATATACATAATAATTATCATGTTATATTTATTATTTAAATCAGTTATACTCATTATTATACCCATTAAAATGATGAAGTGTTTGAATAACAAACTTCACCACGACGTGGAGACGGTAAGCCGTACGTATGCAAGTGTGATGAATTTTTCATTCATAGGATGGATAAAATAACTAATATTGTTGTAACATTTTTATAATAACATCAAAGTTTATAGAAGATACTAGAATTATTATTTTATAATGTAAACAACAAATAAAGAGGAAGTGGAAGAAGAAAAGAACTTGAAAGAGGTAATGATATATTTACCTTTTCTTCAGGTTCTTCCTTTTTATTTGATCAAAAGGGATACTTAGGTTAGATTTATGACAAAAGGAAGGCCTCAAGAACGAAATGAGGATAGTTGAGAGGAAATTTGTGCAGTGGTTGTCCGAGTCAAATGGATTTGAAGGTGTGAATTACAGAGAAAGGGAAGTTCCCTTTTATAAGAGGGGTGAGGGGAACCTTAGGAAAAACATAAACTATTATTTTATGATAAATTTATATTCGGTTTATAATGGCTCCAAAGTGACTTATTTAGAGGCTAGGGTTGGGATGGGTCGAAATCCTTTCAACCAATATATATTAGACAAGTTTAAGTCACCATATTAACCTTATCATTTATATTTAACTCTTAGTTAAATAGTTTTACATTTACCATGTCTCATTGTGTTTATATATTATATGGTTAGTAAACTTACTATAACAAGACAAGAGAACCCCAAGTGGTTAATTATTAACATATATAACCTTATCTAAGTCCTTTGGATGAACCTGAGATTTTTAGGAATAGAATATCAATTAATAATATAATATTTGTTTTAAAAACTCTTTTATGACAATTATGACACTATTTGGTAATTGATTTTTCGAAAATCATAACAACATGATTACTTTGAAAAAAGTTAATTAAATAAATCCGAACATGTTATATTAACCTATAAAATTATTGTAATTCATCAAAATTCTTAATTTACATTTATTTGGGTATTTATAAAATCAATTATTTTAATATTTCATTAATAAGGTAATTACTGCATCATCATTGTGTCATAAATAAATTAAATTATTTAATGTCTAAAAATTATAAATAAAATACCATTATGCAGGAAATAATTTTATATTTCTAATGAATATTTATGGTCAAATTTATCTTATGTGTAACCATATATTAAAAAAGGTTTAGTAATTAAACTTTGATTTTAACTCTTTTAACTCTTCCTTAAATAAAATAATAATAAATGTCCTATTCTAATCCAAGTGGACGTAAATGATAATATTTTATTTATAAGGTTTCTTTTGGTCTATATACATTTATCCAATAGAATTAGGACATGTTTTAGGTTTAAAATAATATCATTTTTACCTTTAATTACCCTATTTACTTTTAACCATCGTAAATAAAAGTAAAAAGTTACTATTCACCAAAAATTATTTTCATCTCATTGAATCACATTTTACTTACTGATATCAACCATGTCTCTCAGAGTTTTGAAATTCAATTCACAAAAGCATTAAAATTATGTTTTATGCGAATTTTCAAATGCTCCTAGGAGGTGGGTAAAAGACGATAAAAAGTTCAATAAAATTTTATATATCTAAACTTATTATAAAATGACTCCAATGAATTACATTGAACTTATATAGGTATTATGTATCTATTTTTACCAAATATAAATTTAAATAACATAACTAATTATTTAAATAAAAAGTCTGTTTTAACCAATAACGCAGTGTTTTTCACTATTCATCAAAAATTGAAAGTTTTTAGAAAAATACCAAATATTCACCCTAAGCTAATTTCGATATTCCGAATTCAAAAATTAAGTCCATTTTGAAAAATAAAATTTATAAAATTTCAAAAAGTGGGTATTACTATTCATAACGGCTAGTTTGATTGGTCACGGTGTGTTAGAATCTCAAAGTTGCGTACAATGCAAGTTATTGCATTATTCAAAGGGAAACGTACTGTGGAAGTTTGAGGTGTTACCTTATCCCCTACTTCAACTAATTTTGTCCTCTAAATTTCTAGAATACTACCGCACAAAAAGATTTGGGTGTTTCTTCATCATAAGTTCCTCGGGTTCCCACGTTGCCTCTTCCATCTTAGGGTTTCTCCATAGAACATTTACCAAACAAGTCGTCTGGTTTCTCAACACTTGTTATATGGTATCAAGATTCCTAGCGGGCTCTTCGCAATAAGACAGATCGGGTTCTAGTTCTAATTCCTCATAGGTGATTACATGTGTTGGGTTAGACATGTATTTTCTCAACAGTGATACGTGGAACACATCGTGAACTTTGGAGAGACTTGGAGGCATTACCAAATGGTAAGCTACAACCCCAATTTGTTCTAGAATTTCAAAAGGTCCACTATACCTGGGACTCAATTTACCCTTCTTACCGAAACGTATAACACCCTTCCATGGAGATACCTTCAAGAAAATATGATCACTGACTTGAAATTCCAAATCCTTCCTTCGATTATCAGCATAGCTCTTCTACCTACTTTGAGCTGCTTTGATGTGGGTTTGGATTAACTTTACCTTTTTCATCATTTCCTCCACAAGTTCTAGGCCTACAAGTTTTATTTCACAAACATCATCCCAACAGGTTGGTGTGCGACATCTCTTTCCATATAATACTTCATAGAGTGCCATCTGAATACTTGAATGGAAGCTATTGTTATAGAAAAATTCTACCAAAGGTAAATATTGATCCCACATACCTTGAAAGTTAAGTGAGCAGGATAGCCACATGTCTTGTAAGTTTTGAATAGTCCGTTCTGATTGTCCATCAGTTTGAGGGTGGTAGGCAGTGCTCAAATGAAGTTTAGTATCCAGGCCTTTCTGAATACTTTTCCAGAATCTTGATGTAAGACGGGGATCATGATCAGAAAAAATCGATATGGGTACTCCATGAAGTCTTACAACTTCATTAATATATAGTCTTTCTAGTCGTTCAAGTGATAAATATTCTCTTATAGCAAGAAAATGTGTTGTCTTGGTAAGACAATCAACAATGGCCCATATTGCATCATTCCTTCTAGAAGTCTTTGGTATCCCCATGACAAAGTCCATCGTAATATTATCCCATTTCCACTCAGGTATGGGAAGAGGTTTCATAACTCCTCCGGGCTGTTTCCTTCTAGCTTTCACTTGTTGAAAAACCATACATCTTGACACAAAATCAGCAATCTCCCTCTTCATGTTGTCCCACCAAAAATTTTCCTTCAAATCTCTATACATCTTGGTGCTCCCAGGGTGTATAGAGAAATTGGAGCTATGAGCATCATCCAACAATTCTCTTTTTAAATCAGGTATGTTTGGAACACAAAGTCTCTTCCCAAATTTCAAAATTCCATCTTCATATACGAAGTCACTCAATCTTCCATCATTCACAACTTTAATCTTCTTTTGAAATTTCTCATCATTTGTCTGAGAACTCTTTATCCTTTCTAGTAAGGATGGTATGGAAACCATTTGAAAAAGTATAAATGTTTCACCTTCCATGGTAATTCCCATATCCATCTTTACTAGATCCATGAAAACAGAGGGTGCATTAGTCTGCCCAAAAGGTATTACTGTAAACTCGTAATGCCTGTACCTGGTTCGAAATATTGTTTTCGGAATGTCTTCCTTCTTCACACACAACTGATGATATCCGGATCAAAGGTCAATCTTTGAAAAATATTGAGCTCCATGAAGTTGGTCAAATAAATCATAAATGAGAGGTAGGTGATACTTTTTCTTTATTGTTATAGCATTGATCTTCTTGTAGTCAATGCGCAACCTCATAGATCTATCTTTCTTCTTAAAAAAAGAGCAGGGGATCCCCATGGAGAAACACTAGGTAGAATAAATCCCTTATTACTCAATTCCTCTAGTTGTTTCTTTAGTTACACTAATTAAACTGTGGCCATTCTATAAGGGGTCTTTGATATGGGCCTTGAACATGGAATTAAATCAATGGAAAACTCAATTTCTCATTTTGGAGGATGTCTAGGTAAATCCTCTAGAAATACATCAACATATTCTTATACAATAGGTATGTCCTCTATTCGAATATTATTCTCCTCACCCACTATCCCTTTTCCTCACAGAACATCCCTTCCACTAGGAACCATTTCTAAACAATGGCATACACTATATTAGTTTATGAATCGTAATACATAATCCCAAACTTGTAAAAAACTTAACATAAATTGAACAGTTTAGGGTCAAAATCCATAGTTATAAAAAAAAAATTCTTTGAGAAAGTATATACTCATAAACCCTTTATAATGGTTTGTAAAGAAAATGAGAATTATCCTAAGCATATCCCCTGGGAGTGTCGTAAACAATAGTGAAACAAAGCCAGTTGTCATGCACCAGTTCCCGTTCGAGTCTAGCTCAAAGCAATGTTTTCGGGTTTTAACCCTAGGTACATCTGTGCCAGAGCTGCCTCTACCAGCTCGTATCCAGACATGGATATATTTATTGGAAAACTCACAAAATCTCTACATCAACAAAATTATAGTAAGTTCTTCTATACTAATCCTCAAAGTCTCTCTTAGGGTAACATGCTCTAATCAGAGTTTATCTAAATCTAGTTTCCAAGGTTTTTACTAAAATTTCTTTGATACCAACTATAACGCCCTTACCCCAGAAGCCCAGAGTCAGTGAATTATTACGTATCATTGGCATGATCCCAAAAGATCAAGTCTCGAAAGACCAATTAGTTTAGTAGCATTGAAAGTACTAGAT
Organism: Viscum album; assembly: GCA_963277665.1. Classification (NCBI taxonomy): domain Eukaryota; kingdom Viridiplantae; phylum Streptophyta; class Magnoliopsida; order Santalales; family Viscaceae; genus Viscum; species Viscum album. The sequence continues at coordinate 489,756,303 of OY728167.1, read as the reverse complement.
ACATTCATAAGGTTTACATTACATCATAAAATGGAAAATTACAAAAAAATTGTTTCCATATAAAACACTGAGATCCTATAGACTATCCCTGAAGGTCTATCATAATATACTTCTTAGAATCCTAGGAAAAATAAAACATAGAAAGGGGTGAGCTCAGATGCTTAGTAAAGATATCAATAAGAATAAACATTTAAGGAAATGTATAAGACTAAAACAAAAGCCTTTTAAACTTTAACTTCAGCATAATATGGAAAAGATAAAATCAAATAATGGAATTTACTTAGTCACATGGATATTCTACTAGTCCAATAATCACATACAATATCAATAGCCACTTTCATAATGAAGGAATGCATAATTCAAGACTTTCATAACCACATAGTCAAGGCCTTGTGCCAAGACTACAAATAAGATTTTGTCATGGACTTGTGCCAAGACACTATTTTGTCTCATGAGACCAACTTATGCAACAAGGAGCTATAGCGGGCTCCAACCGTCACTTACTAAGTCCAATGCATTCTTCATATGAAAAGGTTTAAACATAACATAAACATTCGTATTAAAACTAGCATACGAAATATAAATACTTTATCCATAAACTATGAATGGTATAAAAATAACACATCCATATTCAAATATATCACAAAACCTTCAATACAATATGAAAGTTTTGTATCATAATAAATCAACTTCAAATAAGCTTAAAATCCATCAAAATATGTTGACATAGATGAAATAAAAACCTTTTTTAGAGAAATATCACTTTCTATTTTGAAATCATTTAAGAGTCGCATAATTATAAATAAAAAATTTATTTTGAAAATATTCTTATAAGCTTGAAGGTAAGCTTTAACGATTTTATAAGGGTGTAAAATAGCCGCACCCACCATATAAGTTAAAAAAACATTCTTACCTTAATTTTGTTGAAAGGGTTAAAAAGGACCTTGTTTGGAAAACGATGGAAAAATTCATTTATAAACATCTAATAAAAAGTCAAAAAAGAATAAAAATTAATTTAACCCATTGTCTATTAAATAGTAAAAATGTTTTGAATAATTTTTTAAGAAACATGGATGTGGATGTTAGAGAGGTCCCAGTAGATAATTTTGTATAAACAACCTCAGATAATGAAGAGATTGTGAAATGAACCCTTACCTTGTATTTTTACTTAGTTGAGGGTACGTTATCCTCCTGTATAATGGTGAAATCATTGTTATTATACTATAACCATATACATTAATATGATATCATATATGATCTACTAATATTGCATTGTTAAAGATATTTTAGTATTATCGTCATTTTGAGTGTTAACTGATTCGTTCTCCTTTATATGTTTGGTTATGTAAGCCATGTTTTTTATGAAAGGGATTTATATGATTTATATATAGAATGATATTATTTCTTTAAACATTATTTTTTACCGTGAATTGAAAATTAGTCTTGAATGGATACGATGGGGAATGAATCTCATCACGTTCGTAGAGACGGTAACCCGTACGTACGCATGAGCGGCAATATCACTCTTTTGATATTATAATCATATATAATTAGATGTTATATCATATATAAAAAATCATTATCATGTTATATTTATTATTTACATCAGTTATACTCATTATTATACCCATCTAAATGATGAAGTGTTTGAATAGAAAACATCGCCACGATGTGGAGGCAGTAAGCCGTACGTATGCATGTGTGGTGAATTTTTCATTAATAGGATGGATAAAATAACTAATATAGTTGTAAAATTTTTATAATAACATCACAATATATATAAGATACTTGAGTTATTATTTTATAATGGAAACAACAAATAAACAGGAAGTGGAAGAAGAAAAGAACTTGAAAGAGGTGATGAAATATTTACCTCTTCTTCGGGTTCTTCCTTTTGATTTGATCAAAATGACTCCTTAGGTTGGATTTATGACTAAAGGAAGGCCTCTAGGATTAACGGGAGGACAGTTGAGAGGAAATTTGGGTAGGGTTTGGCCGATCCAAATGGCTTTGAAGGTGTGAACTAGAGAGGAGGGGAAGTGCCCTTTTATAAGTGGGGTGATGGGCACCTTAGAAAAAACATAAAATATTATTTTATAATAAATTAATATTCCATTTATAATGGATCCAAAGTGACTTATTTAGAGGATAGGGTGGTTATGGGTCTAAATACTTTCAACCAATAGATTTTAGACAGGTTTAAGTCACCATATCAACCTTATCATTTATATTTAACTCTTAGTTAAATAGTTTGACATTTAACATGTCTCTTTGTATTTATATATTATATGGTTAATAAACATACTATAACAAGCCAAGAGAACCCCAAGTGGTTCATTATGAATATATATAACCTTATCTAATTTCTTTTACCGAACCTTATATTTTTAAGAATATAATATCAATTAATAATATAATATTTGTTTTAAAAAATATTTTATGTCCATTTTGACACTATTAGGTAATTGTTTTTTGTAAAAACAATAACAACATGATTACTTCGAAAAAAGTTAATTACATCAATCCTAACATGTCATATTAACCTATAAAATTCGTGGAATTCATCAAAAGTCTTAATTTACATTTATTTGTGTATTTATAATATCAATTATTTTAATATTTTATTAATAAGGTAATTACTGCATCATCATTGTGTCATAAATAAATTAAATTATTTAATGTCTAAAAATTATACATAAAATACAATTATGTAGTAACTCCTTTTATCTTTCTAATTAATATTTATAGTCTAATTTATCTTATGTGTAACCCTATATTAAAAATGTTTTAATTATTAAACATTTATTTTAACTCTTTTAACTCTTCTATAAATAAAATAATAATAAATGTACTATTCCAATACAAGTGGACCTAAATGATAATATTTTATTCCTAAGCTTGTTTTTGGTTGAGATAAGCTTATCCAATAAAATTAGGACATGTGTTAGGATTAAAATAATATCATTTTTACCTTTAATTACCCTATTTACTTTTAACTGTGGTAAATAAAAGTAAAAAAGTTACTATTCACCAGAAATTATTTTCATCTCATTGAACCACATTTTACTTACTGATATCAACCTTGTCTCTCAGATTTTTAAAATTCAATTCACAGAAGTGGTAAAATTAAGTTTTATGCGAATTTTCAAATGTTCCTAGAAGGTGGGTAAAAGACGGTAAAAAGTTCAATAAATTTTATATATCTAAACTTATTATAAAATGACTCCAATGAATTTCATTGAAATTATATTAGTATTATGTATCTATTTTTACCAAATATAAATTTAAATAACATAACTAATTATTTAAATAAAAAGTCTGTTTTAACTAATAACACAGTGTTTTTCACTATTGATCTAAAATTCAATGTTTTCAAAAAAATAAAAAAAATTCACCCTAATCTAATTTCGATATTCCGAATTCAAAAATTAAGTCCATTTTGAAAAATAAAATTTATAAAATTTCAAAAAGTGTGTATTACTATTCATAACGACTAGATTGATTGGTCGCAGTGTGTTAGAATCTCGAAGTTGCGTACAATGCAAGCTGTTGCATTATTCAAAGGGAAACATACCATGGATGCTTGGGGTGTTACATTCATGGATCCTTCAATGATCTTAGATTTCTTATTTTATTGTGGGGGTATGACCATAGAATATTTAATTAGATATGATTGGGTCATTTATTTCATCCTTGAGGGTTCTATTTTTCAATCATATATTGATTATCCTTCCTTATCATTATTCTGGTTACTCTTTAGTACCATGATATTTCAATTAACTTGGTGTTCTCGTTTCCCTCTTTTTCATCATCTTGGATACCTCTCATACCATGAGTTGAGTTGTTTTGTCATTTTTCACTCCACTTTGTTGGTTTTTAGGAATCCTAATGGGTATATTTATAATCACCCCTATATGGGCCTTATGCATAAACATGTTGTGATTTAAAAATTATACATAGGTATGAAGGTTGTCTAGGTGGGTGTGGAGTTTTAAGGGATTGTTTGGAGCTCATGCTTGATGATTCTTGGTGACACATTATGGAGCATAGTGATTCGAGATGGTGGTGGTGACCATTGACGCTAGTGTGTGATCCAAGTATACGTGTAGTATAGAGGATTTTCCCAATGCTATGTTTTTCTAAGGATTATCTCATGTACTATATCCCTTTTATTTACCTTGTGGGATGTTACTGTACTTATTGTCTCATGAATTCATTATGTAATGTTTAGTTTATCATTTATAAATATTTTGATGGTATTTTTGTTGTCTCATGTATTCAGAGATATATATCTATTTCATTTTTTTAGGATAATGACTCCCATATTGTTAGATATTCATACTTGATGATTGTCACCATCCTCTAACCTATTGGAGGTGGGATTGGGGTGGCAGTGTCATCTTACTGTTGGCCCAGGCGAGGCTTTGGTAGGTCAGGTTATGTCATGAACCTCTTTTGAGAATAGTTTCCTAATCAAAATTTTCCCCAAATAATATTAATAACCCATGAAAATAGCTTTACTCATCCTAAATAGATTACAAATAAGAATATGGTCAATTTCTCAAGAGATCAAAATTTCAAAAAGTTAATAAAAATATCAACTGTTAACAACCTAACCACAAGGTTTGAAAAATCACGCACTAACAAAGTAAATTCCACTAAAAGATACCTAGATTTTTCCATGTATTACGTGCATAGGTTTCCAAGCCATGCATAGTAACTCATAGACGCTATGTATATTAAAAAATTTCACTTAAAAAAAGTATCAAAATAAATTATAAACACTCAATAAAAAACAAAAACACTTAAATAAATACTGTAAATATCATAGTCAACTAAGAAAAAATTCTTGATTTTCAAGACATAAAAACATCAAAAAACCTTGGTAACCCAAGCTTCATCACTAGTGGTGGTGATCTGGAATCTACTCATTAACTATCTCTTATATTCTTATGATCTTATCTCTTGTATACAATAACTCCCTAAATAACAATCAGGATCTAATACAATTTTATTGTGAACCTTCTTGGGATACCCCTGACCCAGGTACCCAAGTCAGCCTCTAACATAGTCCAAAGGGAATTCATAATCCCCATCAGTTGGAAACTAGTTCTAGGCATCAAATCGCACTCCATTTTGAATTATTTTACCTAATGAATATATAATAAACATGGTAATTCTACCAAAAAATTATTTATGACCATTTTTACCTCAAAGTGACATGCTATATAAATAATTATTTTCAAAATATAACAAAAACCAAACAATTCATAAGGCAAATAAATCCCATGAATATCTATAAACCAAAATACAATAAATACACCCAATATATAACAATACCATATAATGTCAAACCATAGTATGGGTGAATATAAGGTAAATAAAACAAGGAATAAAGATGAAGTGGTTGATGCATCAATGATACCCAAAATAATTAAAACAAATAATGACCGCAACTATCTGTCACCATGCATGAGCAATGTATTTTCACTTATCACCTCCAAAGATCCTACATAAAATCTGATAACCAACCTTTGTATCTAATAAAAAAAATGATAAACCTATAATATGGTGGGTGTGAGAAAATTATTCCATGTAGGTATCCTTCCCACACCTCATGCATAACCTTTAAAAATAAATGAATTTCATACTAGTTTAAATGTACATATAAGAAGTGGGTTTTACATATTCATTGAAAACAAGTAGAAATTTACTTGCTTTTTAAAAACACCCTTTTATATTAAAATATAGATATTTTCCAAGGGAAAAAACTTTTTATGAAATCTTAAAAAGAAACAATTTAAGGAGGGGAAAGTGATTTTAAAAGAAACAATTTTCTTTAAAAAAAAATACAAGATTCACTATCATGAAACCATAAATGTTTATACATCATAATCACAAGAATCATCATGGGACCCTAAGATCCTTGGGGATAATCTAGGATAAAACTAGAATAGATCCAATATTTAATAGCGTCAGATATCAAACAACATTCTCTAAAACTCAGTATTACACTACCTAGACTAACCAAGGGGGAAACCCCCCAAGAAGATCATAATAATAATTTGGACTACTAATTAGAGTGTGATAATAAAATAGTTCAATATGTGTACCTAGGATTCCAACCCAGATTCCCATGGTTTCCCATGACATGTAAAAGTGAATGTGAGTCAAAAAATTATCACATAATAATATATACTGACATCAATTAATAGTAAACCAACCCACACCTCCAAACAACCTCACATAAATAACCCTTTTCCATTAATAACAGAGAAACAATACATATATATATATATATACTTCCCTCAATGGGGACAAACATCACATTCCATATTTCAATTTATTTAAGTTTAAAAATTTATGAACCAACCCACTAGGGACTTCCTAGCCTGTGAGAAGCTAATTGTGACTACCCCAAGCCCACCTCATATAGCCCTAGGGCTGACGACCGACATTGAGTAGGCATATCACACATATTTGATGACTTAACTTATGTTAATTATACACATGAACACACATATATCTCTATGAAATAGTGAAGATATAATAAAACAACAAATACAAAATGCATGAATACATCCATCCCACAATCAGTGTATAGAAAATAGTAGACCCCAAATAGGTTAAATACCCTGAGATAGGGGTTAATTAGGGTATGACAAATTAAAGCAATTGGGCCTTCAGATCTTGTTTCTTTGTTTAATAAAATACACTTCTCTATCTTTCTCACATCAATATATGAAAATGAATTAAATCATTCACAAGACATAGATATTATACTCGGTTCACCCTCATTGGGATACGTATAAGGAGAATACAACAGAAATGTTCGGATGTACCAAATCCACTAAAAGAGAATTGTTGTTTATAATGTTCAGAGCAGACTCACTGTCCCTCCTGTTTGACAACCAATCAAAAAATAAAAGCTCACTTATCTCTCAAATTAAGTGTTCTCCCGGCTTCTTCATAAGATCCTCCTTCTATTTCTTGAATCAATGTGTTTTACACCACATTTAGTGTATCATTGAGTTCCACTTTCACCCACTTGATGAATTCTTATTTATCATAGATGAACTGGGAAACTTCAAACTTTTTGCACAACCTTAGGGTAACTTGATCACAAATCTAATTCCTTGAACGAAACTTTTTTCCTTCATGGTTGATAACCAAATTGTGTTCCACTTATAAATTGTGTGAGATTCCTTATTACATGCAACTCACTACTTGAACTCAACTCCCATCTTTCACACAACATCTTACTTGTGCAGAAACTCCCTACTTTCATGAAAATCAATCCTTGCATAATCCAGAACTCTGTTTTCCTCTAGGTTTTGAGCATACTCATATTATAGGGGTATACACCTATTTATATGAATTTTTCCAACCCTGAGTTCACCTCACACACATTTTTGTTTACAATGTTCAAAGTGGACTCACTGTCCCTCCTGGTTTACAGCCAATCACAAAATCAAAGCTCACTTCTCTCCCAACTGATGTGTGCTCACTCCTTCTTCCAGAGATCCTCCTTTTTCTTGAATCAATGTTTTTTACACCTCATTTATTTTATAATTGAGTTCCACTTTTATCCACTTGATGAATGCTGATTTACTACAGATGAACTCGGAAACTTGAAACTTTTCATGAAACCTTTGGGTAACTTGCGAAAAACTCTAATGCCTTACACATAACATTTTCCTTCATCTCAGAAAATTAAATTGTTCACCAATTATAACTTGTGTATAACTTCATTCTTGCATGAAACTCACTACTTTCATCCAACTCCCTTATTTCACTCAACTTATTACTTTAGTGGTAACTCCCTGCTTGTGTAAAACTCACTAATTACACGATCCAGAGCTCCAATTTCCTCTAAGTGTTTAGAATACTCAAATGATGGATGTAGACTCTTATTTATAGGAATTTTACACCCATTTTAACCCCTCATATAACTTTCCCCAGAGTTCGCGAGTCTCATTCATTCAAGTCCCTTTCGCACAAACTCACCTTTCACATAAATCCATATCTTGTGAAAACTTCTTTCCTTTTCCATATTTTGATGTAGTGACCTTGAAAAATTTCTTGCATGAAACTTTCCATACCTCCTTAACACTTATGTGAAACTTCCTTTTTCAAAAACACTTTTCTCTATTCTCCAATTATTGGACCTAAAAATTTGGAAAACATTCAGAAACAACGCCACTTTATATAAGATCTTTTTTGTACTACCTCAAGAGCTTCAATTTATTTTTCATAGATATTTTTCAACATATATTGTTAAAAATATATCTGGAACTCCACAACTAACCATGGAAACCCACTTTTTTTAACAAACACAATCAATCCAAAAATGCATCAATGACACCTTGAGGGATTTTTTCCCAATAATCCCCCCCTTTGGGTTTGTTGAAAACTCTTCACACTTTGATACCTCATGAAATATTATTCCTTCATCTACCACCATTTGCTTCTTGTGATTCATAAAGAAATTAAAGATTTACTCAACACACACTCTATGATTACATGATCCATGCTTGACTTGAGAAACAATAATATAATGAAAAGTTCATCAATGAATCACTTCATTCTAAAACCTCTCAACTAATTTTATCATGAATTTCATCTATCATGATATATGATATTTGATCGATTAGAATTAACATTATTATATTTAAAACTCCCCTATCAATCTACTTCACTTGTCAGCTTCTCCCCTATCTCACCCTCCCTACCTCACTGATCCACTTATCAACTTCTACCCATGTATTGAATAATAAATTTTCTCCCTTTTGTAGTCACAATTTCTACCCCTTTTTCAATAAACCCAAAGTTCAATTCATCAATGAACCTAAAGGTCACATCATTGTGGTCTAAAACAAGGTAAAGAACATATATTAGTACACTTGGGAAAAACACACCCTAAATTGGGGAGAGGGGGTCCCACATCCACACTTTTTTCAAGTGTGGGGAGTCGAATGAACTCCCAAAGCCAATGGATGCCTTTAAAATGCATCGTTGGGTAAGGCCTTTGTTAGAATGTATTCAACCTGTAGGTCTGTAGTCACATACTCCAACTTTAAAATCCCTTGATCGACCTTCTCCTTGATAAAATGATATTTGATTTCAATGTGCTTTGTTGTTGAGTGATGAACTATATTTTTTATAAGATTTATAGCACTTGAATTATCACAATGGATTTTAATCGAAGACTTCACTTTAATTCCCATATCCTCAAGATGCAACTTCATCAATAATAATTTCATACTTGCTTCAGTGGCTGCAATTTATTTAGTTTATGTGGTACTAAATGAAATGTAATCTTGTTTCTTTCTTAGCCATGAAATACACAACACTCCAAGATAGAATGCACCACTTTACGTTGATTTTCTGTCATCTACAGATCTGGCCTAATTCGTATCTATATATCCTAATAACACTGGATGATATTTTTCATTATACATAAAACCAAAATCCACCATGCCCTTGATATACCAAATTATTATTTTTTACTACAAGAATGTGGCTTTATATGGGATTTCTTGGATACTACGCTACTTGACATGTATAAAAAACAATATCTAGTCATGTCTCTCTTAAGTACAACAGACATCCAATGATCTTCTTGTATTCTATGACATTAATTTCATTGCCTTAATTATCCTGTGATAGTTTCATCTAGGTAGCCACCAGAGTCTTCATCTCCGTAGAATTATCCATTACAAACCTTCTAAAAACCACCTTAGAATATTTATATTGAGAAATTAATTTTCCATTCTTTCCTTGTGTCACCTGTAAACCTAGGAAAAATTTCATCTCACCAATCATTGACATTTTGAACTCACAATTCATAAATTTTAAAAACTGATTGCACTGTGCTTCATTTGATACACCAAATATTATATAATCAACATTAACCAGCACCATCATCATTTTATTATTATCATTGTTGACATAGATATTTTAATCAACTCCACCATGCTAAAAATTGAGCTTCTTCAAAAACTGATCTAGCCTTGAATACCATGATCTTGGTGCTTTATTCAACCCATATAGCACCTTCTTCATCTGAAAAACTATGTTCTCATCTTCATGATTTGGAAAACCATATGTCATATGAATATAAAGTTCTTATTCCATAACCCAATTCAATAATTCTAACATGACGTCCATATGGAAAACATTAAACCTTCTTCTTACTACTATGGCTAACAATAATCTGATTGTATCTAGCCTTGAAACAAGTTCAAATGTCCAATAAACATCGATACCCTCTATTCGGTAGTACCATTTTCACACAAGTAATGCTTTGTTTTGTATCATTGTACCATCTGTATTCATATTGTTACAAAATAACCACTTTGTATTGATGAAATTTTTATCTGTTGGTCTCAAAATAATCTCCCATGTTTGATTCTTCTAAATTTGGTCAATCTCTTTATTCATGGATTGAACCCAATTTTCATATCCGGTTTCTTCCTCAAAACATTTAGACTCTACCCAAGATAGAGAAATGTCTATTGTAATGACTTCATTTTTCATGTTTGAACAAGCATTGCCAGATCACCAATGATTTTCTGCCTATCAATTTCAGCTCAACTCTTGGGATTCTGTGTAGATAGAGATTTGTCTTCCCCATGCTCATCATCAAAATCTTCTTCTGAATCATCATATTCCACTTATTCTTCCCTTGTGTTTCTTAACTTCTCATCAATTTCATCAGGAAAATATTAACTATGTTGTTGAATATACTATTAATTTTCCACAACAGCGACATCATTACTTTAAACTACTTTTCCCAGCCTCTTATTGAATCATTTATATTCTTTTATTTTTAGTGAGTATCCAAGGAATATCCCCTCATCTCCACATGAATCAAATTTCCTATGTTTTTCTTTGTCGAGAATAAAACACTTACTTACAAAGATTCAAAATTATTTCAATGTTGTATTATTTCCATATCACATATCAAACAGAGTATTTCCTTCATTCAGACACAATAGAGCTCTATTAGTTATGTAAACTGATGTCAAGACTGATTCCTTCCAGAATTTCTCTAGTAGTTCTTTTTCAATAATCATTGTTCTGGATAGATTTTTCATACTCAAATTTCACCTCTCAACCACTTCATTTTATTGAGGATTTCTCATAGATGAAACTTTATGTTGTATCACTTATTTCTCGAGATAATCTTCTACTAGACTATTTGGGAATTTTGTACCATTATTAGTATGAAACTTTAGAATTTTTTGTCAATGAATCCTTTCCAATTCCCTTCGATATTGTTTTATGCAAATGAACACATCAAACTTGTGGGAAATGATAAATAAACATGACATACTATTTCAATAATCAATGAAAACAACATAATACCTTATCCCATCAATTGATCTTGGTAAAATAGATCCACATACATCTGCATTCACCAATTCAAGCACTCTTGTTGAATTTTTTTCTTTTTCCTTGTACGTCTTTATAATGATATTTCCTTATTTACAAGAATTTCACATATGATAATGGTAACATGATATATTATGGAGGTTTATAGATACATCACACTTGACCAGATACTATAAGACCCCAGCCTTAAACCATACTTAATCTTGAGTTATACAAGATTACACATTGAGGATCTTTTCAGGTTTAGAGTTTTAGAGAATTAGATCATAAAACTTGCATTACATTCCACATTTAGACAAAGTGGTTACATAAAGATAGTATTCATTTTTCCCATCAACGGAAACATATTTAAAATAAAACATGGATTCTTTCTTAACACATCCTTGACACTATCATCATATCATGTACCTTTCCCTTGACCTGTGAAAAACATTTCAAAAAAACTTGGGATGAGCATAAAAAGCTCAGTAAGGGATATAAAAATATGGAAAGGAAACATGAGTATATATATACATAAGAATTAAATCATACTTTACCCATAAAACATAAGCACTTCAACATACCTCATCCAAATTATGAATAAATCAAAGAAATCATAAGACATAAAGGTAACTTGAGGCATTCAAAATATTCTTACGTAGGGAGTAACCCTCTTGGTTACGTTTGGAATACCCATCACAGTATATTACCTAAATCTCTTTGGAGAAACCTTAATTTTTAACTCCTTCGCATTACCCAATGCATTGGAGAGCTATATCGGGCTCACCCGCCCTTAGTTTATCACGGAACCACCCGTCTTCATAATAATTCTCAAGAACCACAACATAATCGTATCACATAAAACATGCATAAAGGAAACATAACATTTCCACATTTCAATCACAAGATATAAATACAACACATTGATATAAAAACATTATGAAAACCATTTTCAATACCAAAATAAAAGAAAATTAAAACATGGTATTTATTTTCCTTTAAAAAAAAGTATGGCTTGTAGAGGAAGCCGAAACTCAAATAATGGTCACGGCGGCGGAGAAGTCGTTGTTGCCGCATACGTATGACAAAAAAAAAACATTCCCTTTTTTCGTTTAGTAAATTATTCGTATAAAAAAGATTCCTTTTGAATAAACATAAAAGTCAAAGGGTTTTATACACCGTATAAAAGAAGGTTGTGTATAAAACAAAATATGCATCAATGAAAGGAGATTGAGACGAAGTCCCATACCTCGGGTCCGACTTGGCTCGATCGTTCTTTAATGTCCTGAATAATAAACTTGAGTTAATTTCTAATTTATTAAGAACCTTTTTCAAGTTCATTATTCCTTTTATATCACTTATTACCATGTCATGAACACTATGTAATTATTTAAGTTAATAACGGTCGTTTTAACGATCATTGGTACTTGAGTCAAAAATATGCTCTTTATAATTACAAGTTGTTCATGTATCCATTATATCCAGAGTTATACTCATGATGTATATATCATATATATCATATATATCTAGTATATACATGCATTTATAATATTGCATAACATTTATAGGTAAGAAATGAAATGCACCGTTCATGGAGACGGTAAGCCGTACGTACGCATGAACGCTACTTCCATTTCAATTTCATATTTTATGGAATGGAATAATAATGATATAAAGGTATATTATAATTCCAGTATAATATCATACATAATATCATTAATTAAATCCTTTATACATCCCACATTTGGCATTAACGAATCAAATCACTTTGAGGGGGCGGTAGTCCGCACTTCCTAAAATGAAGATATCGCGTATACCCATAATGGTAACCATAAAGGTTTGACATAAATGAAAAATACATAAACTTAAGGAAAACATAAACATATTTTATATCATATATAAATATAGTAACATCTTAATGGCCACCTTTGAAGGTGTTATATGAGTGTTGAACAATCATCGTTTCGTGAGGCAGAAATTCGCCATCCACAGAAACAGTATGTTCTTTAACCATTATATGTAGGTGTGTGTAAGTGTAGCTCGACTCCTTCTTATAACAACATCCTAGTATATGGAAGATACTGGTTCTGTTACAAAATAAATGAATAAAGAGAGTTTAGGGGGTTGGAGAATCAAAATAAAACAAAAGAACACAAGTGAAGACATTACCTTAAAAACGGGTAACCCTTTTTGATTTGAGCTCAAAGGCTTCCTTGGGAAGACTTCTGCCCAAAGTGAGGCTTCAAAGAGTAAAAGAGGGATGTGGAGAGAAAAAATGGGCAGGGTTTGGCTGAGTAAAAGGCTTTGGAAGTGTGGGTAAAGAGGTAGAGGTGGGGGCCTTTTATAAGAGGAGAGGAGGGGAACTCTTGGAAAGTAAAGAAATGTTACTTTATTTGAAAATGAGTTTCGGATTTAAAAGGTCCCACATTGATATAATTCGAGGATAAGGTGATAATGGTTCGAAATATACCCATCCAATAGGTTTTGGACATGTGTAGTTCATATATTTTATATTATCTTTTCATTTTATTTAAATCCTTTATTAATGAGGTAATCGTTGCATCATCATGATGTCATAAATAGATTAATTTATTTAATGTCTAAAAATTATAAAAAAACTATCATGATGTAGTAAATCATTTTATATTTCTAATGAATATTTATAGTCAAAAATCCGACTTGTATAACCCCATGTAAAAATTGTTTTAGTAAAACAACTCATGTTTGTGTCATTTTTACTTTTACATTAAATAAAAAGTTATTTATGTCATTTCCCAACCAAATTGGCTTCATGGGGTCCCCAAGTTGACCCATGGATTGTCTTGGTCGTCCATGACACATCCAATGAGGGTAGGACATGTGTCAAGCTCATATCATATTATTAAAACATTATTCTTACCTTAAATTACACTAATTACCTCTAATGGTGATTAAAAACTTAAAAGTTACTATTTACCAAAAAATTATTTTAATCACATTGAACCGCATTTTACTTCTTAATGAAAACCATGTATGTCGGATTTTTGAAATTCTAACCACATAGGTGGTAAAATTTCATTTAAACGAAAAATCAGTTTTTATAAGTACCACTTAGTGGTTTCATTATTCATCAAAAATTGAAGTTTTCCAGAAAAAACCAAAACATCAACCTAAGATATATTTGATATTCCAAATTCAAAAATGATGTATATTTTAAATAATTCAAAACATATAAGTTTCATTAATTAATTTAATAATTAATTCCCGCGGTCAGAGCAAATAGCGTGTTTTTATGAAACAATAAGTATCAAAAGATTGACAGTAGTTTAAGTCCAATTTCAAAGTGAAATTAATTCCAACGACCACTATTGGATTAAATGGTAAAAATATAATCTAATTGAACTTTAAAACCAATTCAAAATATAATCTAATCATATAAATAAATTAGATTAAAAAGATGTTTTGAATTAAAATACAACATTTTTCACTATTTATTAAAAAAATGAACTTTATCGGAAAAATACCAAAAATTCACACAAAGTAAATTTTGATGTCCCAATCATAAAGAATAAGTTTATTTTGACAAATAGAGCTTATAAAATTGTCAAAAGTGAGATTTAAAAGATGGTTTTCCATCAAAAGGCAGTAAAACAATCTTTTAAAAATATTAGTGTATTCCATGCTTAAGATTGGATTTATTCTCATTTTAAGCCTCTAAAACACTATGTAATTCATTAATAGACGTAGATAAAAATATATATTATTCATTACTTACTTGGGATGTTACATATTTCCCCCCATTAGAAAATTTCATCCCCGCAATTCATTTACTTATCGAATAAGTGGGGGTATTTATCCCTCATTACATTTTTAGATTCCCATGTTGCCTCTTCAATCATGTGGTTTTTTCACAAAACCTTTACCTGATGAATCACCTTATTTCGTAACACTTGCTCCCTGTGGTCAAGAATCTAGACCGGTTGTTCCTCATAAGATAGGTTCTCTTTCAGCTGAACTACCTCTGGACTCAAAACATGAGATGGATCTGGCATATACTTTCTCAACATCGAAACATGAAAAACATTGTGTACTTGAGATAAACTCAGAGGTAAAGCCACTCGGTAAGCAACTGATCCAACTCTCTCCATAATTTCATATGGTCCAATGAACCTTGGACTCCGCTTTCCTTTCTTACCAAATCGCATCACACTTTTCCATGGTGAAACTTTGAGAAAAACATGATCAACTACCTCAAAAGATAGATCCTTCCTCCTGTTGTATGCATAACTCTTCTGCCTACTCTGAGCTGTTCTCATGTGTTTCTGAATCATTTGAACTTTTTATGCCATCTCTTCTACCAATTCCAGTCCCATCAGCTTCCTTTCACTCACTTCATCCCAGAAAGCTGGAGTTCGACACCGCTTCCCATATAACGCCTCAAATGGTGCCATCTGTATACTGGAATGAAAACTGTTATTATATGAAAATTCAACCAAAGAAAGATGTTGGTCCCAACCTCCCTGATAATCCATCAAACAAGCACGTAGCATATCCTCCAAAGTCTGGATCGTTCATTCTGACTTCCCATCTGATTGAGGATGAAAAGTTGTACTAAAATTTAATTCAGCACCCAATAACTTCTGAAGGCCTTTCCAAAAGTTAAAAGTGAACCTAAGATCAGAGTCAGATAAAATGGAGAGAGGGACTCCATGTAACCTGACTATATCTTTAAGATACAAATGAGAAAGTTGATCTAGGGAAAAAGTATCTCGTATAGCAAGGAAATGAGCAGATTTGGTCAAGCGATCAACAATAACCCAGATTGCATTATTACCTCGGGATGTCTTCGGTAATCCCACAACAAAGTCCATGGATATATTCTCCCATTTCCACTCTGGAACTGGTAAAGGCTGAAGCATCCCTTTCGGTAACTGCTGATCTGCTTTGACTTGTTGACAAGTCAAACACTTCATAGTAAAATCAGAAATATCTCTTTTCATTCTGTCCCACCAGTAATACTCCTGAAGATCTCTATACATCTTAGTACTGCCAGGATGAACTGAAAACGGAGAACTATGAGCTTCACATAACAACTCTCTCTTCAACTGTGAATCACAAGGCACACACAATCTCTTTCCAAATCTTAAAACACAATCATTATCAATGTTGAATTCAGGCAACTTACCCTTCTGAACCAGCTCTACCTTTTTCTGCAACTCACTATCTTGATTTTGTGCTTGCTTGATTCTATCTGATAGAGATGATCTCATTGATACCTGAAACAAAACAGAAGAAATTCCTGCACCAACAACTTCTATTCCAAAGTTCATAAAATCAAAAACCAAAGGATCTCGTTCCAAACGTAGCATGGTTAATGAAGCATTACTTTTCCGACTCAAAGCATCAGCCACTTTATTTGCTTTTCCCAGATGGTAATGAATTGTACAATCATAATCCTTGATTAATTCTAGCCATCTCCTCTGTCTCATGTTCAATTCTTTTTGAGTGAATATATACTTTAAACTTTTGTGATCAGTATATATTTCACACTTTACTCCATTCAAATGATGCCTCCAAATTTTTAAAGCGAAAACAACAACAGCTAATTCCAAATCATGTGTAGAGTAATTTACCTCATGAGTTTTCAACTATCGTGAAGCATAAGAAATTACCTGATCATTCTGCATTAGGACACAACCAAGTCCTTTCAATGAAGCATCACTATATATAACAAACTCACCATTCCTAAAAGTAAGTGCCAAAACTGGAGCATTCACCAATATTCTTTTCAACTCCTGAAAACAATCATCACATTCTTTTGTCCAGATAAACCTAACACCCTTCCTAGTTAGTTTCATCATTGGACTAGATAACCGTGAAAAATTTCTAACAAACCTTCGGTAATAGCCTGCCAAACCAAGGAGGCTACGAATCTCAGTTACATTTGTGGGTCTTGGCCATTCTTCAACAACCTTTGTTTTTGCAGGATCAACAGTTATCCCATCTTTAGAAACAATATGACCAAGGAAAGAAATTTATTGCAACCAAAACTCACACTTGCTGAATTTCCCATACAATTTATTTTCTTTTAAGGTTTTCAAAATAACCCTTAAATTTCTTTCATGATCCTCTTTACTTTTAGAAAACACCAAGATATCATCAATGAAAACCACCACAAACTTATCCAAGAACTCATGGAAAATTCTATTCATTAAGTCCATGAATACAACAAGTGCATTGGTTAGCCCAAAAGGCATTAATACAAATTCATAATGGCCATATCTTGTATGAAACACAGTCTTCGGAACATCTTCTTCCTTTACCTTCAACTGATGGTACCTCGATCTCAGGTCAATCTTTGAAAAATACTAAGCTCCCTGGAGTTGATCAAACAAATCATCAATATGAGAAAAATGATATTTGTTCTTAATAGTGATGTTATTCAAGGCTCTATAATCAATGAAAAGTCTCATAGAACCATCTTTCTTTTTAACAAATAAAATAGGAGCGCCCCATGGTGATGTGCTAGGTTGAATGAAACCTTTATATAATAAATCTTGCAATTGCTCCTTCAACTCTAAAAGTTCAATTTGAGCCATTCGATAAGGGGGTTTTGAAATTGGATTAGCATCAGGAACTAAGTCAACAGCAAAATCAACTTCCCGATCTGTTATTATTCTAGGCAACTCATCAGGAAAAACATCAGGATACTCATTTACCACTGGCACATCATTAATCTGAACAGTTCCTTTATTTTCAACTATGTGTGCAAGGTAACATTCATTTCCATATTTTACAAGTTTCTCGGCCTCTTGATATGTTATCAACAGCAAGGGTTCATTCTTGTACACAAACTGAAAGTATTTCTGAAAAGAAACTTCTTTAGCTCTACATTCAATCTTAGCATGGTAAATAGAGAGCCAATCCATACCCAGGATAACATCAAACTCTACGAGAGGTAAAACAATAAGGTTCGCAAGTAGGTTCTTTCCACGGATAAGGATAGGAAGATTCTTATGAATTCTTTTTGCCTCAACATTACCCCCAGGTGTTTTTACCACAAGTTCAGGAGTCATTTCTTGAGATGGTATTCCCATTTTACTAGAAAAGGTTTCAGAGATGAAAGAATGTGTAGAACCCGAATCAAACAACACACTGGCACAATCTGAAAAAACAAAGTACCTGATACAACTTCATTTGGTGGCCCGACATCTGCTGAAGTAGTTGCAAAGGATTTCACCACTGCTTTCTGCTTGTAGTCTAACTACTTCCCATCACTCAAGCTCTTTGTCGGACACTCGTTTGCATAGTGGCCCATCTCATTTAACTTAAAACATTTCACTAACTATAAATCAAATTTGGTCTTACCATCACCCTGATCTTTTTTAGTGAAATCACGAGCCTTATGTCCCATCTTACCACATCAGCAGCACTTTCCAGAATTCAAAAGACATTCCCCAGCATGCCTTTTACCACATTTATCACAAACTGGAAACTTAGTTTTCTTATCGTCAGTCCTTTTTGAAGAATTCTTTCCTTTCTCCTGCCACCTCGGTCTCTTCTTCTGCTGGTTTTTATAGAACACTTGATCATCGGCAAACTCCATTTCCACCTTCTCAGCACATCGAAAAAGCTTTTCATAACTTTTAAACTCACAAGAAGCTAATGCCCTTCGATATTTTGGATTTAATCCTGAGTAAAAACGATTGATTTTACTATCAAGGTCTCGGATAAAATTTGAATCATACCTTTCCAATCGAGTGAACCTTTCTTCATTGGCAGCCACTGAGTCTTCCTCTTGCCTCAATTCCAGGAATTTCTTTTCCATACTAAGTCGAACAGCCTTAGGAAAATACTTCTCAAGAAACATAACTTTAAATTCATCCCAGTCGAGAGTATCAATCTCATCAGCGTCCCTGAAATTTCTAACCATCGACCACCACTGATCTGCTTCACCCTCCAAATGGTAAATAGCAAGACTAACCTTTTGATTGTCTGAACACCCCATGACATCGAAAATCTTCTCTAGTGCTTTAATCTACCCTTAAGGTAGCACAGGGTCAGATGATCCTCTAAATGATGGGGGATGTTGCCTCATGAAATGTTCCACCACTGACATGTTCCTCTGCGGTTGATCTGGCTGATCTCGTGCATGGATACCGCCACCATTTATCACTTCAGTCAATTGCGCCATTACTGCAAAAAACTATTCAGTTCCAATTCCAACCATCTCAGGATGCTGATTCGGAAGGTTATTTCCTTCTGTATGCCTTCCTAGCACTACTTCCCTATTTCCTCTGCGGAAAACCATTATGAACAAACATATCTTAGATGAAGAAACATGGTAATCTTCAAATACTATATCACTTCAATTTGACCATAAAAAAATATTTTTGGATAATCATAAAATAAAATTCTAACTCCTAAAGTTATCTAAACCGACCTTTGATACCAACTATAAGGCCCCAAACTTAAACCATACTTAATCTTGAGTTATACAAGATTACACATTGATGATCTTTTCAGGTTTAGAGTTTTAGAGAATTAGATAATAAAACTTTCATTACATTCCACATTTAGAAAAAGTGGTTACATAAAGATAGTATTCATTTTTCCCATCAACATAAAAATATTTAAAATAAAACATGGATTCTTTCTTGACACATCCTTGACACTATCATCATATCATGTACATTTCCCTTGACCTGTGAAAAACATTTCAAAAAAAAAATTGGGATGAGCATAAAAAGCTCAGTAAGGGATATAAAAATATGGAAAGGAAACATGAGTACATATATACAAAAGAAAGAAATCATACATTACCCATAAAACATAAGCACTTCAACATACCTCATCCAAATTATGAATAAATCATAGAAATCATAAGACATAAAGGTAACTTGAGGCATTCATAACATTTTTACGTAGAGAGTAACCCTCTTGGTTACGTTTGGAATACCCATCACAGTATATTCCCTAAATCTCTTCGGAGAAACCATAAAGTTTAACTCCTTCACATTACCCAATGCATTAGAGAGCTATATCGGGCTCACCCGCCCTTAGTTTATCATGGAACCACCCATCTTCATAATAATGCCCAAGAACCACAACGTAATCGTATCACATAAAACATGAGTAAAGGAAACATAACATTTCCACCTTTCAATCACAAGATATCAATAAAAAAATTCATATAAAAACATTATGAAAACCATTTTCAATACCAAAATAAAATAAAAGTAAAACATGGTATTTATTTTTCTTTAAAAAAAAGTATGGCTTGTAGAGGAAGCCGAAACTCAAATAATGGTCACGGCGGTAGAGAAGTTATTGTCACCGCATACATACGACAAAAAAAACATTCCCTTTTGTCGTTTAGTAAATTATTTGTATAAAAAAGATTCCTTTTGAATAAACGTAAAAGTACAAGGAGTTTATACACCATATAAAAGAAGGTTGTGTATAAAACAAAATATGCCTCAATGAAAGGAGATTGAGACGAAGTCCCATACCTCAGGTCCGACTTGACTCAATCGTTCTTTAATATCTTGAATAATAAACTTGAGTTAATTTCTACTTGCTTAAGAACCTTTTTAAAGTTCATTATTCCTTTTATATCCCTTATTATCATGTTATGAACACTATGTAATTATTTAAGTTAATAATGGTCGTTTTAACGATCATTGGTACTTGAGTCAAAAATATGCTCTTTATAATTACAAGTTGTTCATGTATCCTTTATATACAGAGTTATACTCATGATGTATATATCATATATATCATATATATCCATTATATACATGCATTTATAATGTTACATAACATTTAGAGGTAAGAAATGAAATGCACCGTTCATGGAGACGGTAAGCCGTACGTACGCATGAACACTACTTCCATTTATGTTTCATATTTTATGGAATGGAATCATAATGATATAAAGGTATATTATAATTTAATTATAATATCATACATAATATCATTAATTAAATCCTTTATACATCCCACATATGGCATTAACGAATCAAATCACATTGAGGGGGCGGTAGTCCGCACTTCTTAAAATGAAGATATCGCGTATACCCATAATGGTAACCATAAAGGTTTGACATAAATGAAAAATACAGAAGCTTAATGAAAACATAAACATATTATATATCATATATAAATATAGTGACATCTTAATGGCAACCTTTGAAGGTGTTATATGAGTGTTGAACAATCATCGTTTTGTGAGGCAGAAATTCTCCATCCACAGAAACAGTATGTTCTTTAACCATTAGATGTAGGTGTGTGTAAGTGTAGCTTGAATAATTCTTATAACAACATACTAGTATATGGAAGATACTGGTGTTGTTACAAAAGAAATGAATAAAAAGAGTTTAGGGGGTTGGAGAAGCAAAATAAAACAAAAGAACACAAGTGAAGACATTACCTTAAAAACGGGTAACCCTTTTTGATTTGAGCTCAAAGGATTCATTAGGAAGACTTATTCCCAAAGTTAGGCTTCAAGGAGTAAGAGAGGGATGTGGAGAGATAAAATGGTCAGGGGTTGGCCGAGCCAAAGGCTTTGGAAGTGTGGGTAAAGAGGTAGAGGTGGGGTCCTTTTATAAGAGGAGAGGAGGGGCACAATTGGAAAGTAAAGAAATGTTACTTTATTTTAAAATGAGTTTCAGATTTAAAAGGTCCCACATTGATATAATTTGAGGATAAGGTGATAAGGGTTCGACATATACCCATCCAATAGGTTTTGGACATGTGTAGGTCATATATTTTACATTATCTTTTCATTTTATTTAAATCCTTTATTAATGAGGTAATCACTGCATCATCATGATGTCATAAATAATTTAATTTATTTAATGTCTAAAAGTTATTAAAAAAATACCATTATTTAGGAAATCGTTTTAGCTTTCTAATTAATATTTATAGTAAAAAATATTACTTTTATAACCCCATGTAAATTTTTTTTAGTAAAACAACTCATGTTTGTGTCATTTTTACTTTTACATTAAATAAAAAGTTATTTATGTCATTTCCCAACCAAAGTGGCTCCATGGGGTCCCCAAGCTGACCCATGGATTTTCTTGGTCGGCCATGACACATCCAATGATGGTAGTACATGTGTCAAGCTTATCTCATATTATTAAAACATTATTCATAACTTAAATTACACTAATTACCTCTAATAGCGATTAAAAACTTAAAAGTTATTATTCACCAAAAAATTATTTTAATCCCATTAAACCACATTTTACTTCTTAATGACAACCATGTATGTCATATTTTTTAAATTCAAACCACATAGGTGGTAAAATTTCATTTAAACGAAAAATTAGTTTTTATAAGTACCACTTAGTGTTTCACTATTCATCAAAAATTGAAGTTTTCCAAAAAAAAACCAAAACTTCACCCTAAGCTATATTTGATATTCCGAATTAAAAAATGATGTCTATTTTAAAAAAATTCAAAACATATAATTTGAATTAATTAATTTAATAATTAATTCCCGCTGTCAGAGCAAATAGCGTGTTTTTATGAAATAATAAGTATCAAAAGATTGACACTAGTTTAAGTCCAATTTCAAAGTGAAATTAATTCCAACGGCCACTATTGGATTAAATGGTAAAAATATATTCTAATTGAACTTTCAAACCAATTCAAAATATAATATAATCATATAAATAAATAAGATTAAAAAGAGGTTTTGAATTAAAATACAACATTTTTCACTATTTATTAAAAAAATGAACTGTATCGGAAAAATACCAAAAATTCACACAAAGTAAATTTTGATGTCCCAATCATAAAGAATAAGTTTATTTTGACAAATAGAGTTTATAAAATTTTCAAAAGATATATTTAAAATATGGTTTGCCATCAAAAGGCAGTAAAACAATCATTTAAAAATATTAGTGTATTTCATGCTTAAGATTGGATTTATTCTCATTTTAAGCCTCTAAAACACTATCTAATTAATTAATAGACATAGATAAAAATATCTATTATTCATTACTTACTTGGGATGTTACAGATACTCTAGGGATGGTTGGCATAGATGGCCAAGCTGTTTATGCCACAACTTTTTTTCTTCTTCTCTGGATAAAAAACACATATCTTCTTATACACTTACAAGGTAGAGATTCCACTTTTTTATTTTTATTCATAGAAAAATTATACCATATCTTCATTTGATGACACACATATTCCTAGTAAGGTTTATATAATTCCCTAAGACACATAGTTGACTAACATTAGGAATATTGTGACTGAGACCTTCAACGACTAAGACATCTGCACGTCTCATTTCTTTGCTACCAAACTTAGCTTTTCTAGAGCCAATCATCGTTAGGCATTCATCATTTACAAATTTTAAAATACATTACATGTCATATTTTATTCATGTAACATGACCCTTGTTTCCTATCATATGGGATGTGCATCCACTATCAAGGATCCATACAATAGAATGATCTGAGTCTTTATGGGAAATTTCTTGCGCACAACTTTCCAAATCTACTTAACACTTGAACACAACTTCCTTTTATGAAAACTCTTTTCTCCATTCTCCAATTTTTGGACCCAAAAATTTGGAAAAACATTTGGAAACAGCGCCACCTTATATATGAACTTGCTGTACTACCTCCAGAGAAACCATTATTTTTTCATAGATCTTTTTCAACATAGTTTTTCAATAATATATCTACAACTCCAAAATTGACCATGGAAGCCCGCTTTTTCAACAAACACAATCAACCCAAAAATACATCAATGATACCTTGAGGGATTTTCCCAATAGAAAAGGTAATAGAAATCATAAAATAAAAATTAAAATACCTCAAAAAACCGATAAAATCAGCCAAACTTCTTAGAAGGAGGGGATTACTATCAAATGAAACCACTGGTACACACCTCATTGTGTCTAGATCACTATGATCCACCTAATCCTGGTCCACTTAAGACTCCATCAAAATGTATGTCATCTGTATAAGACATGAAATGTGTAGGCATAGCCCATGTATGGGTGAGTATAACAATACCCAGTTGGAACCCCAAAATCCCAAAATAAAATGGAAAAAATTAAAGGGAACAATCGACTCAACACAAAGCCAAAGGGTATATAATACTCTAGTGAGAGAGAATATGAATCTCCATCTCCATAGTTAGGCTATACATGACTAGTCTTCTCATCACCACATGGAATTACAAAAAATATATGTGAAATAACCTAAAGGACTCCCAGAATAACCGAGATATACTCACCACAAACTATAAGTCTCTTAGAGGTCTCAACCTTACATGCATCCACAAGATTCTACTCAAGACTCAAAGGTATCACTCATCCTGGAGGACTAACTCCACGAGCCATTCCATCCCAGATGGAACTAATCTAAGAGAATATTATCATTAGATATTTACCTAAATAAATTCATGTTGGAACCCAATGGATCTCGATGCTCATATAGGGTATTCTACCCATGTCTAATGGGGGACTCTATGAACCATACTTGAACCTAAACAATCTCAACAAAAAGATAGAGGATCACTCCTAGGATCACTGGGGGATACTATGAACCCAATATGGAACTTTGTAGATCATAAATCTTAGATAGGGGATCACACCCATAACTATTGGAGGACACCATGAACCCTACCGAGACTTAGAATCACACCACATAGATAGGGGATCACACACAAGACTGTTAGGAGATACCACAAACCCAATCTGGTATAACCCTGTAAGTATGGGATCAACGCCCGTGCATGTTGATCATGCTGATACCACAAACCCCATTTAGGTATGATGATAAGATAGAGGATCCCATCCTAGGATTCCTATTGGGATACATAAAATCTATCTTGTAAGAACCCAATTCTTATCTTTGAGGTATGAGTTTCTTCTTTTCTCTCTTCCTTAAGTGTTTTTGAAAAAATATGGAAAATGGGGAAAAACCCTAAATTTTGGAAGTACACGCCGTGTACTTTGTCCATATGCTGTGTACTTTTGGCTATGTGGGATGGGTACACGGGGTATGTGGCCATGCCGGGGATGAAGGGTGTAGGAACCAAATACACACCATGTAGTGGTCCCTTACACACCGTGTAGTCAGTTGGCAGGAAAATAGTAAGGCGGTGGCCAGCTATGGGGTAGCACATTCCGTGTACTCATGAAGACATGCCGTGTAGTCATGTCGTCAGATGAACAATGTCGCGCTAGCGGGAAGCCGCCAGAGGAACAGTTTAAAAATGGGAAGTACATGTCCTGTACTTTGTTTTTTTTTCTTAAAATGGGCAGTGGGCTCCCCTGTTCACAGGGAAGGCTTAGAACCAGAGGAAGGAGTAGGAGGGGATGACCGAACCTTTGAAGATCTGCTGAGTGTTCATTTGGAATCCGTTTCCACCTCAAACGATCTCGTTGGAACCGCACGGGTAAGCCCTGTGCTCTCCTTAAGATGTTCTTACCAATTCTTTCCTGAGGGAATGTTATTTACATTTTAATGGGTTTTCTTCTTCGTCATATCTACGTAGTTCTTGGGCGTTTCTGCAATCGATGTTCACATATAATGTTCATTGGATTTAAAGGTAGGTGGCTTGGTGTTTATTTTCCAAATGTTCTGCGTTTTGTGCGTTTTTGAGCTAAGGACCCATATTTGGGGTGTCGTGTGGCTGAGGTCGTGGCTATTTTAAATACCTATAATTGAATAGGTAATTAATTGTGATAACAAAATACTGTTTAGGATCGCTGCTTGGATCCAGGACCATCCTGAGGGGTGAGTTCCTCTGTTTCGCCATTTGGCGAGGATACCCGAGGGTATTCCATGTTTAATTATGCATTAATTTTGCCTTGAGAGGAATTTTAATTAAATTTCATGTTTATATTTTGGGCATGGCCCAATTACTTATGCTTGAGGCAGTGTTTTACTATATCCTGAGGGCGTGATTGTATTAGCCTAAGGGCGACGTTCTATTTCTCCTGAGGGTAACCCTTCGTGCCTGAGGGCTTGACTTCTATGCCTGAGGGAGACACTTCTTACGCTTGAGGGAAATTTCTGTTACGCCTGAGGGCAATACCTGCGGGTTGGATTCTGATTACCTGAGGGTGAGATTTTGTTTGTCTGAGGGCGCTGTATGGTTACTTAGAAATTCACTGTGGTGTTTTATTATCTTAAATGGATTAAATGAATAATTAAATGGCAATATAATTTGTAAGTTGGTTACTTTTGAATACTGCTTAGTTATTGAATTTTACTACTACACACTGTTGTTGCATGTCTACACACAGTTGGGCACGAGCCTTTGGTGGGTGCCTACTGGGATTTATTTCTCACAACCTGTTTGGGTCATGCTTTTTTGCCCAAACAGATTACATTTCTACAGGTGTAGATAAGGGAAAGGGTCCTTATACAGGTACTTGATTGCTGTTGAGGTGTAGGGGAGCATGGTACCAGGTTGAGGCTCATGATGCTACCAGTTATTTTGTTCTGTTTTGATTTCCTATACTTGTACTGCACTATATTTTTGTGTAACATGTTCTGGCTGCTTTCTTAGAATTGAGGCATGTTGCACCATTATTTATACACTGGTTGTTTATCTTTTAATGCAGTTGTTATATTAAATGTGTATGGTTTATTGCTTCCGCTGTTGTTGTATGTTTATATTTTATTCCGCTGCGCTACACTTTGACAAATGAGGGCATATTTTCCCCACTATCAGACCTAGGACCTCGCTGCTAGTCGGTAGCCTCTGGCATTTGGGGAAATGCACTTGAGGTCATGTGGCGAACCAGGTTCAGGGCACCCGTTGAGTGGCAATCAGAACCGTGACGTTACAAAGTGGTATCAGAGGGGTTATTTTCTTTGACATACTATTTGGAGCCTTAGTCAAGGATAGGATGGGAACTGTAGTTGGTAATAATCTATGCCTAGGAGTAGCTAACCCGTGTACAGGGAAAATCCAATGTACCTCGTATTGCAATTTTACTGATTTTGCAATTTTACAGTTGATATGATTTTCACCGTTGGGTGACACACTTATGATTGTGCTGTTTATATTTTATCTATGGGTTCTATTTAGTTGCAACCCGATGAGATGAGGGTATGACATCTCTTGCATCATTTAGGCACATGCAATAAATCACATGCCATGCATATTTTCCATGCCATGTAGGTGCATTAGAAATTGCATGTTGTTGTGATAGTTTTTGTGCTAGAAAAGCATGCTGTTGTGATAATTGCTTTGATAGATACCTGCTGTTTGATAAGGTATTTTTTATATGATCCAGTTAAAAGAATGGATGCCAAAATTTGGTTTTTGGGGAGTATGGGCCCCCATTTACCGGAATATGGTGGATCATTGATAGTTTATTTGATTATAACACAGATAAGATGTCAAACTTTGGTTCGTGGGGATTATGGGCCCTCACGGGTAAGAATTTGACACATAGGTGTTGTTTTTTGGTATTTTCTGGGTTCCGGAGAAGTTTCTGAGGCATACTGTCCGGAAACCCAGTATACATGCCGTGTAGTACATCAAACACGCCGTGTATGGCCTTCTGTTCGGGAAGAAAAATGAACTTTTTGAGTACACGCCGTGTACCCCGAGTATACGCTGTGTAGTCTCTTCCAGTGTCACAAACCGTGTGGGCGGAGACACGGGGAAGAGAAGAGCTTGGGGAGAACATGCCGTGTAGCTTTGGCACACGCCATGTAGTATTGACCCAGATTCCGCCCGTCTAAATAACAACACTGATGGAGGAGACCTTGAGACAAACACTCCGCTTCGATGATGGACACGCCGTGTAGAGTGACCTGGGGACTCGGCCATGTAACTAACAACACGGGTCGATGTCACTTCTCCTTGAACACTCCATGTACATATGGGACATGCCGTGTAGTCTTGTCCAAGGGAAGACCATGTGGAGTTAGCCATGTGACTGGAAAACGGGGTGGTGTACACGCCGTGTGTGGGTGTAACATGCTGTGTAGTGTCAATCCGAGTAGTCAGCCGTGTCACAGACGACACAGGCAGTTGTAAAATTTCACCACACACGCTGTGTAGATGTTATACATGCCGTGTAGTTTTTGTTGAACAGGAGCCATGTGGCTCAGCCATGTAGAAGGACCCGGGAAGAGAAAGGAAGTCAAGTACATACCGTGTAGTCAGTATACACGCCGTTTAGTCTTGTTTTGAAAATGTTGAATTCCTTCTTCCTCCTGTTCCCTTTTGGGTTTCTTCATTTTCGGTCTTTGATAATATTTTTCTAAGTTGTGTTTTTGACCTTGTAGTGTCATGCCGCCTAGACGACCGCACGTTATTCGCTAGGAGAGAGGCAACGAGTATACTCCAGAAATGGTGGTCCATGGGCTACCAGTTGATCCTCCATTAGAGCCAGATGCGGCGGCAGCCGTTATACCAGACGTAGGCATAGAGAAGCAGTTCTATGAGGGATTTATGCGGTTCATGTAGACCTTTCAGGGAGCATCATCGACTGCCACATCTATGGCTGAGCTTACTCATATATTTCAGCAGCAGCATCCACCTACGTTTTCTGGGGATGTCGGACCACAGGCTGTGGAGTCTTGGCTAGGATCGATGCAGACTATTTTTGAGCATCTAGAGATGCCTCCAGGGTGGAGGGTCAAGCTCGCGAAATACATGCTGCGTGATTCCACCAAGATGTGGTGGGATGTTACCACCCAGTCAGAGCATCACAGAGACATGGCGTGGGAAGATTTCCAGGCAGTCTTCTATGACTTCTTTTTCCCTGAGACGCTGAGGGCAGATAGAGCTTGAGAGTTCATGAATCTGCAATAGGGCGCCATGTCGGTGATGGACTATTCTGCTCACTTTACCGAGCTTCGACGTTTTGCACCCATTCTGGTGGGTGATGAGACGTTGGGAGCCAGATGTTTTGAGGATGGTCTTTGTTATGACATCCGAGCGCTGGTGAATGTCTTCAGGTTGCCTTCAGTACACGCTATTGTGAATCAGGTGCTGATTTCAGAGAGAAACCTGCCGGAAGCTAGTGGTGTGGTCCAGGGCAGTTCAACACCAGTTTCTAGTACTATTTCTACTAGTAAGAGGAAGAGATAGATGTATTTCTCTTAGGGTGGCATTACCATCCAGGTAGTTTCTTCAGGTGTCCCGATCAGGTGCTACCAGCGTGGTAAGGAGGGGCACAAGAGACCGCAGTGTCCACGAGACCCAGTGGAGTGCCGAGCTTGCGGCAAGTTGGGTCATCTGCAGCACTTTTGCAGGGAATTTCCACCGATGGCTAGTGAGAGGGGTTTTGTGCATACTCCACATGCGGGATCAGGACCAATGGCTTCTTACCAGTCAGGGAACTGGAATACGTCAAAGCATGCAGGCAGAGATAGTGGTCGTGGCCGTGGTAGCCAGACACCAGGATCTCAGAGGTAGCAGGGTGGGATAACTCAGGGTAGTCAGGCTGTGTCATAGGGCCGCAACACTAGGTAGGCATACATAGTGCAATAAACCCAGCAGGAGCAGGATCCCGAACCTTCTACAGTCAGAGGTACTATTCTAGTAGCTTCTGTTTTATCTTCAGTACTTTTTTGATACGGGTGCTACACATAGTTTCATATCTGTACCTGTAGTGGAAAGCCTCAAGCTCTGTGTTTCTTCTTCTTCTGATATCATGATGCTAGACACTCCGTTGGGAACTAGAACGGCTGGTGTGCGTTAGTGTAAGGAGTTCCCCCTTGAGGTTGGTGGGTGTCACTTCCCTTAGGACTTCTATGACTTAGAGATGGTAGCTTATGACGTCATTCTCAGAATGGACTGGTTGGTTCCCTTTCGAGCCTTTGTAGACTGCTATCATCGCAGGGTGAGTTTCATGTCACTAGAGGGCGGAGAGTTTCTATACAAGGTCGAATGGGATGTTCATGCGAGTCAAGATGGACCAGAGCATCGTGGGTGAGGTGCAGTCACAACCCAGATTGTGAGTTTATATATGGATGATCAGGGAACTTGTCAGACGGATTTCCCTCTAGTGGCTGATCATTTCAGGGATGTCTTCCTAGACGGATTTTCAGGTGTACCTCCAGAGTGAGAGGTTGATTTCTCTATTGATCTTGTGCTAGGGGTAGCACTATTGTCCATTCCTCCTTATAGGATGGCTACACCGGAGCTGCAGGAGCTCAAGAGGCAGTTAGAAGAGTTACAGGAAAAGGGTTTCATCTGACCCCGTACTTCTCCTTGGGGTTCACTGGTCCACTTTGCGAAGAAGGCGGACGGTACCCTCAGACTCTGTGTGGATTATCAGAAGCTGAACCAGTTGACGGTTAAGAACCGATATCCCTTGCCGAGGATAGATGATCTGTTTGATCAACTTCATGGAGCACGAGTGTTCTCGAAGACTGACTTGAGATCAGGATATCATCAGATGCATGTTAGACCATCTGATATACCTCTTACAGCTATCAGGAGTAGGTATGGTCTATACGAGTATACGGTTATGTCGTTCGGACTCACGAACGCGCCAGCGGTTTTCATGGCTCTGATGAACCGTGTGTTCCATCCGTATCTGGACTCTTTTGTGGTAGTATTCATGGACAACATCTTGGTGTACTCTCACACTCGACACGACCATGCCGCCCATCTTGAGATCGTATTAAGTACACTGATAGAGCATCGACTATATGCTAAGCTCTAAAAGTGCCACTTTTGGATGGACCAGATTCACATCCTGGGTCATATCATCTCAGAGGCAGGAGTTATTATGGACCCAGAGAAGGTGAGAGTAGTAGTTTCTTGGGGGCAGCCAAAGAACATGTTTGAGATATGGAGTTTCCTAGGGCTGGCTGGTTACTACAGAAGTTTCATCCTAGACTACTCCCGCTTAGCAGCGCCGTTGATGGGTTTGACTAAGAAGGGTGTGAAGTTCAATTGGTCAGAAGCTTGTGAGACAGCCTTTCAGGACCTGAAAGGAAGGTTTACATCAACACCGATCCTGATACTCCCAATGTAGAGGAAGATCTATACAGTTTACTGTGACGCTTTAGGTATTGGGATGGGAGCAGTGTTGATGCAGGGCGATTGAGTTGTTGCGTACGGGTCTCAGCAGTTGAGGCCACATGAGAGGAATTACCCGACACATGATATCGAGTTGGCTGCAGTTGTTCATGCGTTGCGCTATTGGATACATTATCTATTAGGAGAAAATTTTGCTGTTTTCACTGACCACAAAAGCCTCAAGTATATCTTTACTCAGTGTGACTTGAATCTAAGGCAGAGAAGGTGGGTTGAATACCTTCAGTCCTTCGATTTTGAGCTTGCCTATACACCTGGTAAAGGTAATGCAAAAGCTGATGCACTGAACAGGAAGACTCAGATACAGGCAGTGCAGGAGGCCAGTGGTGAGTGGCAGCTCATGGCTTTGTTCTCTGAGATGCATCTGGAAGTGCATGATAGTCAGGGGCAGACTTATCTTTCATCTTTAGCTGTGACCTCTACCCTCCTGGATAGAGTGAGGATGAGACAACTATCTGTTTCTGAAGGCATAGTTCTACGGGAGTCGGTGGAAAGTTAGGACCCTCCTCCTGGGTGGAAGATAGGCGATGATGAGGTTCTGCGTTTCCACGAACGAGTATGGGTTCTAGGAGATATACGTGAAGATCTAATGCGGGAGTTTCATGATTTATCTTGGGAAGTTCATCCCGGGGTTACCAAGATGTATCATGACTTGAGACGTCAGTACTGGTGGCCAGGTATGAAGAGAGATGTAGCTAGTTTTGTTACAAGGTGTTCCACCTGTCAGCAGGTGAAGGAAGAGTATCAAAGACCAGCTAGACTGTTACAGCAGTTACCCATTTCAGAGTGGAAATGGGATGATGTCGCGATGGAATTCGTGACTGGTTTTCCGAGGTCACCTAGAGGCAATGATGCCGTGTGGGTTGTTGTGGAAAGACTCACGATGGTAGCTCACTTTTTTTCGATCAAGGAGGCGTTCGGTGTTGACGAGATCAGAAGGTTGTATATCCGAGAGATCGTACGTCTTCATGGGATCCCTCATTCTATCGTTTCAGATAGGGACGCCCGTTTTACATCTCGTTTCTGGCAGAGATTTCAGAGGGTACTGGGTACACAGGTGCTTTTCAGCACACCTTACCACCCTCAGACCGATGGCCTGTCAGATCATACGATATAGGTGCTAGAGGACATGATTCGTGCATGCGTTCTAGACTTTGGGGGCTCTTGGGAGAAGCATATACCCCTAGTCGAGTTTGAATATAACAATAGTTTCTAGGAAACTATAGATATGGAACCATATGAGGCTTTATTTGGTAGGCCATGCCAATCACCCTTGTGCTGGTTAGAGGTAGGTGAGACATCTTTACTAGGACCACGTATCGTTCAGGAGACTTCTGAGCAGGTCCAGTTGATTCAGAAGCAGGTGGATACTGTGCAGTCTTGTCATAAATCTTATGCTGATCACTGTAGATAACCTTTGGAGTTCGTGGTTGGGGATCAGGTCTTCTTACATGTCTCGCCGAGGCTGGGACACAGGTGGATCGGGAGACAGGGTAAACTCTCACCGAGGTATGTGGGGCTGTTTGAGATTCTAGAGAGAGTCGGGCAGGTTGCCTATCGGTTGCAGTTACCACAGAGGTACCGATCCATGCACGATGTATTCTATGTATCTCAGTTGCGCTGTAATCATTCAGACCTGCCTCACACCTTTCAGCCCGAGGAGGTTGAGCTTGAGATGGATGCGTCTTTTGAGGAGAATCTGATTCGTATCGTTGATAGGAGCATGAAAGTTCTCCGAGGCCGGTCAGTTACTCTCATACAGGTGGTATGACAGCATGACTGACAAAACCTGGGAGTAGGAAACTGATGTACGTGTTCAGTGGCAAGAGTTATTCTCAGCTATATCTTCGCCACCCTTGGAAGGGAAATTCGGGGACGAATTGCTTTAAGGGGGGAAGTTTGTAAGAACCCGGTTCTTATCTTTGAGGTACGAGTTTCTTCTTTTCTCTCTTCCTTATGTGTTTTTGAGAAAATATGGAAAATGGGAAAAAACCCTAAATTTTGGAAGTACACGCCATGTACTTTTTCCACACGCCGTGTAATTTTGGCCATGTGGGATGGGTACACAGGGCATGTGGCCATGCCGGGGATGAAGGGTGTAGGAACTAAATACACACCGTGTAGTGGTCCCTTACACGCCGTATAGTTAGTCGGTAGGCGAATAGTAAGGAGGTGGCTCGCTGTGGGGCAGCACACGCCGTGTACTCATGAAGACATGCTTTGTAGTCATGTCGGCAGGTGAACAGTGCCGTGCTGGCGGGAAGCTGCCGGAGGAATAGTTTAAAAATGGGAAGTACACGCCGTGTACTCGGAAGTACACGCCATGTACTTTGTTTTTTCGCTTAAAATGGGCAGTATCCTCCCCTGTTCATAGGGAAGGCTTAGAACCGGAGGAAGGAGCGGGAGGGGATGGCCGAACCTTTGAAGATCCGCCGAGTGTTCGTCTAGAATCCATTTCCACCTCAGACGATCTCGTTGGAATCGCACAGGTAAGACCTCCGCTCTCCTTAATCTGTTCTTACCAATTCTTTCCCGAGGGAAAGTTATTTATGTTTGAATGGGTTTTCTTCTTCGTCAGATCTACATCATTCTTGGGCGTTTCTGCAATCGGCGTTCACATATAACGTTCGTTGGCGTTAAAGGTAGCTGGCTTGGTGTTTATTTTCCAACTGTTGTGCGTTTTGTGCATTTTTGAGATAAGAACCCATATTTGGGGTGTGGTGTGGCTGAGGCCATGGCTATTTTAAATACGTAGAATTGAATAGGTAATTAATTGTGATAACAAAATGCTATTTGGGATCGCTTCTCGGATCCAGGACCATCCCGAGGGGTGCGTTCCTCTATTTTGCTGTTTGGCCAGGATACCCTAGGGTATGCCATGTTTAATTATGTATTACTTTTTCCTTGAGAGGAATTGTAATTAAATTGCATGTTTATATGTTGTGCGTGGCCCGATTACTTATGCCTGAGGGGGGTGTTTTACTATAGCCTGAGGGCATGATTGTATTAGCCTGAGGGCGACGTTCTATTTCGCCCGAGGGAAACCCTTCGTGCCCGAGGGCTTGACTTCTGTGCCTGAGGGTGACACTTCGTATGCCTGAGTGAAATTTCTGTTACGCCTGAAGGAAATACCTGCGGGTTGGATTCTAATTACCTAAGGGTGAGATTTTGTTTGTCTGAGGATGCTGTCTGGTTACTTAGAAATTCACTGTGGTGTTTTCTTATATTAAATGGATTAAATGAATAATTAAATTGCAATATAAATTTTAATTTGGTTACTTTTGATTACTTCTTAGTTACTGCATTTTACGACTGCACACTATTGTTTCATGTCTACACATAGTTGGGCACGGTCCTTTGGTGGGTGCCTACTGGGATTTATTTCTCACACCCTGTTTGGGTCATGCTTTTAGGCCCAAACAGATTAAGTTTCTGCAGGTGTAGATAAGGGAAAGGGTCCTTATACAGGTACTTGATTTATGATGAGGTATAGGGGAGCATGGGACCGGGATGAGGCTCACGATGCTACCGGCTATTTTGTTCTGTTTTGCTTTCCTGTACTTGTACTGCACTGTATTGTTGTGTAACATATTCTGGCTGCTTTCTTAGAATTGAGGCATGTTGCACCATTATTTATACAATGGTTGGTTATCTTTTACTGCAGTTGTTATATTAAATGTGTATGGTTTATTGATTATGATATTGTTGTATGTTTATATTATATTCCGCTGCACTACACTTTGACAAATGAGGGCATAGTTTCCCCACTATCGGACCTGGGCCCTCACTGCTAGTCGGCAGCCTCTGGCATTTGGGGAAATGTGCTTGAGGTCATGTGGCGAACCGGTTTCGGGGCACCCGTTGAGTGGAAACCGGAACCAGGACGTTACATATCTGAAATAATACTATAGAGTGAATCACATTCCGTTTCTTCGGATTTAATGCCACACTGTACCCTCATAAGGACAAACCAAGGAAGTTCACCCACCTAGAACTAATCTACGCATAACTGCAATAATCTTCCCACTAACATCACATTGTTTCGTATCACTAATTCCAAAACCATTTCCACCATCACATTCTATGAGGAAAAAAATTACGATTGTATACTCACATGCTTCCATCCAAGTCCTAAATATGGAGATGAAAAAGGGAGAAGTCTCTTAGGGGAGTACACGACATGTCCTCCCAGGGTACATGGAATGTACCTCAAGGTCGACCCCTAGAAATGTCCCCTCAATGTACTCATTCTTTAATAAAGTATATGGTATGTAACCCCACCTAATCACCTGGTCTGGTAACCTCTCTCAAACAAGACCTAGATGGTCATGTCTCCATACATGGCGTGTACCCTATGTACATGGAATGTACCTCCTGGCCTAACCCAAACCTATTTCCTTGGGTATTACTTTATAAACGATCCCATTACCATGTACCATGTATCATTCCCATGTACTAGGTTGTATCCTCTGACCCATGTAGACCCAGGGTATGGATGTGTACTTCCACACAGTCATGTACCTTTACCTGGCGTGGATATCCATGTCCTCAACAACTCAATTAAGACCCACTACACTACATGTACCCCCAATACACAATATGTAGTTTTCCAAACTCTATATTCCCCAAATGGGAAGAACACACATTGTTTTTTCCTACACTACATGTTTTGTGATCGGGATTTCTAAACAAAAAATCCATATGAGCCTCCTAAAACCCTTGATTTTCACAAAATTCCCTCATATCGGACCTCAGGGGATCTCTAGAAGTCATATAAGGGCTATAAAACATTAAAAAAATGTATATATGGGGATTATGATATAAAGATAATAATTATTCCTACATCATGGGGAAACACCAAAGCATCAGGTCCAAAATGATGTCTGGAACCTACTGCACCTCGATCTTGTGTTGATCGCCATCAAGAATGGTGTACGACATCACCTCCAATCTCTA
Organism: Viscum album; assembly: GCA_963277665.1. Classification (NCBI taxonomy): domain Eukaryota; kingdom Viridiplantae; phylum Streptophyta; class Magnoliopsida; order Santalales; family Viscaceae; genus Viscum; species Viscum album. The sequence goes on along the minus strand of OY728167.1, from coordinate 489,719,943 downwards.
TCTCCCTTGGTTCAACTATCAGTTTCAGTGGGATAAAAACCGCCCCTCCCCTCACGTATGATGAAAGTTAGGGGAGGGATTTAGGTTTTTTAATTTATTAAAATATAATTAATAAACTCCCAACATTTTATACCCTACCAATAGTCACCTCCAACCCAGGAATCTAACACTAAAAAATAGTATGTTGTGCCTAGGGTAGATATCACATTAAAAACTCAACTATGGTCTATAATTTCTAATCTGATAATCCTTTTGGGAGTTATTACACAATTCTATAAAAAAAGAATGCACATTATATAAAATATTTAATATTTTAAATTTCACTATATCAAGTCTCTCTGTGCTAAAGAATTCCATACTGACTCGACACCTGGATTTAGAAATATTACCAAAAATATTCTAAAGTCATAAATGAGAAAAAATAGATTTGTTACACTCCCTTTTCCTTTAAGTATTTTCATCTTTAAAATTTAAATCCTATGAACAAGTGATGTGACTAATCTCTCTACTAGTACTCCCATAACAACAAGCTTTATGGAAGGTTCCTAAGTTGTCAACAACCACACACCCTAGGGATCCACATGCCCACAAAGGGTCATATATTTTCATTTCTCAAACATCATTAGGAACTTTGAAAAGGAAAAACCACACCCAATTTCCAGCTCATATGGGTCGACATCATTCAATGATTTTTCATATGTCTCTTCAACCGTGACACATAGAAAACACCAAGTACCCAATCTAACTATGGTCATAGGGTCTAGTAGTATTCCACCCCACTAACCCACATAGTTACTGGAGGAAGGGTCTACGAACCTAGGATATTTCCTTCCAACCTGGATATCTCACTATAATCATCAAAAAGGAAATATATACTAGAATACAAGATCACCTCACTAAACTCCAAAGCGACCATCATCGGTCCACAGGGGACTCCTAACATGTCTTGGAAGTTCCTATCCACCCTTTAATGAACTAAAACCTAAAAAACATCATTATCACCAACTATAGTCCTAGAAGTGATATCTCCCATTGACATTGACCAGTACGTTGGTGACCTGTAGGGTCACACAAACATGGACTCTAAAGGTGCTATACTGATGGTGGAGTAATGACCACACCATTCCAACTTGAAAACATGAACGATATGCTTTACCTAGTAATTTTCCTGGGGGGAAAACACTGTTCTCAACCACAAATGAGCAAAATAATCCTCCTAAATACTCTTAATAATCATCACATTATATGAAAACCATTGTATGAAATGATCATTGAGGTAATTTCATGAAACTATAATACCTCCTACACTCATAGGTATCCCATTTCTCTATTAATATTTGTTCTTGAAAGGTTAAAAAGTAGGCCAACCTGATGAGATGGTCCATGATCACTCAGATAATGTTATAACCTCTCGTTAATCATGGAAATACCATGATTAAAACCATAATATTTACACCCCATTCCCACTACCATCAAGGTACCTTGTCCCCCACCTAATGATATGTGAGACATCCAGAGCTAAATTCATCCACGAGCTACCACATCCTGGGCCACCAAACCCATTTCCAATGGATCTCGATACAACCAAACATCTCATATGTTTACTATTGAGGGAAATAAACCTCCTTATAACCTCATATCACAGTGTTACTAGTTTTATCATCCATCTAAGAAAGGACGATTTTCTCCCCACCTTCGTAAAATCTACCAAGAACATGTCTCGTTAATATCTGGTCATGTGAGACCTCATAAAAAAATCACTTATATGTGTCTCTTTGACTCAATAAAAAAGTGGAGGGTGAAAAGAATCGACTGGAGATACATTTTACCAAAGTCACCCATAAGGGATAACTATAAAGGGGTCATCTACTCTGTTACCTCATTTAACAATAGTGGAAATAAACCCTCATTGTTAGCATGTGCTATGACATACATGCCCTTGGCTATCACTCGAATTGGAATGGATTTGAACTCTCCCAGGTTCACTATCACACATGTATAGAATACATATCATAAGAAGTGGTACTATTAGATACAAAACATACTCTATGAGATCTCCTTGAGATGATGGTACTCACAGAGCATGTCTATAATCCATCATCAATTGTCTCGCATGAAAATCTAACATCGAGCACATGAGGGTACCAATGAAGAGTAATACCATAAACCAATCCAAAAAAGTATTGTAGGAACCAGTTCACAAGTCTATAATCCACCTCCTAGTCAAAAAACACAGGGCTACCCAAGTGATCACAACGGGTCTTACCAAGATCTCATTCTGCAAACCTCTAAATGTGCCTAAATTCACAAAGCTCTATAGGATCCATACAATATGATGGAGAAAATATAGGGGCATTCCCTGGGTGATAGTATATGTAGAAGTATAAATATGTGTGTGGAGGTAAACCCGACACACCCTCAGGAAGGTCGTCCTCACACTCCGCCAACACTGTAAGAAATAAAAAACTCATAGATTCTACTGCTCCGTGGGCCATATTAACCAACTGATAAGAAGTCTATTGTATACTTTCATGAATGATATAATCCTACTATAACTGGTATAAAATCTCAAAAAAGGAGGAAAAATCAATACCATAATCCTAAAACACTACCACACCCACTAGTTGCAACAAAATGTGTATGGATGGTAGGTAATAAATCTACATTGAGGAAAATATCATAGCATCTATCTGCCACTATAAAAAGATTCTATTTGAGGATATATCCTCCGAATTCAGGTGAAACCACCTATATGAATTGTTGACCTATAATCATCTATACTGGAGCCTCCAAGAATAAGGGTTGAGTTAAAATAAGCTCCACTGGTATCACTATGCCTTGAGTAGGGGCTATGCTTAGGGAAATATGGACCATGACTCTATGATAAACTGAAACTGGGGAAGTTAAGTCACATGTAGTACCTCAAAACATACTCAAGCCTCTAAACCAGAACCCCTTCTACCTAATTCTAATATTTTCCCTTACCCACCTATTCACCAAAACTTGGGCCTACTATGACACCTCAATACACCCCGACTGACCTGAACACACAAGTCAAAGGAACTCGTCCGTCACACCTTGAATATATCTCCTTTTGGAGGAACTAACTCATAATCATGGTTTTGAATCATTTCAAAAGAATTTTTCTTAGTGGGGGAATAATTCCTCTTTATTTCAAATCTGAATATATGTCAAGCATCACTAATACAGGGCTCCACTGATGATTCACCCACCCTAGAAAATACTTTAATAAGAAGTGGGGAGAAAAATAGTGTCTTGTACCTATTTTATGTAGCACTAAAGATTAATTTTAAAGAAATATATTTCACATATACTCATCATCAGAGCCTCTGGGTCATAGTCCACCACAACCTTCAGTTGTCCTCACCCATTTCATCCAGCTCCTTGAGCCTAGAGCTGACCACCTAGGGTGGGGTAGAAATGAGTCAAACTATCTTCCACCTCATACTAATCTCCTTACTCATACTCCACATGTTACATTATGTGGAACTTTATATTATCATAGTCTCTACATGATCATTCCATTGACCATCTCCATATCAGCTACATGGCATGTCATATAATCTCATGTGGGATGTCCCCGACCATCATAAGAGAAACACTTATTATCTCTCAGTAGCCTAAAAACATACTTAGATCCTTGAATTTCCAAACATATATCCCGGTATTGCCTACTAAAGCAACTCGTATGATCAAATATTAGAGCCTACCATCAGCTACTAGCTTCTGAAGTCTCATCTCATGGGTGCCCACTACCAACAACAACTACGACATCTACTCTATCAGGAATCTCTCCACTATCAATTCCCACTCAAGAACTATAGTATAGGTGGGAATGTAAAGAGATATCACTACATCCCAGATATCCCTGCATAGGACCCACTCAATGGTCTATGCTCAGAAGGTTGTATCTAGAACAATATCTAGAGAATATCATGAGAAGTAAGTGAACCTCTTTGAATACTTAGTCATGGTCATGATATTTTGGTGAAGTTGCAGAATATCCTACATATAAAACACTTGAAAAGTGGTTGGATAGAAGTATTCCTTAAATATAAACTAAAAATCTTTCCAAGTGAGTGTTGTATCATCATATGTCTAATCCACCATACACCACCATTTCCCAATGGATCTATGGAAAAGGATCGCTACTAGGACCACCATCTGATTGGGAGGTGTCCTAAAAAAGAGGAAAATATGTGTAACTACCCCAATCCATTCACATGCTTCCTAAGGGTATGAATCACCACATAATATAATATTTCACTACCTATGAATCTCATAGAGTGCACTCAACCAGTGAACATCCATGACTGATATTGTAGGCACAACCTACTACTCAATAGGTGGTAGCTCTACTAGAAAACCACATGGAGGTACCACCTCTTGTGCAAACCCCTACAATGAATCCTCATCACTATGAGGATTATACTCATGATCAATTCCTAGAATCCTATATGGAAGCTATCATGGAGGCATCCTGAAATAATAAAGATGCACCATCGTCAAAAAATATATTTGGGGATTAGACTCAAGAAGGACATGGAACCCACAACGAAGTCTTATATGATACATGTACCAAAGTTTCCCTAAAACTAGTGTCTACATGTACCAATTAAACAATAATGTTATTATATTCCTAGTGAATGGATATGTTGGTTTTTTCACCAACACTTGATTCTATGTCTGGAAATATGAACTCTTAAAACTTTAACACAGTCACTATAAATCACAAACCAAATCTCACTGGTAGACAATCCTAACTCTACTCCTAAGGTAGAACCGACCATATTTGATAACACTCTATCACAACCAAAACCATTGGTTCCCACCTATCCAGAAATAATATGAGTACAACTACCCGAATCCCACCTCCAATAGTATAGGGGTTGGAATCTAGCGTTGAGTAGGCATATCATGCACAGGGTAGGATTTAGCCTATGGTACATGTATGTACACACACGCATCCATCTCCATGAAATAGTGCTGAGATAATAAAACAATGAATACCAAATTCATTCATACATAAATACCACAATTAGAACATTGAAGAAGTACTAGAAAGAAAAACTGGAAAATACAAGGGCACTAAAAACCGATTGATGTGTCCAACCTACTTAGAAGGAGGGGTCTTTTGTCAAATGAAAACACCGGTAAACACCTTGGTCTATCATGATCACTATACACTACCTACTCCCAGTCCTCCTAGGACTCCCTAAAAAGGCATGTCATCTTATTAATATGTGACATTGTGGGTATATCCCATGCAGGTGTGAGTATAACAATACCTAGTAGGCACCCCAAAAAACCAAAAAATAAAGGGAGAAACTGAAAAGAACTAGTCATATAAACCAATATACAAAGGGTATAAAAACAACCTAGTGAGAGAGAACATGAATCTTCATCTCTATAGATCATATATACATGACTAGTCTTCTCATGACCACATGGTATGTCAAACAAGCTTTGTGACATAACCATAAGGTCTCCAAGAATAAGCTAGATATACTCATCACAGACTCCAAGTATTTTAGAAGTATCAACCTTACATCCATCCATAGGATTCTACTCAAGGTTCAAAGTTATATCTTGTTTGGGTGTACTCACTCCATGAGCCTTACCATCATGAATGGAACTCATCTGAAAGAATATGATTATCAGGTCTTTGTATGAATATATTCATGATGGAACATAGAAGATCTCAATACCCAGATATGTGATTAGACCCATGTATCATGGTGGACTCCAATAACCCTACTGGTACTTGGAATATCTCAATTCATATATAAGGGATCCCTCCCAAGACTGTTGGGGGACCCCATAAACCCAATATAGAACTCTGGAGATCATAACACTCTGATAGGGTATTTCAACCATAACTATTTGGGGACACCAATAACACTATCAAAACTCAGAATCATGCCACGTATATTAGGTATCACACCCGAGACTGGTAGGAGATACCTAAAATCCAATCTAGAAAAACCCGTTAAGTAAGGGTTCAACGCCCATGCAAGCTGGTCATACTAATACTACAAACCCCACATAGGTAAAATGTTACAATAGAGGATCCCACCTTGGTATTCCTATAGGGATACACAAACATTATTAGAACCAATACCATAGAGGGAATCAAAATCCTTATCTTAGGAGATAATTCCATATTGTACCCTCATAGGGATGGACCAAGGAAGCACACCCACCTGGTGTTGATCTACACATCTCTATAATAATAATCCCTCTAGAATAACCTTACATCACATATCTAACATCAAAATTATGGACACCATAATGTTATATGATGAAAAAACATAGGATAGGCTACTCATGGGCCTACATCTGAGTCCTAAAGATGAAGATGTGAAAGGGAGAAGTCTCTTAGGGGAGTAAATGGCGTATCCTCCTAAGGTACATGGTGTGTCCCTAAAGGCCCATCCATAACTATGTTTCCTTGTAGTACTTAGTGTATAAGATAGTACATGGTGTGAAATTGGTGTTACATAGTGTGTATCCTCTACTTATCCCCATGGCTTATAGCCTTACCTGCACACGACCTGGATGGCCATGTTTCCATACTTGGTGTGTACCTATTGGACCCACCCAAGTATATATCCTTTAGAGTTCTCATGTACTAAAGCTCATTATTGTATAACCCTAGCCTCTTACCATGTACATAGTATTTTTCTCAGTCCTGTGTACACTAGAGGTCCACCCGTGTACTTCTACAAAGCCATGTCTCCTTACATGGCGTTCCTGGATATGTCCTCCGCTACTCAGATAAGGCCCACTACATGACATGTACCCCCAACACATGACATGTAGTTCTCAGGACACTATCTTTTATAAATGGCAATAACATGGTGTGTGATACAACACTACACATTGTGATATTAGAATTTATGAATGGTAAATCCCTACAAGCCTCTCAAAACCTCCAATTTTTCACCAAATTCTCACAGATCGACCCTCAAGGGATCTTTAGCTATCGTATAATATCTCTAAAACCATATAATAACACATATATGGGGATTAGGATGTAATAATCATAAATTTACCTACCTTATGGTGAAATTCCAAATCTATGGGTCCAACACCATTCCCAGAACCTACGAAACCTCAATCCGGTGTCGATAGCCATCAATAATGGTGTATGGAATTGCCTCTGCTCTCTCTCCCTCTCGATTGGTTTTTTAGTCTCCATGGGAGAAAACCCACCTTCCATCACATCAAATGGAATTAAAAATGGGAAGAGATTTATTATTATTTATTAATTAATATTTAATTAGTAAACCTCCAACATTTAATACCCCGCAAAAGATCACTTCCAACCGGGCGTCCGATGTAGGCAAACATTCTGTCTCACATAGGGTAAATCCCACATTCCAAAATCAACCAAAATATCATATTTCTAATATGAGACTATCTTTGGGAGATATTCTACACTTCTAGAAAAACTATGTGTGAAATCTATACAATTTAATATTTTTAATATCATCTCTCTGAGGCTATTAAAGCCGCAAAATTCCATTCCAACTCAGCGCCTCACTTCAGAAATATTCCAAAGTCATACATGAAAAACCGAGTTGTTACATCACAATAAACCTGAAGAATAATTCTTTAGGGGTACCACCTTTATAATACCATTTAAAAAATTTACAAATATCCCTTATATTAATCATTGAGAAAACAATATTTACAAAACATACTTGAAATAAAAATCCTATAAATATCATTGAGAAACTCACTTGATTCAACTGTATACTGAAAACCATTAAAGGGTCCAATCACACATTTATTTTAAAAGAAAACAAAATACCTTAATTTTATTACCTAAACCATTTAGTTTGAGGAATTTCCTTAAAATATCTATACTATCCTTTAAATGAATACTTGTTGTGCATGTAATGTCAAGATCGATTTACACTTTAAAAACAAAGTTAAAATCATTTTGCATTACATTAAGTTATGAAAAACAATATATGTTAAACAAAATTGTAGGATATATTTATTAACATTATAAAATACATAAAACATACATTAAAAATCAACAAGTAATCATGGTTTTAATTTTAAAGGAAAAATTATCGAGCAACCTACCCCAATCTGGTCACATTGATTATTCTCAGTGTTAATTCACTATGATGAGGTAAGAAAATCATTTAAAGGTAACCCAAAAGCCCTAAAAAAACCCCAAATTAATTTCAAGAAAACATGAACCCTGGGCCATTAAAACCTTATTAATGAAATAAAATCATAGAGAGGAAGAAAAGAGAGATTGCAAGAGACTATTATGATATTTCCATGAAGAATAAAATTCATTGAAAAAAGAAATCCATGGAGATTCCGAAAATAAGATGTGTGATGAGAAGGAGGTATAGTAGGAGTCGAAAGGGCCAAATGAGGGTATAAAAGACCAATATAAGAATTTAACTTTTTAGGGGTAATTTCAAAAAATTTAATGCTAGGAAAACACATTCCATGACATGAACCTATGTGCTAGGGAGTGGCGTAGCCTCAATGGGTAGAACAAAAAGACCCAATCCACAACCTTCGAAGGTGTAGTAACCCTCTTTAGGTTCCTCTATAGTGTAGTCTCTAGGCCTACGATGTGAAGGAACTCCTCGGGGAATACCATAGGGCCACGATCCGTAAGCCACCATGGCGAACCACCTGTCACCATGGAATAATCTCACCCACTAAACCTTCATCATGGAATAACCCAGATGTTGTGTCATTCCCCCCCCCCCCTTATAATAACCACTATGGAATAAACATTCCCTCCATGAAATGGCCTCCTTCAGTTCATCTTGAAGCTTCCCAAAAAAACAAAAAACACCAAAAAGACTAATGAAACGTGGAAAAAGAACTAAAATCAATTAGAAAACCAAATTAATAAGAAAATAAATTTTTGGGTGTCACAAAGCCCATAGAAAAATATATTAATGTAACAATGATAATAAAATCATACAGATGATCACTACATAATATAATCTCATTATATTAATATATCATTAAGAAAGTTTCATGCTTCTTTCATCAACCTATATAATTGATATACATTTATTTATCTTCATGAAATAAAATAGTTGAAGTAAATCCATGGTCATAGATTAATAAAATAGTTCCATTTCAGTCAAATATATATAAAAATCTAATTTTAACAAATGTAAGTGAAAGTTCCTTTGTTGAATTGTTCCTTAATATATGTCTCTTATGACGTACCCAACATATGCTACCTCACCACAAGAATATGTAATCACAGTTTCCATTAATGTATCAAAGTATGTGATCCATGATACATATTAATAATAATATCAAGTCTAAGGACTAATACACACATATGTGTATAGGAATATCTAGTGACATATAAAACACAATGAATTTCTATTGGTGTTTCAATCCTCATAACCTTCTCTCTTTGACATTACTAAGATAACAACATTAATAGATAAATCGTCATCTTCTTATCAGTATCTAGTAACTTATGGTTTAAATATCATTTTTTCCTATTATATTATTTCATTCACACCATAAGAAATATATATGAATATTATCATAGAATTTACAGATTCTCTTTATTGTAATGAATAACTATAAACATTTGATGTGATAGATTCTAATAGAAAATTATCACAATAATTTTACACAGAAGAAAAATAATTATGTGAAATGATATAAATAATTTTGGTCATTGAATATATAGGTAATTGAGAGTAGAAATTTAATTGGTTCTAGGGAACCAACTCCAATAGACCCCCACCTTTACTAGATCAATTTGTTAACTAAAAGGTCAACCTCACATTATGAACATTCTTTTAGTAAGATATGGTTATAATTATTTGGTCTTCCATGTCCCTATGGTAATTCTAATTATTATGAATTCATCTCTTTGATAAAATCCCTCAAGAGGTGATATCACTTTGTATTTATCACTTTTCCTTTTCTAAAGTTTTAACATTATAAATAAACCATATCCTTGATCAAACTGTTGATAAATTATATCATATTTTTATTTATTTTAGGAACTACTTTACACTCTATTTTATCATTCTTTGTTTGGGTCTCTCTTATGGGTTCTTTGAGAGAAAGTTTGTAAAATTTTGGAAGTTTCTGGGATGTTCTTAGTTGGAGAATAGTGTCACTACCCATTCCAAACAAGGCGTACCCATCCTGGGCCATCAATGTGAGAAGGGAGATAGTGACCCCCCGAGTACCCCCTCCAGTAGGTCATGGGTTGGCGACTATTACTGAGGGTATAGTAAACACCCAAATGGGAGACATTACCCTCTAAGAGAACACATGAAAAAGAGAGTGATAAGATAGACACCAACCAACTCCATCTCAGAATGCAATATAAAATAAATCCAAAGTATACATAAGTAATTTTATACAAGACCTACTACAACTGAAAGGGAAAAATGCAAGTACCAAATCAAAGTAAAAGAAGCAGTGACCACGAAGCCCGAGCAGCTCTTGCAGCCCCAAACTAGTAGTAACCAGCCTGATCTCTATCCTGCTCCAAGTGACCTAAAAAATAGTTTATATATACGTCGGGTGAGTATAATAGTATACTCAGTCAGATACTCATCGGAGCCTCTCGTGAAAAATAAAGAAATCATGCTAAAGCACAATGAACAACAAGTGAAACTAACTCATCAATTAAATAGGTATACTAAGTTCCCAGCCTCACCATGGATACTCTCACCAAGTATCGAATACTAGAGTATATAATATAATAAAGAATATCAAGGGTACCCCACTACTAATTCCCCACTGGTATGCCTATTTTCCCCAATGTTCAATATCCTAAGCATCTCTCTCCAAAAAGGCTTTCCCACAGACACTTGGGGCAAGCACCACCGCATGCACCTCGTGAAACACAACCACTAATTCCACGTAACCAAAGTAACCAGGTAGTTTCCGAGATCCACCACATAACGCATAACATGTATCATACGTCGGGCATTATACCTCAAGCCATTACATCCCCTACACTGAGTAAGGATCCTTAAGCCATCACAACATATACACGTTAAACCTATTGTAGTCTATAGGAAACTATATCCAGAATATATTTTTGTGCATAAAAAAAGCCATTACATCCCTCTACACACATATATGTGAAAAACTAACCACCGTGACTACCAGAACAATTAACTACCAAGGGAAGTGAGTGTGTCCAAAGGGGGTAGTCATCCATCAATCCTCCCACCAGAATGTTGGGGAAAACACCCCCGAGGGCTCTGAATCCCTGGGGAGTCAGTTGCACTAACTGACGAGGTGGAGTAGAGTATATAAACACAAAAATTACAGAATATACTATACCTCACAACCACTCTATGGGAATAACCTAGTATTAGACTCAACTATAGCTAATGTCTCTCGGACTCCCGACTGCCACTACTAAGACTAGGTATCCTATAAGCACAAAACCATTTAAAGAGATTTATTATATTACATTCTTCTCTTTTTTTTATCAATTTCACTTTATGTTAATTAATTCTTTAAACATTAATTAACCATTAACAATTCCACATTATATTTCATTGTTATCACACAAAAGTTTCATGCCCTCTAGTCATAACTAAACCAAGTCCACGGATTCTCAGAAATATTACCTTATCATTGCATCTCAACAAGCTTCAACCCCATGGGTTAACATCATTTATTCAGTAATTTATTAATATCATTATTAAATTGCCATATTCCTTCGAATTATAGAAAAACATTCTAATCTACCAAGCGCAAGGGGCACAACATGGTGAGTAGGTGAACTACCAGTTGAGTCTTTTCCATATATAGTAAGATCATAGGAATATCCTCCATCAAGAAGCTAAAAATAGAAAGCATGTGTCATACCTCGTGCTTATTCACCCCTTTTTGGAAGGAGGGTATGAAAGAATAGCTGCCTTGAGCAGTGGGGAAAGTAAAGCAGATAAATAACCATTAATATTCAGCAGCATTCAATCATTCACATCTAACCCAATTCATTATCTCTGGTGTCCTACCCGACACCCACATGCATAAACTGATGCATCTTGCCACTCTAGGCGTCAAATGCTGCCACAACCAATGGGCCTCCCTACCCTCACATATCACAACATCTATCCAGGCTCACATTACAACAAAAGAAACAGGAAAACAAACATTATATCAACTAGGCTCTTGGCCCTTAAACAAGGCATCCAACCTTCATACATAATGAGCACTCATGGCTCTAAAGAAAAAGTCACTCTACCTTAAAAGAAAGATGGTGACTCAGAACCCTACCGGGCATTATCTTTTTATCAAATAGCTGGTTTGTTAATCCATCTAGAATTAACCGATTGATTATTTTTAGGTTCCAACTATGGAAAACTTAAACAACAAGCTATAATAGCTATCAAAAATCAATTAAACATGATTACGACATCAATTTGATTAACATCAAATTACAACAACAATGACCAGATTCATTTACATGCCTCTTTATCTTTTAAAAATAATTACAATTACTCCTAGTTTACGTTCTTTACCAATTTCTTTCAAGAACAACATACTAAAAAAAGGAAAACATAGATATCACACTATCTAGAAAAACAAGATGAAATAACATACGATCGATACCAAATTATTTATTCGGTTTAAATATTAATTATGTTAATTCTATTGTGATCTAGTGGGCTAAAATATAATAACTCTAGAGTTTCACGTAAAATAATATGGAAGCAATGAATCCCCTAACTCAAATGGTTATTGACATTCTTTACATGAGAACGATCCATGAAACCGATCACGATCACCTCCCCTATGGAAACTACATCCACCCAAGTATGCTGCGACATGACCACACCAACCAATAGACAAGAAAACTCTATTAAGAACATAGAGACCACATTCCATAACATGGTAAGGAGAAATGAGAGAAGGGGGATCAATGAAAACACCAGAACAGAGGTAGATCATAACTTCTATCGATGATGAATCGACACTTTCTGCTTGCACCAAAATAGGGGGTGCACATGGAGTAGGAAGAAACTTCAAGGGGAAAAAATCCAAGGATTAGGGTTCTATCACACCACTCATGTGGTAAGAAGGAAAGGTTCGAGGATCTCTCACCAGGGAATAAGAAGGTAGAATAAGGGAGGAAGATATCACGTCCCTTTATAAGATTTAATGGAGAAGTGGTTTAAGTTATGTTGGATTTTACATTAAAAGAGGATTGCATTAAACCATGCGGTTCAACCAAGTAAAGGCATCTTGAGCGTTAGGAAAATTAATATTGGAGTTATGGGATTTTAATTGACCTTAAGTCCCTTAGAACAATACCTTGAATGTGTTTTATGTAAAAGAAAATGTAAAAGGGGAGAAACTGTAGGAAGCTAGAAATAATGTACACCTACCGATGCTGGAAACACTGTTCACATCTGTCTCACCTATGCTGACGATACTATTCACAAATGACTCACCGACACTAATGACACTGTTCACAAAATGGCTCACTGACACTAATGAAACTGTTCACAAAATGAATCACTGACACCAATAGAACTATTCACAAAATGAATCACCAACACAAATGAAATTGTTCACAAAATGACTCACTGAAACCTGATGGCATAATTGAAAAAATGAATCATCGACACCGATGGAACTGTTCACAAAATGACTCACATACACTGATGAAACTATTCAAAAAAACGACTCACCAACACTGATGACACTACTCCCAAAATGAATCACCGACACTAATGACACTGTTCCAAAAATGACTCACTGATGACACTTTTCACATCTATCTCACCGATGAAATTGTTCACAAAACTATAATAACTATTCACAGAACTAGAAATTTGGAAAAGTGTTGGGGATAAGTCAGCTTGATTTCCCAGAACACCTCAGACACCAAATTTCAGCAATGGAATGGACTGGAGAGGTTCGTTCCATTACATCAGATACCTCTCAAAACATTCTCATCCTTGAGAATTAAAAACCAACCTAAAAGAAAATAGAAAATGTGTCTGAAAAACCACCCATCGAGATACCTCTCAAAAGAGAGAATGAAAAAAAGAAAAAGAAAAAAAGGAAGCCATCTCATAAACACAAAAGGTCTACAACCACAAAGCGAACATCGTTACATGAAAATAGTTAAAAGTCAAACAACTCTAGGTACTGAGAACATATCTGCGACTCTCTCCTCCACACCACTGTGTATCCACAAGACAGGAACCAAAGAGATAGAATGCTCATGCAACACCTTCTCTTTGAGGTCATGGATCTCCACAGGATGATCCTCGAAGGTCACATCATCATCAACATCGATCTATCCTCAATCAATGATGTGAGAATCATCATGAAGTTAATGATAGAGTTGTGACACATGAAAAACATCATGTATCCGGATCATCTGCGGGGGAAGTGCTACTCGATATGACACATCTCCAACACAACCCAACACCTCGAAAGGCCCAAAAAACTAGAGAAAAAGCTTACTCCCATGACCAAAACTTCACTGCCCACGACAAGGATTCACCTTCAGAAACATGTTCTCCCTAACATCAAACTCTAATGGTTTCCTACTTTGATTATCATATGATTTCTGATGATCCTCCACTGCCTTTATCCTCTCACAAATCACCTGAACCATCTCTGTCGTATTCAACACTAGTTCCGATCTGAGAATTGTTGACTCTATGACCATAGTATAGAACAACAGAGAATAACAAGGTCATCCATACAAGGATAAAAATAGTTCCATACTGATGGTGTAGTGAAAACTATTGTTGTATGTGAACTACACCAAGGGTAAGTACCTCATCCATGAACCTCTAAAATCCAGGACACAAGAGCATAACATGTCTTCAAGAGTTTGGATGATCCGCTCTATCTGAACGTCTGTTTATGGATGAAAAGTAGTGCTAAGGCATAGTTGAGAACCAAAATTTTATTGGAGACCTCTCTACACCCTAGAGGTAAAATGAGGACCTCGATCAGAAATGATCATCCTCAGGACTCCGTGGAGTCTCACCACCTCCTCCAAATACTACCTCGACAAAACTTCAACTGAGCTAGACTCCTTGATCGCTATGAAGTGGGATTATTTCATTAAATGATCCACTAGAACCCAAATAGCACAATGTCCTCCCTAAGCTCGTGGTAAAACATTAAAAAAGTCCACTGAGATGTCCTCCCACTTCCACTGGGGAACATCTAATGAATGGCGCCAACCACCAGGGACACGATGCTTGACCTTCACCTTCCGGCAGACCAAACATCGAGACACAAACTCTGAAACAACACGATTCTTCCCAGGCCATCAAAAATGACTCCTCAAATCTCGATACATCTTTTCCAAGCCAAGATGTACCACTAAAGGTGAATTATGGAACTCTATAAGAACCATATCACGCATCACCAAAGGATAAAAATTCCTTCCTTGATACAATACTTGGTGTTGTTTTTCCTCTTCCCAACCATCAGGGGACTCACCACAAACAACTCGGTCTCTCTAGATCTCCACCTCTAGATCCACAACTGAGACTCTTCCACCTGATGCACCAGAGATTACCTCACCGTTATTTGAAAAAGAAAAAATTTCCCCCCAAATTATCCCCTATCGAGATGTAATGCTGAATGTTCTTCCATAACTCTCTAGGAAACACCGGATTCACGCACTGCATCACTATCTGACTTTCTGCTCAGTGAATCAGCTACAACACTCCCCTTTCTAGGTGTCTATGATATTTTGAAGTTGTATTCCTGTATGAACTCCATCCACTGACGCTATCTCAAGTTCAAGTCACACTGGGAGAAAACATACCTCAGACTATTATGATCAGTGAAAACCAGAAAACACTCTCCAATAAGGTATTGTCTCCATAACTTCAGAGAAAACACCACAACCTCTAACTCAAGATCATGGTTGGAATAGTTACGTTCATGGTGATGAAGCTATCGAGACCCATATGAAACAACTGATCTATTCTCTATTAAAACACTACCTAACTCCAGATGTGAAGCATCATATAAGACATAACAATGAACTCCCTCTACTGGCAGATAAATAATTGGAGCACTTACCAACTTCTCATTCGTATACTCAAAAGCTTCTAGACACTGTTCAGACCACAAAAACTCATGATCCTTCATGGTCAATGCTACCAGAGGAGACACAACCCAAGAGAAATCGTCTATAAACCTCCTATAGTAGCCTGTGAGATAAAGGAAACTTCACACCTCTTCCACTATCTTGGAGGATTCCCAAGGCACAACAACTTCTATCTTCTATGGATACATAGATACTCCCTGTTGGGATACAACATGCCCCAAGAAACAGAATTCTTGAGCCCAAAAATCAGACTTTGACAACTTCCCAAGCAGCTGTTGTTGACAAAGAACTCCAAAAAAGGCAAGGAGATTCTCTGAATGCTGTTATAAAGATTCGGAATACAAAAGGATTTCATTGATGAAAAGCACCAAAAACTTATCTATGAACTCACTAAACACGGTTTTCATCAATCCTATGAACACCGCTGGAGCATTTGCCACACCGAACGACATTACAATGAACTCGTAATTCCCATGAAGACAATAGAAAGCAGTCTTCAGGATATCTTAATCCTTTACATGAATCTGATGATATCCTGACCACAATTCAATCTTTGAGAACAAACTTACACCCTTTAGTTGATAAAATAAATCATCAATATGTGGAAGAGGTTAGAGATTCTTCGTTGTCACTTTGTTTAGGTGACGATAATCGATACACAACCAAAAACTTCCATTATCCCTCTTCACGAACAAAACTGTTGTGCCCCACAGTTCCACACTCATCTGAACACTACCACATTTAAACAGACCATCAAGGTGTATATGTATCTCTTTTAACTCATAAGGGACCATCCTATATGGAGACATAGAGATATGAGATGCTGCTGACTGTATCTCGATCCCAATATCGATCTCTCGTCAAGGGGGTAATGCTAAAACCACTTCTGGAAAGACATTAGGGTACTCTTCTATGACCCTGGGAAATTAAAACTGTTAGCATTAGCTCAGCCATAAAGGATGACAAGGATATAACATGCCTTGGACCCATCCGAGGGTCTCGCTCGCCAGCAAACACCGCTGGCTCTCCTTCCACATTGAAGAACACCACCTGCCTCCTAAAGTAATCAATGATAGCCTGCACAGAATATAACCAATCCATTCTAAGGATGACATCATATGGTTGTATCTATAAATAAAGGAAATCTCCCTAAGAGCGGTGCTACCCCAACATTATCTCACAGTCTCTACATACTTCAAACAAGTCAGTTCGACCTTCAACTGGCATAGTCAATGCCAAGGGCACTAGAAGCCTCTCTATCTCAAGCCCCAAATCATGGAAAAGGGAAGGTGATATGAAGGAGTAAATTTATCCTGAATCAAACAAGGCATACACCTAAGTTGAAAAAGAGAAATGGGTACCTCAAATGACATCGGGCTCGCCTGGAGTTGGAAACACTAAAGCATGGAGATTACCATGAACTCCTCCACGACCTCTATGACCCTGATGAAAACCACCAACACGACCGTTATATGCTCTTTGAGGATGGGGAGAATCAAAGAATAGTCCTTTGCCTACCCTATCTGCTCGATACAGATCCAAAGCTGGTGTAACCTGTTTCTGCTCCCTCATATGGAACTTCCTTAATGGAGGAACCTGTAGTGGAACACCTAGTGCCTGATGACTTCTATGAAATTTCGGGCACTCTTACTACTGATGAACTCGACCTCCACAAGAAAAAAACAAGGGCTTGATCCCTTGTCATAGGCCTATGAGCCGCCGCCCCTAGAGAAATGAGATACTGAGGGCTGGGACCTACCCTCAGCTGAACGGAAACTATTCTGCCCTGAAAATCGAGAACCCCAGACCATAGCTCTACTTCATGAGGAATCATGATGAATACCCTCTCATGATGATCTAGTTCTGGCCAATGTCCTCTTGACTACAAATTCCGCCTCTAGCACCTCATGATATGTCTTCAGTATAAATGAGGTGACCTGGAACTAGATCTCTGGATGAAAAGCCTCATCAAAATTATTTTCCCTAGCCTCCTCATCTGGAAACAGTTCCGAAGCATATTGTAAAATGTTATGGAAATGGATTCCAAACTCTTTCACACTGGAGCTCCCCAGTCAAATGGAAAGATGATCCTAGTAACTAGATGCCTTTGCAGTCAAAGAAAGAAACTCAACTATGAACTTCTCTCGAAACTCCTCCCACGATATATCCAACTCCTCGTGATCCCCAAGTAATAAGAACCACCACTGCCTCACTTCCCCATGCAACATCGTCACAACCAAAGACATCCATTTCTCCTTACAAGCATAGATCAAACTGAAGTCTATCTCAACCTCCTCCAACCAATCTTCCATGACTGCATCTGAAATGGATCCATCGTACTTCTATAGACTCTGGCACTGAAACTCTTTTAGTTTCCTCTTCCAAGTGTCGTTTTTGTCAACCACTACTGTACAGAGATCTACTGACGCAAACTTCTGGACATATTCTGTGTGAACCTGACGAGGACTTTGACCTAGATCCATACATGCAAAATAAAAAATAATTATAGCTCATAAACCTGGAAAATGGAAGACTCAAAATTAATTAATTATTTTTTTCTTTTATTCCCTTTAGGATAGCCTATCCCAACGTCTAACCATTCAAACACATGAAAAATGAAGAATTATGCATGATCCTTTCTTAGGTCTCTACCCTAGAACCAGTATCACCTCGTTTAGTAGCCACTATAAACTTAAGGGTCTATGCATCATATCACATGGGTCCCTAAAGTCCTATGTCTCATCCAGTCTCTAGTGTTTACATCAATTGCTAAAATTCACGGACACCAATGCCCTACCAACCCATGAAACCTCACCTGTGTAACACAAAAATCCATCTTATCCCTCAACCATACCTCTGATACCACTATGTCACGATCCACCCCTACAAGGTGTACCCCTCCTAGGCCGGAAATGTGAGAAGGGAGATAGTAACCCCTGAGTCCCACCTCCAGTAGGCCACGAGTTGGCGACTAGCACCGAGGGTATAGTAAATACACAAATGGGAGGCATTACCCTCTAAGAGAACACATGCGAAAGAGAGAGATAAGATAGAAACCGACCAAATCCAACTCAAACATCAATATAATATAAATCCCAAGTATACATATGTAATGTCATGAAATAACTGTTACAACTGAAAGGTAAAACTACACATACCAAAGGAAAGTAAAAACAATAGCGACCACAAATCCCAAACAGATCTTACAACCCCATGATAGTAGTAACCCTCCTGATCTCCAACCCGCTCCAAGTGACCTGAAAAATAGTTTATAAATACGTTGGTGAGTATAAAATCATACTTAGTAGGATCCTCCCTAGATCCTCTCATGCAAAAGTAAAGAAATCATGCTAAATAACAGTGAACAACAAGTGAAACTAACCCGTCACCTAAACATATATACTAAGTTCTTAGCCTCACCATGGATACCCTCACCATGTATCACAAACAAGAGTATATAATATAATAATGAATATCAAGGGTACCCCGCTACCACTTCCCCAAGGGTTTGACTCTTTTCCCCAATGTCTCACATCCTAAGAATCTCTCTCCAAAATGGATTGCCCACAGACACATGAGCGAATCACCACCACATGCACCTTGTGAAACACAACCACTAAGTCCACATAACCAAAGTAACTAGGTAGTTTTCGGGATCCACCATAGCTTTCATAACGTGTATCATATGTCAAAAATTATACTTCAAGCCATTACAACCCATACACTGTGTAAGGAGCCTCAAGCCATCACAACCTATACATGTTACACCAATAGTAGTCCATAAGAAACTATATCTCGAATATATGTCTGTGAATAATTGGAAGCCATTACATCCCTCTACACACATATATGGGGAAAAATAACCATTGTGCCTACCTGCACAAGTAACTACCAAGAGAAGAGAGTGGGGCCATAGGGGGTAATCAACCATATATCCTCCCACCAGAATGTTGGGGAAAACACCCCCAGGGCTCAGAATCATTGGGGTGTCAGTTTCCCTGACCGATGGGGTGGAGTAGCATATAGAAACAAAAAAATTAAAGAATATAATATAGATCACAACCACACTATGGGAATAAACTAGTTTTAAACTCAACTACAGTTAACGTCTCTCGGAATCCCAACTTCCACTGCTAAGACTTGGTATCCTATAAGCACACAACCATTTAAATAGATTTATAATATTAATTTCTTCCCTTTTTATCAGTTTCACCTTATGTTAATTAATAATTTAAACATTAATTAACCATTAACAATTCCACATTATATTTCATTGGCATCACACAAAACTTTCATGCCCTCTAGGCAGAACAAAACCAAGTCCACAACTTCACAGAAATATTACCTCAGTATTGCATCCCAGCAATCTCTAACCCCACAGGTTAACATCATTTATTCAATCAATTATTAAAAAATTATTACTTTCCCATATTCCCAGAAATTATAGGTAAAACATTCTATGATACCAAGAATAAGTGGATCAACAGGGTGTGTAGGTGAACTACCCGTCGATTCTTTAACACCTATAGCAAGAGAATAGACCCATCCTCCCTCGAGAAGCTAAACACGGAAAGCACGTGGCATACCCTGTGCATCTTCTCCCATTTTTGGAAGGAGGGTAAGAAAGAAAATATTCCTTGAGCAGTGGGGAAAGAAAAGAAGATAAATAACCATCAAGATTCAGCAAGAATCCAATCATTCACATCCAACCAATTTCATCATCTCTCGTGTCCTCCCAAACCCCCACATGCACAAACAGATGTATCTCACCACTATAGGCATCAACTACTACCACAACAAGTGGGCCTCCCTGTCCCCACATATCACAAAATCCATCCAATCTCAAATCAAAACACAAGCAATAGGAAAACAAATATCATATCAAATGGGCTCTTGGCCCTTAAATAAGGTATCCAACCTTCATACATAATGGTCACTCATGACTCCAAAGTATAAGGCACCCAACCTTACAAGTTAGAGGGTAGCTAAGAAGACTACCAGGTATTATATTTTTATCAAAAAGATTATTCTTTAATCCATTTGGAATTAACTGATTTATTATTTTTAGGTTCCAACTATGGGTAGCCTAAACAAAAAGCTATAATAGCTATCAAAAATCATTTAAACATGCTTACTGCATCAATTTGATTAACATCAAATTACAAAAATAAAGACCAAATTCATTTTCATGCCTCTTTATCTTTGAAAAATAATTAAAATTACTCCTAGTTTAGGTTATTTACCAATTTACCTCAAGAAATACATGCTAAATAAATAAAACATAGATATCACACTATCTATAAAAACAAGAGGGAATAACATACGATCGATACCGAATTATTTATTCGATTTAAATATTCATTATGTTAATTCCACTATGATCCAGTGAGATAAAACATACTAACTTTATAGTTACATGTAAAAGAATAGAGAAGTAAATAATACCCTACCTCAAAAGGTTCTTGACGTTCTTTACACGAGAATAATCGGCACAACCGATCACAATCACCTCCCCCATGAAAACTGCATCCACTTGAGGATACTGCAACACGACCACATGAACCGACACCCAAGAAAAATCCATTAGGGACATAGAGACCACATCCCATAACATGTAAAGGAGAAATAATATAATAAGGATTTGGGAAAAGACAAGAATATAGGTAGATCATACCTTCAATTGATGAAGGATAGACACATGCTTCTTGCACCAAAACAGGATGTGCACATGCAGCAGAAAGAAACATCAGGGGGAAATGATCAAGGGATTAAGGTTCTATCACACAACTCCTATGGGAATAAGGAAGGGTTTGAGTTTCCTGAACCATGGAATATGAAGGTATAATAAGGGAGTATGATATCTTGTCCCTTTAGAAGATTTAACAGAGCAGCGGTTTAAGATACGTTTGATTTTACATTAAAAGAGGATCATATTAAACCATGTGGTTTGACCAAGTAAAGGCATCCCAAGACTTAGGAAAATCAATATGGGAGTTATGATCTTTGAATTATCCTTAAATCCCTTAGAATAAGGCCTTGAATGCGTTTTACATCAAATAAAACATCAAAGGGGAAACACTTTAGGAAGCTGGAAACACTGTACACCTACCGATGCTGAAAAAACTATTCACATCTCTCTTATCGATTCCGATGACACTGTTCACAAATGAATCACCGACACTGATGGAACTATTCAAAAAATAACTCACCAACACTAATGGCACTGTTCACAAAATGAATCACAGACACCAATAACACTGTCCACAAAATGACTCACTAACACCGATGGAACTATTCACAAAATGAATCACCGAAACTGATGGAACTGTTCAAAAAATGACTCACCGACACTGATGTAACTATTCACAAAATGACTAACTGATGAAATTGTTAACATCTATCTCATGATACAGTTCCCATCTGTCTCACCGATGACACTGTACACAAAACTAGAATCACTGTTCATAGAATTTTAAATTTGGAAAAGTGTTGGGGATAAGTCACCTTGACCTCCCAAAACACCTCAGATATCAAATTTCAGTAAAGGATTGGACTAGAAAGGTCTAGGACATTATTCATAGTTTTCCCAAACCCTGAGCCCAACTAGGGTAAATCACGAAAAACCAAAAAGTGGGGGTTTGAATGGCTAGAACATGGTTTGAAAAACCATACACCAACCTATTATAAATGATCACCCCTTTAGAGAGGTGAATAGTTAGGATTCATAGTTTGGGAAACTGTGCGGCCCCCTCCATGAAACTGTGCGTAAATTTTTTTTTAATTCTAAAAAATGATTTAAAAATTTCTAAAACCCCCATATGAACCCCCACTTGGCCTAAATTATAATTATACATCCTCATATGTCTTTGTAACTCTCAAGGAACCATTTTTTCTCCTCCAACCCCTCTCCAAGGTAGATCGAATCTTGGAGAATGTCGTTCAATCTCTCATTGGTAAAATTTCTTCTCATATGCTCTATCTTATACTCTCCTCCTCTCTCATCATTAGGGTTTCTTAGATCTTAGTGTTGTTGGAGCATCTAAACTCATTTTTTTAGATATTGAATCTTGGTTTGATTCTTATATCTCTATTGTCGACGTTCATCGTTAGAGTTTCCAATGTAGGCGTAGTGATATATGATCCTATGATCGAAGGAAGTTGGTTCTATATAAGTTTGTCCTATTAATTTAACCCTGAATTTATTGATTTAAATTAAATTCCTTCAAATTAAATATTGAAAAACAAATTCCTTTCGGATTTTGGTTTGGATTATCTTTGGCATAAAATTTGGGAAAACCCCCAATTTTAGTGAATTGGGGTGTGATTTGGATTTGATGGAAATTGTGGAATTTGATTTTTGAAACTAAATTGTGAAATTGATTTTGAGAAAATGGCTTGAATTGTTTTTATTAGAACCGATGTTTGGTTTTATCTTGAAAAGTGTATGAATTGATTTAAAACCCATATTTTGGTTTTAAAACAGAAATTTTCATATTCAACATGGAAAATGGGGAAATTATATTTTAAACAGTTTTGTAATAATTTTACCATTATTGATTTTTGTCTGAGCACATGTAATCCTAGGTAGTTAGTGAGTCATTAGGGAAAAGCATGCGAGTATGTGAATACCCTAGAAACAGATAGACACTTTAGAACTCTAAAAAATACACACTTCCGACGATCATATCCTCAGTGAGATTACAATGAGTCCCCACTGACCTATGTCTGAGGGGTGTGGGTGCACATTTCCATTATCATTATGTCAGTGTGTGAGGATCCCATAACCTAGAACTATCATACTACTTGGAATATGGCCGTGTTTCTCATTTTTGATTATTTTGATATATATACCATTTAATGTTAAACTAATTTACACATTACAAGTAACTTTATATAAATTTATTTATATAAAAGTTTATTAATCCATTGTTTGAAATATTTCCATCAATTGAAATGAAAAGCATGATTTTTATTAAATATGATCTTTTTATTACATGATTGTTTTATTTAAAATTGAAATATTTTTTTTGGTTAATTAACGTGGCATATTATTATGGAACACTTGGTGAGACCTTACTGGGCTTTTAACTCACACCCTACCTTTAAGTCCAGGCATTTGTAGATCATATTGTTATAGGTTTGAGAAAATGGAAAGTTCCACTTAGTGGTAGTTCTTGTTGTTGATCCTTTGAACCGGGGGTGTTGTGTCTATTGGGACTTGTGTTGTTTAGCTATTTACTTTCTAGTACTTTGTGGTTGTACTTTGGGTTTATATACCCATTTGACTTCTAGTACCATTCTCCCTATGGATATTTCTTTTGATCAAACTTACTTGTATCTATTTCATCCATTGTTTATGTGGCCAAACTATTCCTATTTTTATCTTGTATGGTGCCAGGTGCTAGTCGCCAACCCATGGGGATCTAGAAAGCCCTTTGGGATATTCCAGTTCTAGCTCAATTACCAGGTTATTCCAGATGGTTCATGATAAAGTGGTATTAGAGGTGCTGGTTAATCATCTTATTTTGATTTCAGTATATTGTTTGAGTAATACTATCTGGACATGGGGGGTATTTACAAGTTAGTTTCTGGCTTTCTCTCATTTTAATTATCCTTAAGTAACCATAGGTGGCTTTGGAAAGATGTCTTGAGTATTATTTCTTTTATTTTCCTTACTTTTTATTTGGATATGTTGATATCCAAATCTTTTTATATATCTAATGGGATTAAATTCACCTTTACTCTTTTTTGAGTGATGATATGAGTAACCTTTCATAGGTATTCAATGATGTTTGTTGATGTTGTGTAGCATCATGACTCTAGGAAGATGTGTGAATAGGATCTAGGTGGAAACTATTGAAGAACCACAGTGAGAAAATACTCCTTTGGACCAGAACTTGGTTGAGGTTATTGTGTGTTCTGTATAAGATCTGGGATGGGAACCTAAACCCATTCCCACATAGGATCTATCAGTGGAATCCTATAGGGATGAATTCAGGATTCTTGCTCAGGAATTACTTCTCTAGAATCCACTGATGTTCCAAGTCTCAAATGATCCTCAATAAACTAAGGATTGGTTGAGGAGGGTTGAACTTTAATTTGAGTTGTGGGAAACACCTGATTCAATCAAGGTGAAATTTTGAAACTTAAAGCTGTAAGGACCTAGTAGGAGATATTGGGACATGATAGTGACCACGAAGAAGTACGAGGGCAGAGAGTGAAAATATTTTAAATCTCTTTTCACCGACCATTTCTATCCAGAGTCAATGGTTTTGAAAAAATCTATAGATTTTATCAAACTCAAGAAGGAAGAAAATATCACGAAAAATTATTCAAATCAATTTGTTGAGCTTGTTCAATTTTCACATGAGATTTTATTGAATGAGAAGATGAATACTATGTGGATCAAGAAAGGACTTCAATATGATATTTTTTCTTAGTTTTTCCCGCTAAATATCCCTTCTTATGTTGATGTGAAGGATATAGAATTAATGGTTGAGATGGACCAGGATCATAAGTCAGGGTTGAAGGGAGTTCCTTTTTATCTCAACTGCAACTCTTTGAGTTACTTTAAAGTAAAGAAGAATTGTAATGAATCTCATGGTGGTTCTCAATAGTAGGGTTCTTCTAGACCTCATGTAGTTCCTAGAAGAGGCCCATTTATTTGATACTAGTTTGGAAATCTCGATCACTCGAAATGTGTTTTCACTGTGGTAACCATGTTATGTTGTTCCTATGATTGCTTTGGTCACTTAAAAAAGTTATGTCATGTATATTCTTCTCTACATAGTGGAACATGATCATCAGAAACAAATGTTACTAAAGTGAAATAACTTTCTTCATGGATAAAGGGGTTCGAGCCACACACATCCGGAATGAAACATCTTCACACATTGGAAGAGTCTCCAGAGGAAGTAGATATAGGTCCAAAAACTATGAGGGGTTCCATCAACATAGCTTCATCTTTAGTGATTTCCTTATTTCATAATAGTAAATATCACTCTTTTCTTTTAACTCATATTATGAATCTTCAAAATCATCTAATGGAGATTTTATCTTATGTGATGTATTTTACTACACCCCTCTAAAAGAAGAGAGAGCATCTTCTTTGTTGTCATCCTTATACTTTCCCTTTATCAGAGATTGATATTACTTTGGATTTTAAAGTTCTTGACATGAAACCTCTTGACATCATATTTGGGATGGATTAGATTATTACTAATAAAGACCAAATTGATTTTTATCTTTGATGGATTTCCTTTACCACACTTGATGGGGTGTGTCACATATTTCAAGGATAATGGGACCCAATTTTGATCATAGGCATACCTTATTATATAGATTTAGGGAATGTAATATCTATTTTTTTAGTTTTACTAGGTGCAAGAAGCTTTAAGTGATGATCTACCTCTAGTTTTTGTTGATTTTCCTGATGTTTTTCCCTACGACTTCTCTGGTTTTGTTCTGATAAGGGAGGTATAGTTCTCTATTGATTTAGTACCTACAACTCAACTGGTGTCTATTCAATTATACTATATGGAACCCGCAAAAATGAAAGAGTTTATGAATTATTTGGATGATATTTTAGAGAAATACATTGTACACCCAAGCGTTTCACCTTGGGAGGTGCCTGTTCTCTTTGATATGAAAGTTGATGGGTAACTTTCCCTTTGTGTTGACTATTGGAAACTCAATCGAGTTATGGTAAGAAACAAGTATATGCTGCCATGGATTGATGATCTATTTGAACAGTTGAAAGGGGAGAAGTTTTTCTCGAAGATTGATCTTAGATCTGATTATCACCAGTTGAGAATAAAAGAATTACACATTTATAAAAATTACATTTAGAGAATCTATAACCATTATGAGTACCCTATCATGCTATTTGGTCTAAGAAATGATCTGAAAATCTTTATGAATTTGATGAATAGGATATTACATGAGTTTCTTAATACATTAATGGTGGCCATTGTGAATGACATCCTTTTTTACTCTAATTTTGAGTAGGATCATGTGTGTCATTTAAGATAAGTTATAGAATTGTTGAGAAATCATCAAATTTTTAGCAAGATTTAAAAGTTTAAATTATATAATTGAGAATTGAAGTTCTTGGGAAATGTGGTGTCAAAACATGTTAT
Source organism: Viscum album (assembly GCA_963277665.1). Lineage (NCBI taxonomy): Eukaryota > Viridiplantae > Streptophyta > Magnoliopsida > Santalales > Viscaceae > Viscum > Viscum album. Next base: position 489,692,697 of record OY728167.1, on the reverse strand, counting down.
CTCAATTGATCCTAAGAAGGTGAAAGCTATTATGACATGAGATCAAACAGGTAACATTTTCATGATTCTGAGGTTCTTGGTCTTAGCTAGATATTATCACTGGTTTGTAAAATATTTCTCAATGTTGGCTTCTCTGATGACTACTCTAACTCAAGAAGGGAGTGATGTTTTCTTGGGATAAAAAATGTGAGAGTCCTTTTTTTGAGATTAAATGAATTTCCACTACTACATCAATGTTTAATCTTTCATAGTCCGGGTAGGGATATGTGGTCTTATGTGATGAATCAGGTTCATGTTTGGGTTGTGTTCTTATGTAGGGTGGTCACATTTTTGCTTATGGATTTCAAAAGATTAGGTCAGATAAGAATAATTACCCAACCCATAACCTAGAACTCACATCCATGATGCATGCACTAAAGAGTTGGAATAATTTCCTTTTCAAAGAAATTTTAACCTTGTATTCTGACTACAAGAGATTGAGTTATATATTCTATAAAAAATATTTGATTCTCCTCCAGTGATGTTTGGTGGAGTACATGAAATCCATTGATATTGACATCATGTATACCCCAGGGAAAGGGAATTTCATTGAAGATTAATTTATAAAGGAAATTCCAACCTAGACTATGAAATAATCATCAGAAGAGTGGATCTTGATGGCTCCTTTTACACAGTTTCATGAAAATCACTTCATTTCTTTCATCACAAAGCTATTAAACACTATGTATGTTTTACTTTAATCCATCTAAAAGTAGAAAATTATTTAAAATTACATTTTCATTAGACCGTTTTGAATCTATGATTTCCAACCATTTAATTCTCACAAATGAGAGGCATTACCCCTTTTAGAGAACACAATGGAGTACAACTGTCATTATCATCAGTTTCATATCCTGAATAGTTATTATTCCAATTTGTTACTTGGGACTTATCCCCAATATCTTTTATGTAGCTTTTACTACTCTGATAGGTAGTCATCCTATGGATGACTAATGCTGTGAGTATTTCAAGAAACATAGGTGCATGTCCACAAGAGATGGAGGATGACCACTCAACAACAAAATACAATGATAAATTTTCAGAAGATGAGGTGATGATGATAAAAATTGTCCATAACTTTCACCGTTGGAAGAATTCAGAGGACAACATCTACCATAGTGGAGTAATTATTTTCTTAAATTCAATTACCCATTTTCTTTAAAGAATACTGAAATTATTTCAAATAATAAAATATTGGATTTCCCTTAATATAATTATTTATAACATTCACCTTTGATAATGAATATGTTATATGAATTTATTTATTTATTATAAAAAATGAATATTTAATGAACCTAATAGGATGGATATGAATTGAAAATGGATGGAAGATAGTCGTTTAATGAAACAGTATGAATACAGAGTTAAAGAGTTCATAAAGCCTGCAATAGAGTTTGCATACGACCCTTCTCAAATCATTTTTCCATGTTTATGTTGTTTTTATTAAATAAAATTCCATCCTAAAGAGTTGGAATAATATTTTACTTTTCACAGAATATATGAGAGCTATAAATTTATGAATAAACACAAGGAAAAAACTAAACATGTGCACTGATTGGGTTGATATTCCAGTTTATGAATTATTTGATAAGAATAACAGTTTAAATGATGATGGAAATCAAATAGAAGAAATGAAAATGAAAATTTATGATGTCCTTCTTGATTGTACAAAGTTTTCTAAAAAGTTAAATAGTTGTACTAAGAGACCATTATATCCCGGTTGTAGTAAATACACAACATTGTTAGTTGTATTGAAGTTATATAATTTGAATGATTTTAGAATATGGAGTGACACCATTTTTATAGAACTACTTTGTCTCCTGAATGATATTCTACTAGGATAAAATTAACTTCCACATTAAACATATGATGCTAAATGAATGTTATGTTCAATGGACATGATCTCTAAAAAAATACATGCTTATCTAAATGATTGCATATTATTTCACAAGGTCTACAAATCACTAATAAAATTTACTAAGTGTGGGATGTATTGATATAAGAAAAATGAATCAAGTCCTTTGAAATTTGTATGGTACTTTCCTATCATTCCATGATGTTACCGGTATGACTCCAAGTGTGTCTTTTTATTTAAAACTAACATCATTTTTAGTAAAAATGACGACTGACCTATTCAAAACCAACCAAATGTATTCATATTGTTTTGATACTTTAGGGAAATGATCCGTAATTCATTTTTGACATTTAGGAATCAGCCACACTACAATCTAATCCACAATGCACACAGTATGACTCAATGTGTTCGTTATTAGTTTAAAATTGACATTTTAGTTCAAAAAAGTGCCACTCACTAAAAACCAAGAAAACATGCTCATATTGTCATGATAATTTAGGAAGTAAATTCCTAATTCATTTTTGACATGTGTGAATCGATCTCACATCAAATAGACGCATGATGTGATCGATATGAGTCAACGTGTGTGTTTCTAGTTGAAAATGACATTTTAGTAAAAAAGACAAGTGACATACTCAAAATGGAAAAATGAATTTGAATTGTTTTCATAATTTAGGATCATAATACATAATTATTTTGAGACATGTAGGAATAAGTCTCACCTCAACATGATGCAAAGTGTGACTGGTATGACTCCAATTGCATCTATTTATTTAAACTCGACATCAATTTTAGTTAAAAGGACAACAAGCCTACTCAAAATGATAAAACCCATTTTTATTATTTTGATACATTATAAAGACAATCTATAAGTCATTTTTTACATGTAGGAATCATCCCTGCATCAATCTGATGCATGGTGTGACTGGTATGACTCAAAGTGTCTATTTTCAGTTTAAAAATGAAATTTTAGTTAAAAAAAGATTCAGTCATTTAAAACCAATAAAAAATGATCAAACTTTATTTATAATTTGTGAAATTTATTAATAAACCATTTTTGATGTGTAGGAATCAATCTCACATTAAACTAACACATGATGTGATTGATATGAGTCAAAGTGCATGTTTCCAATTTAAAATAACATTTTAGTAAAAAAGAAAAGTGACGTACTCAAAACTAAGAAAACTCATTAGTATTGTTTTGATACTATAATAAAACAATACATAACTCATTTGATATGTGTAGGAATTAACCTCACCTAAATCTGACACATGATGTAATCAGTATGAATCCAAGTGTGTCTTTTTATTTAAAATTGAAGAACAAATCACCTTATCAAAATCAAGAAAAAGAATTCAGATTGTTTTGATAATTTAGTAAAATGATCCATAATTCATTTTAATTTATAGGAATCATCCAAACCATAATTTGATGCATGTAGTGACCGGTATGACTCAAAGTGTATCTTATCGTTTTAAAAATGACATTTTAGTTCAAAAATTATCACTCACTAAAAACTGAACAAACAATCTCATATTTTCTTTATAATTTAGGACATAAATTCATAAATCATTTATGATGTTTATGAAATGGTTTCCTGTAAAACTGATACAGGATGTGATCGGTATGAGTTAAATTGCATGTTTCCAGTTTAAAATGATATTTTAGAAAAAAAGATAGGTTACATACTCAAAACTAATAAAATGAATTTGAATTGTTTTGATACATTAGGAAATCGATCCATAATTCATTTGGTATGTTTAAGAATCAGTTTAAACTCAATAAACATAGGGTGTGACCCATATGACTACAAGTGCGTCTATTTATTTAAAATTGACATCAATTTTAGTAAAAAGGACTACTGACCTACTCAAAAACATGAAAAAACATTCGGATTGTTTTGATACTTTAGGAAAAAGATCCATAAGTCATTTGGAATAGATATAAATCATTTGAAGCTCAATACGATGCATGGTGTGACTGGTATGACTCAATGTGTCCACTATCAGTTTAAAATTGACATTTTAATTCAAAAAGTGTCACTCACTAAAAACCTAGAAAATACACTCGGACTGTATTGATAATTTAGGACATCGAATCCTAAGTCATTTGTGACATGTAGGAATAATTATCATATAAAACTATTACATGATGCGATTTAAATGAGTCAAAGTATTTGTTTCTAGTTTAAAATGTCATTTTACTAAAAAAGACAAGTGACGTACTAAAAACCAAGAAAACACACTTGGATTGTTTTGATACTTTAGGAAAATGATCCATACGTCATTTGAGATGTGTAGGAATCAGCTTCACCTCAATCTAAGTCATGGTGTTATAGGTATGACTCCAAGTGTTCCTTTTCAATATATAAGTTTCATTTTAGTTTAAAACACACATCACATCGCCAAAACTCAGAAAATGAGACTAGATTGTTTTATAATCATTATATCTATGATTATATAATTATTTTTATTATCATTTTTATCTTAAAATTATTTAGTTAATTTTTATAGAGATAATTATTGAAGAGGAACAAGAAATGGTGTGATTTGGAAGAATCAAATGCAACTCAATCTGATACACAGTGTTCTTGGTATGACACAAATCATTGTTAAAAATTAATAATTTTTATTAATTCTTTATAACATAAAATTGTTTTCTTATACATGCATTTTTTTACTCACACTAGGGTTAGGATAAAAAGATAATGAAACATTGTTGTTTTTGAATGTATGTAATAATTTTTACTTATGTAATTCTATAAAACAATGTTTGAAATGTCTATAATATATTTTTTTTCTTGTATTTGGGTTGTAAATTTTATTTAATTTAAAATATATATTGGTAAATGATTTTGATGATTTCATGGTGTTTTTGGTTCTACATTGTTCTATTACAGTACACTATACTGGTACAGTAGTGTGCTGTTACAACACACGACAACATGAACATTTATCAGTGCTGATAAAGGGGTTATTTATTAGTGCTTTTTAGAGTGGAGATAAAGGGTCTTTTATCCAATCTTATAGAAGATATGGTAAATATAAAATTTATTAGTTCTTTTAGAAGCATCGATAAAGGTAAACTTTATCAACACTAAATAGAATCACTGATAAAGGACCCCTTTATCAACACCTTTTTTAGCTTTGATAAATAATCCCTTTATTAGCGCTTTTTTAGCACCGATAAAAGACTAGGGATTTTAACCTCACTCCAGTAGTCAGTGCTTCTCTAGATATGATAAAGGAAATTTTTATTGTTATTAGAGTCTTATTTTGTATTAATGCTTCTTCAATTTACACTTATTCACTTACACCATGAAATAAAGGTGTATTTTTCATTCTTGAAGTACTAGTAGATCATTAGGTGGAATGATAAGTCATTCCATATGTCTTTAGTTATCATCATAGAAAAATGGTTAGCATAGGTTATCCCATATTCATAAATCCTCATATGGTGAGATAATACTATAATCTCTAAAACCTTATCTTATGTTTAACTTAAACCCTCCATAAATGGTTAACTGTGTGACCCTTCTGAATGTTGAAAATTAAAAACATTAGAAAGAAGGAAACTAAATTTCAAAAAATAATCTCATCATTGATACCCCCATATATCAGAAAGTATCTCTTGGTTGTAACATACCAAACATGGAAATACCTTTTTCATGTTTTCTATTCAAACATGTTTATAACCTGAATTACCATAAAACATTATTAGAAAAATGCATTCTTTCTTATTTCAAAGATTATTGGATATATTTCTTAAATCAAAAAATTTCATAAACTCCATCCATGATAGCATAAACCACTTTATTAAAAAATACTTAATTAGTTATGAGGCCATCAATACTATCCAATTTACTTTATCCAAATCAATCCACTATTTATCCAGGCTGAACACATTTTTCTCAACATCAGGAACACATTAAGTGTTACCTTCCCTTAATTATAAAATCAAATTTCCAATTAATCACTTTTCTATTTCATTAAAACCATTCAACATGTCCTCTTAAATCCATAATGGAAAAAATATAATTTATGATTCATAATTTGTGAATTCAAATACATATACACTTTAATCATCCAACTTTATTCCGAAACCATTACTTAGGTTTCATCATCTTATTCCTTAATACCCCTTTCCAAGAATATGAGATATGAATAATTTTTTGAGGTTCGACATCCTCAATTTAATCATTCTTATTATGTTTAATATAAAAAATACTATTATAACATCACATACCTTCCACATGTCATTCTCAATATCTTTATCTTCATAAGTATAACCAATAATCATACCATCTTCCTGATTCTCTCCATGATATTTACACTTTTGAAATAAACTTTCACAATGATTATACTTTACACATAAAAAACATTCAATGTTCACCTAATTTTTTCTATTTTATTCCATTTACTAAAACCTAAAATCATAGTTTGTAAAACACTTATCAAATTGGAAATCCACATATTCTAGAAAAATTACTTATAGGATGTTTAAATTATGACAACTTCTTTTAAATCTATGACACCATAAGTTTATCCTTAGAGACATACCTAGATATATCCTTATAAATATTTATAGGGATATCACTAATGATTTATCATCCTAGTTTCCAAAGTTCGTCTAAACCTTTCCTTTGATACCAGCTATATAAACCCAGGCTTAACATACATGGATATTACATTATTTTAGATGAATAGTCAGAAAATTATAAAAATACACGACCAAGGACCATAATAGCTTACTATCTTCGGAATCTTGGAACCATAATATTATAACTTGCTGAAAGATCTTAAAAAACTCGCTTAAATATTTTTCCCTTTAGTACTCTAACATAAAAAAATTCTTCATAACCCAGGGAAAGGAAATATAAGAAAGGGATGGGATAAAATTCTCAGTAAGGGTAAACAAGGGAGACATGTAAGAATAACATAAGAATAAGGGTATGATAACATGATCTTAACATTAAAATATCATACCCTACATATCAAAGATCATAATAAAGATTCATTTCATAAATATTGGTAGTTCATAAGACATTAATCATAAGGGAATCAAGAGAATAATCCATGAGATCATAACAATGGAATAAGACAAGGAATTATGGAATGCATATATGCATAGAAAATCCTATGTCAAGGATACCGACCAAGACCTTCCTAAAATGTTAGGCTTGGGATAATCACCCATGTACCTACTTTGGGCTTGGGATGCCCTCCCATGTGACCTCTTCTTTTGGGATTGTGATTCCCTCCCATGTACCCTATTTTTTTGATCTGGGGATTACCTCCCATATAATCTCTTGTTTTGGGCATGGGATGCCCTCCTATTTCGGTATTGAGATTCCCTACCATGTAACATCTTATTTTGGACTTGGGATACGCTCCTGTATCAGGATTGGGATTCCCTCTTGTGTACCCTCTTATTTCAAGCTTGGGGTTCCCTCTCATGTGCCCTCTTATTTTGGGATTGGGATTCCCGCCAATGTACCCTTTGAGAACATATAACATTTATCAATACCCAATAATTTAGAGATATATAGAGGTACCACCTTCCCTTTAATGAAATCATACATGCATGTTCCATAAGATAACAAAACATTCATCATATCATGACCCATAAAACGATATGGGTTTTATAAACATCATATAATAACCCTTGAAATTAAATGGGTATCATTAACATTTCATCACATCAGGACCTATGGAAAATAGATAGGTTTCAAAATCATTTCATCAAAGCATAACCTGTGAAAATAAGTGGGTTTCAAAAACATATATCCTATGGAAGAGAAATTGGTGTCATAAACATCATTCCATAAAAACATAAACTATTAAAGAAATAATATGAATGGTATTCTTGGATCATGTCCCCAATAAATTTTAAACTATATCAAAGGATTAAATCTCATATGGATAAGGATTTTGAATGACTAGTTGGATAATTTCTTTTTGAAAATAACATTCCCTTGAAATTAACTTTTTAAAACATAGAACATATTAAAAATCATTTTCTTAAAAAAACACTTTGACAACATATAAAGTAATATTAAAAATCATTATAAACATTCCTTTAGGATAATATTCTTTCTTATTTGAAAAATTATCTTCGAAACATAAAACCTTTTCAAACCTATTTTATTTGAAAACAACCCTGAATAAATTTTTAAAACCTTTTTCCTTGAAAACATATAAAATAATCTTGAAAAATATTTTGAAAACGTTTTTCTATGAAAACAAATAAAGTAAGCTTGAAAAAATTTTCCCTTTTTTAACCACTTTAAAATCAATAAGTTTTCACAATATTAGGGAAAAATTTTATTTAAAAATAATCATGTAATTTTATAGAATAATCTTTAAGGTAATACCAATCAGGACACTGGGTAAGTATGTACATGTTAAACATTCCTTTTTCACATTAAAATGTTTAGAAAATTTCATTGATTGGAAAACGACAAGAGGATTGATTTAAAAAACATTTTGTAAAAAGGAAAAACATGATTAAAAATTCCCTTTAAACATCACATGATAATATTAAAACAGTTTTGCAAACAATTTTTTTAAACAAAATATGGTTTTGAAAGAACATATATTTCTGACCGAAAGGAGAAATAACTTCTGATTTATATTAAAACATGTTTTTGATTATTTTATGCACTAAATATTGGAAAAATGGTATCATTACATTTATATGACATGAATAACCAGAGTAGAAAAAAATAATAAGATTTATTAAGATATGGATTATAATATTTTTCAATGGAAGCATAATCATAAAATATCCTAATAAATGATGAGATTAGAGAAATAAACTCTTACCACTTTGGTAGCTTTATATCCCTTGATGTGTGTTTTGATGTTTTTGTAGGTTGGATTGTATGATGTTCATTGTTTTGGGTCTATGGGTTTGACCGATTAAAATTTGTTTTCTATGGGTGATTACTACGGTGGAAATAACTACTTGTTGGTATTGGATATTGGTATAGGATTATTATGGTGGAAAGAACCATAAGGCTTGTTATAAGTTGTGTGTTTATACTTTAATGTTTTAGGATCAATGGGTGTGGTTGAGAACCATCATGGAGTTTGTAATAAGTGTCATGATTTATCAGTTGGGTATGAGATAGTTGGTTATATCCAATAATTACACATGGTAATGGGTGAGACATGGGTGGTGGAGATTGGTTGTTGGTTCAATAGAGTGATAATCATGATACTCATATGGTGGGGAGCATCAAACCAATCTTTGTGTATACGACCATCGTGTCTGGTCATGGGTGTAATGAAACTGGTCAGTGGATGGTTGAAATGGAAATGGGATATTGGTGAGTAGATTGACCCAATTTGATAATTTAGGTGGAAATTGGTTAGAGTCAGTTTTTAGGAATCGAGTTTGGGATTGTGGTAGTGTAATATGAGAGTGAGCCATATCAGATGTAAAATGGTTCTTGGGGAGGAGTACAATGTTGGATGTGATTGGTTGTAGAACTAATTGAAAAGTTATGCTGAGTGTTGCAACCTGACATCAGTGTGGGTTTTTGGGTGAAGAAATTATTCCTCATTGGGTAAGGAATCTTGTTCAGGGGATGCCAAGATGACTTCGGAAGTAAGGGGTCATGGTTAGGTGAAGTGGTGGTGCATCATCAATGAGGCAGAGCACTTTTAGAGAATGTTGGTCAAGGAAGGAAAAATTGGTATTTTTCATATAAATGGATTTAGTGAGATGGAAACCACATCGAAAACATTTTTTATTACTTGGTTAATCCAGTTTGGGGTTAGATTGAGAGTTTTAGAGGAAAACCAGTGTTTTTGGTTTTAGTGGGATAGTTTAAAAACACAAATATGTTTGGTATTTGGATATGAAACACAGAGTGTTAGAACTAATTTTGACGATTGAGGTAGGTTGGGGTTTAAGGTAGTGGAATGATATGGATTCTAGAGGATGAAAATCATTATGGTGGGGAGTTTTTAATGTCCTACATCATTATGGGTTGTAAATTCTTGGGGGAATTTTAATTTTTCTATTTATGGATGAAATATTTTGAGAATTAGGACTCAAAATGTGTTTCTAAGAGTTGTGAAATCCCAATGATGTGTTTTTGGATGATTTTTAAGGATTGTTTAGTAGTTTATAGGCTCATATGGAGAATTGGAGTAGGTTTTGGGTTTCCTTACTAGTTAATTTCAGCAGTAGGTTTCCATCAGCCAGTCAGTGGTAGGGAATCCACTCGCCTCTGGCCAATGGACCAGGGCACTACCAGGAGTCACTAGATAACTGGTGAGGATCTATTAACTATCAAGTGGGTCCTGTTTGTATTTATTGGGCTGGTACTAGTAGATTACTATTTCGGCCCCCAGAGGATTTAGGAGACATAGGTGACCTAGGGAAGCCATTTTATCGGGATCCCCCTCATATTACCCAATTTTATCCCTATTCCAGGGGGATGATATTTTGTGAAATCTAGAAGTGATATGAGGTAAGACCCTCCTTTATTAACCCCAAATTTCTTCCTCTTGGGTTTACACTAATTTCAAGCTCATTTAGGGCTAGTTTTTGTGTCAGTTCCACTGTAGCATGGTGGAATCGACCAAACTTGATGGGGTTTTGTGTGTAGCATGTATAAGACATATTGAGACATAGTAAATAATTAATTTTTCATTTTTTATGCAAGGTATGTTTTAAAGTTATTTTTTTTTGTATTTTTTGGTAATTTTTTGTGAAATTGGGTTTTGATTTTGATGTTTATTTTTTGGGATTTTTTCCTATGATTAGGGGTGCGTCGGGAGTAAAAAGCACCCTGTTTCTCATGATTATGATGTTGTTAGACTATTTGGTGAGTTTAATATTGGTTATTATAAGTTTAAATATTTGTTTAAATTAATTAATTAATCAATTAATTTTATGATATTTATGGATGGACCTAGTGTTCATGGACTTAGTGTTGGTTGGAAAAAACCTTATATGAATTTAATGGAATTCACGGGGAGATTTTAGGGTTTATACCTATTTTCTTTATGTTGACAAATTAATTATAATTTATTTTATTTTATTAATTAATTATAATGGGTAATAATTAATTAAATGTGATTTTTGGGCTTCATATAGGTGTATAGTGAGTTTAATTGATGCTTGAGAGAACCTGGACAAGAATAGAAGGTTTGTGAAATTAAAGGATATAGATTTTCTAAGGTAAGGCATCACAAATTTATTTGAGCCTCCTGGTTATTTTTTTTTTGTTCACGTGCCTTCATTAGTATATATGCTTGTATATTGCATGATTTGTGTGAGTTTCAATAAGGTTAGTACAAGCTCACATTGACCTAATATTCAACATTGACATATAACTTGCTGAACAGTCTGATAGTGTCACAATGGTTGAATGAGTGTTAATATGCCTCCTTATGTTTTTTCACGGTTGTGTGAGTTTTTTTAATATTAAAATGGTTTCTTTTAAAAATAAAATATTAAAAAGAGGGTTTGGTTATAATGTTAATTTTAATGGAATTGGATGAATTGTGTGATGAGTTTTCAAATGGAATTTCAAAACCAAAAAATGACTTCTCTAAAGAGTGATAATGGGGTTTGGGACAATTGTATGGCATGATTAAATCATCATGTGATTACTTTTGAAATGATTTTGATAATGGGGTTTTTGAATTCGTTTCTAAAGGAAACCAGATTGACTAGATGTGAGTTGGTTTTTTTCATTCGATTGTGTGAGGGTGAGGCTCGATTTTTTAAATCATTGTGGTCCTGTTATGCGAACTTTATATTTATTTTCATGTATGTGATGCATGAAGACGTGGGTTGTGCATGTAGTGTCATGATAAAAATTTATTATGGTATAAATGTGAGGGTTGGTCCAGATAGACATGAAACCCCCCTTATAGGGTTGATATGGGTCTCAAATTTGTTCGAGATGAGAGAAAAGGTATAAAGTGACTAGTAACCTGACTGTAAGTTGCGAGACTAGTTGCATGACCTATTTTTTTTGTTTTGTGTGTGGTTAAAATATCCCCCCTAGTGTCTATTTGGATGGGATGGTGTGATTAATAGTCTTCCCCTATGTTTTTGAGGATGGGTTGTTGGGATGATCATGCCTTGATCCATCGAGTATTGGGTTGATATCATTTCCAAACATGGGTTGTGTTGGCTTGTATGAACAAATTAAGGTCATAACTTGAGTGATAGAGTAATGGTTGTGGGAGGGGACTTTTCATTGAGTGAGAAGGTCTAGATGACTATGTACTGAGTAATAGGGAATGGTTTGATGATACACATAGATGAAGGACCTCCATTGAGTTATAAGGGATGGTTTGAGGCTCATAGATGTATAATTGTGCCCTATCACTATGGGTAGTGGGTCATGGTTTGGGAAACATCCTACCTAGTGTCTTTGGGTATGAGATGGGTTTGGGTGCATCAAAAGGACTTCAACCTAGAACCAAAGTAGGTATTGTATGGATTATGGTAAAAGGTGAAATTTTTCTCTTGGAATAGTTCCAACGAAGGTAGTGTATAGGTTATGGTATGAAACAGATCCCAATATGGTGTTCAAGAAGGTATTTTATAGTTCATGGTACGATGTGGATCCCAACAGTGTGTTGATGAAGGTATTCTTGTGTGTGCATTATTATTATTTTTATGGGTGGGTGTGTTTCATGGAAATTAATTCACCTATTTATATATATTTTATGCACAAACACATTATTATAGAAGAAATCAATATTTTGCGTCACCGGGGTACCTACTAGTTCATTGGAATCACCAATACTTATGCACATGGCAGTAGTTTCAATGTATGTGGGAATATCTTCATGTTTTCATTGATGAAACAGCTATAGATTGAGTCTAGACCCATAATATAGGTCTGGTAGGAAATGGAAGTTGATAAGTAAATTGATCAGGTATGTGGTGCACAATTTTGGGTAATTGGAAGAATGTTGTCATTATCTGTTGATGTTACTTTTTTTTATTTCATCATATAGACCTTTTACTTCATTTTATGATGAACCGTGTGGGTTCGTTGGCTCTCTATTTAATTTCCAAGGGTTTTGGGATCTTTTTCATATAGATGGGTCATGATAACTTTTAGTAGATTCATGCATGACCCTTAGGTTCTAGATTGAGGGAATAGTCTCCCCATGACTATGTCTGGCCCTCATCGCTAGTCATTAGCCTATGGAGTACAAGAGAGTATGCTTGAAATCATGTAGCTTCCCTACTCGGTGGTCATTCAGGTGTCCTGAGATGAGGTCTTATATTCCCACCACCATCTGACTAACAAATTCCACCTTTACTGAATTGGGGGTATACTAGAACAAGTATATTTGGTTGGTTCTCAACAAAGAATCATCATAATTATAATATTCAACATTTTCCCTAAATACAATAGGATTTTATTTCTATAATTATGATACTTGACTCACATATCTTGGTTTATTCTAGTTTTCCTCCATTCTAATATCTTCAATTACACTAAATTGTGTGTTTAAGACCTCAGGGTCATCTCCCATTACTCAACTCCCTATCCATGAAGGAGTTCTATTCTTAAAAAATTTAAAAAAGTCTAACAAAACATTTATCTATAAAAGAGACCCAAAATATATTATTCCAAATAAATTTATTAAGATACAGATCACAAAATTTACTAAAAACTCAAATTACACATTAGATTTTGTTTCACATTTCAATTATACACCATTTTTTCTCTTTACCTTCCATATGGTCATTTTATACCCAATTCCCATTTTCTATAAAAGATTATAAAATTAATTTTAACTAAATCCTTTTTCAATCACTTTTTATAGATCACATTAAAAATCAATAGTCAATTAAAATTAATTTCAAAACCAATCCTAGACATTGAATCATATTTAAAATTTATACACATTTACTTAATCTCTACCCATATCTATAGTGATGTATGAATATACTATTTATCCCAAGCCATTATAGTAGTGCACACCTATCTCTCATAACAAAAATTCATTCTATAAGAGATTTATCGATACCTTGTTATACTCGGACACCATTATAACTCATGTTTTGTTATAAAGAGGTTATTGGTGCCTTTTTATCTTTACATCTCAAGCCTCGAACCTATTATCTCTACACCATCCACATACATCCGAAGACTCACCAAATTATAAAAAATAGAACTTAGGGATAGACCTAAATGGTTGGGGAATGATTTTCTCTCAAATAAAACAAATTAATCCTGATATATGAAATAAAAATCTCAAAAAAATTCATTAAAAATAAATTAAAATAAAATGTAGTGCATTAGAAATAGGTCAAGAAATGTATTTTGACATAATAAAACAAAAAACCACACACAAAAATCAAATCATATCCTCTATGGAAATTCCAAATCCTCCATCGGACATATAGTTGAATGCTAAAAAATATATCTTCTCTGGAAGCTCTTAATTTCTATTAATGTTAAACAAATACGTCTTTCCATTTCCAAAAAACCTTAACATGCAACCTCTATATATATATATATATAAAATATGCATATAGGTATGTAATAAAATTCCTAGTAAGATTACCCCAAAACATATTAATGATTTCACATGCATGATCAATCAATGATACATAAATCATCCCCATTTTGAAACAACTGATACTTTTTTAAAAATAATCTTTCCAAAAAGTATTAGACGTGAATAAAAAATCATTTCAAAACCAACTCACCCAAGTGTTTCAAAAATGTGAGTAACCCTACTAGGTTTTTCTCAAGTAAAATCATCATAACCTTTAAATCATCATCATATACATTAATTCTATAAAATTCCATATTATAAAGCATATACACATTATAAATAAAAAATAAAAAATATATATAAAACCATAATCATAGTGACGCATATAATGAATCATCATTCAACCAAGTGTTTACTTTTGTAGTTTTACCCACTCATGTCATGGAATATTCTATCCATATCACATAATACTTATTGTTCATCCACCATTATTCTTTTCATCCATGATTACTAGTAATTCTTGTTCATTTCTCATATCTTATTTCTATTTATATTCTCAAAACCATTTCACTCCCAAAGACAATTTCCTAAAAAATTGATTATTATACCCACATTCATAAAATACAATGTTTTAAATTCAAATATGATTTCAAATAAAAAAACTAATTTTTTCTAATAATTTCCCTCCTCAAGAATTCACCAAAAAATACATAACTAAAAAATGACAAGGTTTTTAAAAAATATTTATTTATCCAACTAAAATATCATGATTGTACCAAATCCAATTAAATGAAGTGAATTAAAATTAAATTCGCTTTTCAAACCAAAATTCCATGATTAATCAAATTAATATCAAAAAACATTATTTGATAAATCTAAGTGAATATCATCAAATTAGAAGAACAATAATGAAAACATCAAAGATCACAACCCTCATAGAATATAGTAGAAGTTTAAAGGCTTTTTCAGAGAATATCATGCTTATAGTCACAGAAGAAACCCAATAAAACGTCAAATACATAATTATTAAAAAAACATCTAAATGAAGAGCATAATATATACCATTGTGACTTATATTTAGCAAGCTATATCTTGATAGAGTCTGTGAATGATATGAATCAAATGAATATCGAAAACTATGACCCAACGTGAATCGTATGATGCAATTCACCTATTTTAATGCATATCCAACAATGTCTAACTTTCACTAAAATCATATAATGACGTAATGTAGAAACTTCACAACTCATTATGAATCTATCCAAACTTATTTTCATATGTTTTATCAAACTCTCTTCATTTTTGAATAACTAATTTTTCTAAAATTTATAATTATTATAAGGCTTGACAATATGAACCTATGACCTTTGTATAATTTAAAACTAAAATGAATTCTATAATTCATAGATTTAAACACAGAACGACTTCTAGAGAAACATAAATGTTACTCAGGAGTACACATTTTGTAACCCTGAGATACACACCATGTACTAGTTTTTAATGCACCTTGAATTAATTCATAATTAATCCAAGATGTGTATATTTAATAAAATAGTGATTTTAATAATACACCACATTTTGATCAGGCTATCCTGGAAGATGGTCATCTAGAGAACACATCATGTATGTTCTATACATGATATGTAGTCCTTTATTCACAGACAGACCATGTATATTCTAACACAACCTACATGAATGGTGGCTATGTAACTTGGATAACACATGCTATGTATCCCATGAACACACCATGTACTCTAATATTTCTTATGGAATGGTTACACACTGAGTCCCTAGGTGTGTGTCACGGATTATAGGTGAGAATAATACACAACGTGTAGATCCAATGTATGCACCGTGTACTTTTACAAAATTAAACAGAACTAAAAATTAAATTATTATACTATTAAAACCATATCAACATGTGTTCCATGTGGTCATTATGTTTATAGTACACTTCATGTCATTACCAGAACCACCAAGGTCCGACCCATAACTAACTCAAGCCCGCCTCCAATAGGCTAGGGGACGATGATCAACATCGAGTAGGAATATCCCAAAAATGGGAGGCATTAGCCTAATGAACCGATACGGACCCACACATCTACAAGCCCATAAAACGATGAAATGTAAAAAAAATGAAACAATGCATGAATACATCTATGGTCCCACAAATAGAGTATGATGGTAAAGTATTGAAAGCAAAAAGAGTCCAAATACAAACCAAACCAAAAATTGTTGGGAGTATTAAATGCTGCAAGGGCTAGGATACAATGAAATGAAAGCACCCAGAAAAACACCTTGGCATTCCAAGATAATTTTATTATATGTTTACTCTATATCCTCATAGGACACCATCAAATGGGACATCGTCTGCATAGGACAGGACATACGTGGGTGGATCTCATTTGGGGTGATTATAACAATACCCATCATGACACCTCGAAAACACTAAGAATGAATCATCGAGAATAGTCACCTCAATAAAAGGATATAAAAGTAAATTTATGATAATAAAACACCCATATATACTCAGGACAGACTTCACGACTCCAAGTGGTCACAACCAAACTATCATCCATAAGATACTGCTTAAAGCAATTATTTTTCACAGAGAATCCAATCCAGAAGACATGATAAAACCATATACACTCATCCAATAGGTCAAGATCATTGGTCCCCACCCAAGAAATCTCACTGGTCTTAGAAGATCCTAATACTCAGATTGGGGGTCACATCCAGGAATGATGTGGGTCATTATAGACCCAATCTGGATCAACCCGCTACGTAGGGGGTATTATGAAAATGATTTTTATAACCTTACCAATATCACTTGCTAAATGGATGATCAATTCCCTGCTCAAAGTGGTTATAAAGATTCTAAAAACCCCAACTAGGGTATAAAGATGATATAGGATCACACTCTAGTCTCATGGAGGGATACCATGAACTCTATCTAAGACTTATCCTCTATAGGGGATCATAATCCGAAGATGTGTACCTAATACCAAATTATACCTTAAAGAGAAATGGATCAAGGAAAACAATAAACCAATACTGATCCAGAATGATGAAACGAAGGGCCATAGTCACCCTCAAAGGTGGTACACAACATGTATAGGGGGTACATGACTTGTCCATCAAACCCCAATCCTTCCCATGTTGTGTGGCCTAACACAACATGTAAACCATAACATACAAGAAATTTAAGTGATCACAAATGGCTCTTAGAGGTCACTTGAAACCATTATCATGAATATGCCCATCCCCATGTACACAAAACCATGTCCGTGGACTACAGTTGTGTCCATGTACTTGGGTTTCCTGTGTCCGTGTAACCTTCGAGTTACACGTTGAACCAGCTAACACGTGTCACATAGAGTGTGGAAGGGTCACATAATGTGTGATATTTAACTCACTGTGGAAAAACAAGTTCTGTATTGGGGGTCCCACATGGTGTGTAATTCTAGATTACACGCCGTGTAATCCTGGATTTTCCAGATCCATAGGTTCCTTCCTCTTAATCATCCGCACATACTACCACACCAACCTTTTTGGAATTCATAGATCCAATATTTTATGGGCCCTATAGTCATTGCTGGTTGGGATCTGGGTTTAAATCTGCTCAAAAAACACATCCTTCAATCAATATGCCACCGTGCATCAAAACTGGGAAGAATGGGAACCTCAAATCCATTTGATCTACCTATGATCATCCTCTACTATCATCTCATCTTGGTTGAAACCTCAATCATGAAGCACAATGAGGTATTGATCTCTTTCACCAAATAACAGTGAAACAACAATTGAATACTAGGTATTCACCCAACCACGGTCCAAAGGAATTTACCACAATGAACATGAGAAGAAAATGGGGGAGACATCTATTTTCTATAATATGTGAGGAACAAACCTCAAACTTTGTTATTTCCACCTCAATCTGTTTTCAAATAAATAAAAATATGAATAGGGTAATCAACACATCGAACATGAAAAATCTATCAATTTAATCTTCCTTCAATGAGTGAATCAATTCTTATTTGTGGAATTGATCTTTGTTCATCTAGGATAAAATAATAGGATGGAAATAAAAAATAAACATCCTACCTATATTTTGGATTGAACATTGATTTAGAATAGTTCTACATTTCCATTGTTTATGAGTACGACATTCCCCCCTTTTATTACATAATGTTTCATTACATTTTACATACATAGGATATTTTAAAGTTTATTATCATATAAATAAGGTACATAATACATTAAAACATAAAATATTATTATAATATAATTAAATATATCTTTAATAGGTTCATCCTATGTAAATTTACTACATATCATAACCTGGGGACATACATCAAAGGAAATGGGTGAGCATGAGGCCCAGTAAGGGAAACTGTTTACATGTGAACATGAGGAATATCATTATAAAATGAGAATGAATAAGGGAAAATAAGGCATGTCATAATAAAATGAACTTGAATCATAACATGGAATTATGGACACAAAATTTAAATGAGACATGGATAAGAATATCACCAAGGTTTTTCATTGAGGTGTCATAAAAATTACCATGGTTATTCACTAAGGTATCACAAAATGTGCCATCTCTAGAGATTAAATTCTTTACCCAATGCATTGGAACACTATCAGGGAGCACAATTCATCTAAATTAATTAATGGGATCCACATAGATCATAATAAAACATTTCATAAATAACACATGAAGAAAAAAGGAATGGGTTTCATATCAAAATCACGGTGTTTGGAAAGTGCTCAAAACATGATCATTATGCCATTTTAACCCATGGTAAGGGAATGCGGGTTTCATGTATGTTAGTATGATAATAAAATAAATTATTTATATAACAAGGTTAATACCCTTGGAAAATAAAGAGGTTTAGGTATTCATAAAAATAAGATAAAATAGAGTTTCTTAAGGAGAAAAGAAGAATTTTGAGAGGTAAATTCGACAGCATAAGAAATATAAAAACTAGATTTATAAAAGGGTAAAATAAGAGTGGAAAAGGGTTTAACATTGATCAGAAATAACTTGGAAGTAATGGTATCATAAAAATATCAATATAAGAGAGTAAGCCTATCATTTTGAAGACATAAATGAAAATAGGTTCTTGGATTGAAAAGAAAGGAAGGATAATCCCCTTACCTTGGAGACTTACACTTAAAAATTGAGAATTCAGACCTTGGGTGATTGAGGAGACATTGGGGGACTCCTTCTGAGGTAAATGTACCATATATTCATGGAGAATGAATTTTTAGTGAATGTAAGTGGTGAAATGGGTGAGTTTTTATAGCAAAAGTGGATGACTTTTTTATTAATTTTTAAATATAGGCCTTTTAAATCTAGGTTTTGGAAAATGAAATACCATTAGATTGAAGATGGTTTTGGAAATTTTGGTTATATTTTATGTTATTTTAATACATGAGAGTCAATAATCACTTTTTAGTACTTCTTTTGGCAGGGAAATGTAAAGTTTCTTCAAAATATTGTTTTTAATGTAAAAGCTTCCATTTTAGTATTTGGATGGTAACTTACAAGTTTGAAAATTGATTAAAAACTATTAAAATAATTTATATTAATAAAATAACATATTTTATGTTGTGGTTTGTGATTAATTAATTATTAAATCATTATTTAATAATTATTAAGTCATTTAAAAAAATTTAAAACCTCAAACTGTATTTTTATTAATCATAGAAAAACAAAGTATTTTGAAAATTTCCATAATTTCACCTTAACATAATTTTGACATGCTGATTTGAAAAATTATTTTTAATTTACCAAAATAATTATATTTTTGTAAGAATTTTATCTTTTTAATATAAAAATCCTTATTTATCAAAAAATAGCGGGTTGATAATACATTGTAAAATTTCTGACACTTAAAATTTTTTAAGGACATATCAAAATTATTTTATCATTTATATTCAAATAAGATTGTTTTTAACATAATAATTCATTAAAATAAATATTATTCACAATACCTTATCTTATTATAACAATTTATAACATCTCTGAAAAGTACAATTTGTGTTTGAAAATTAAATTTATCAAATTTGTCTCAACTAAACATATATTTTATTAAGAAAAACTATTCTTAAAACGGAATTTATGGAATAAATATTTTATTTATAAAATGTAATTACATTTTAAGTAACTAAGGAATCAACACATAACCCCTTATAACATCCACAAAATAACTGAGTTTAAGGTGTGTGATGGTGAAAGATTCACGGGGTGGCTTGGCTTACATCGCCCAAGTTCTAATTTACATTAACATGAAATTCTACTGTAGGAAAAATCATTATAGCTTCACTTTTTGAATATTGTATTGGTCTTAGTTATGGGTGAACTCTAGTGAATCTACCTCCTTCCCATGTTCTGATAGATGGGATTCATTTTCATGACCCCTCCCTCCAAATATACCATAGTGAGTGGAGAGATATAATGACCCCCAAGTTCCACCTTCAGTAGACCCCATGTTGATGACTACCACTAAGGCAATAAAAATCTTGTGATATTGGAAGAATTAATCTCTATAATAATATGGTATTAGGTGATAATATGAATCATCCAGAAACAACTTTAATATAATGTAAAAAATAAACTCAAACCATCCCACAATGTATGTATAAAAGAAACGAATACAGATAAAAGACTTTGAAGTTAATACCCAAAAATAATGATAAACAACTGACACAACTACTGTCAAGGATCTAAACTAGTAATTCCCAACATAGTCTATGTAATCCCCTTGGAATTTGGAAAATAGTTCTATATATGTATGGTGATAATACAAGCATACCCAATAGTAAAATCAATGTCTATCATGAACCCAAGAAAGAATCATGCTAATGCACCTATGAGAAAATAACATAACTAAACAGCACCTATAAAGGTATATTAACAATCCCATACTCACCAAGGCACACTCTCAAAATAATGCAAGCTATGTAATATAATATAATAGGAATCACATTGATAAGGGTTCCCCACACAACTTTCCCACTAGTACGTCGCTCTCACACCCAACATCGTACATCCTGGTGGTCCCATCTCTTATGTATACCACACCGCCGCACAAGCACGGTGACAAAACACCTTGCACAAAGACACTTGGCCTCACCGCCCCATAAGCATGGCCACATCACACCTCATTTGAAGACACCTGGTCTACCACTCCACAAGCCCGACCATGTTTCGATCGAAAACACCTAGGTTATCACATCTCACTCGAAGACACCTAGGCTATCACAACCACTATATAATGCACTAACAGACCTATGGCCATTACATCCTATGTAATAACTACCTCTCTCTGAAATAGAGATTTGGAAAGAGTGGGTACCCATCCATCCGTATTTATCACCAGATATCGGAAAAAATAACACCCCCTCTGCATGACTATGCGGGTGTCAGCACATAGTGATTGATGTGGATGAGGTACTTATATAAATCAAAAGACTATACAAGTATATATATTGTATCAAACACTCAATCCCAACCTATGGGTTCACAAAAAAATAACCAATTTACAACACCTTCTCTTTTGATACCACCATCAAATTCATAACACTACACAACAAGCCAAAACCCCCATTTCACATTTCCAAATCATTCCCATTTAATCATCTCATTATTTTCATTGTTTAGCATCAAACAAATTTAAATCACACAACCCACCTATTAATTATTCATTAGAAATTTCATCCAATTAAACAAACCAACACATGAAATTTCAATCCTTATTAATCATTTATTCCATCACTACTCGGACATCTAGTGCAAGCAACCACCACCTTGACACACCAAAATAATGACAAAAAAAAACAACCTCCTCGCCACCCCAAAAGCATGGACAAACAAACCACCACATCTCCACCCCAAAATCATGAACAAACAAACCACTACATCACCTCCCCAAAAGCATGGCCAAACAAGCCAACTCCTCACTACCCTAAAATCACATCCAAACAAACCACCTCCTCACTGCCCCAAAATCATGGACAAACATACCACATCCTCACCACCTTAAAAGAAAAGACAAAAAAACCATCATCCCCACATGACCCAACCACACGTCACAACATACCAAGATCATTTTATAGAGTTACAAATGGGCTTTTAACAAATTACACTTTATTTTAGGGGTGTTATCACACAAACCATAATCTTGGGGAAACTGTTTTATATGCCAAATATAAGTGGTTAAAAATTTCCATTTTAGGGTGATATCACAATAATCACAACCAAATAAGAAATCAAAGCACTTATATCCAGTGTAATCAAAGCCTCCCACAACCACAATTTCCAGAGAGACAATAATCCCTTAAAATCCACAATATCACAATAATATAAAATCTATAAAAGAATGAGAAACAAACCCCTTTAAAAAACAATTACAATTTAACAAATTATTTATATTTATTTAATCTTTAATAACCATAACTCATAGGTTAAAAAAATTAAACCCCTCCCACATGATTCAGAATAAGGAAAAATGTGGGAAACCCTACCTCAAGGAGGCTTTTCCAACACACTGCACACCGCTGGGTGAAGAAGAACACCCCTAAACCACAACTGCACTGTAAAAAACAATGGATAAAACTACATCGCAATAAAATAACTTAAAAATTAAACCCAACACACACAAAAAAAACACAACCACAAAGAGTCCCCAAGAGATGAACAGAAGAAAACCAACCAATAAGAAGGAAGAGCATACAACAGATTTATAATAAACAACCACCAAGACCAATGGATCAAATAGGGAGGAAGAGGGATTAAATAACTCCTTAGGATTCCTATTGTTCACCCAAAATGTGAGGAAGAATAATCAATGAATGAATGGATGAAAATTCAACCAGAAAGGAACTTTAAATCTACACTGCATCGAGTGTTTACACAGCGTGTAATCCCATTTCCCATTGTGTAATCCTTGAGATTCACTTTCACCAAAAACTGTGTTGCCTTTTTATTATTTAAACCTTAAAATATAAATTCCATGAACCATAACTAGAAAAAACATGAAACCAAATTTCATGTCATGTAATACACTTACATGGTATGTATTTCTTTTAAAAGCTCTATTGCACCTCTAACTCCCATGAAAACTCCCAGAACCTCCTTCGAACACCACCAATGCTCAAAAAATTAAAAGTAAAAGACTAGGAAAGCACATGTAATTACAAAAAATACCTCTCAAATTATTCGTTCCATTGAGAATCCAAAACCAATCCCATAAGAAAAGGGGTTCGAACAACCACCCTGTGAGATACCTCTCAAGGGTCTCATCAAATATCAAATGCTACCACCATCCAAACACACCGACCCAAACAACCACAAAAATACACTTCACAACCACATCACCATAACCACAATTCACCTCCTCTCACACAACTAAACTTCCACACAAACACTTCACAACTATTTCAACCTCCCCATAGATCGTACCAATAACTATTGAAACCTAATAACCACACCACACCGAACACACAAATTAGGGTATTCTATCTTCCATTTCAACATAATATCCGCTCAAGGTGTCACTGAATCGCCCACATGGGTTAAATGGAATCACAATTAATGCGTCTAAATTAGGAATTAGGTCCTCCTCTTTTCATATGTCATGAATTTATTTCACATAACACAAAACCTTATACAGGGAAACAAATAATTAGATAAAACAATGAGGTTTAAACATCAAATAAAAAATAAAAACAATGAAAAGAAAAATTAAAAACAACTCTTGGTAATGGTTATGCATCTGCATCTCTCTCTCCCGTGTACTCTAATCCAGGACACCATGCCTCCAAAAAAAATGAACCAAAGAAATGGTATGTCCATACAATTCCTTATCCTGATGATATTGGATCTCTAATGGTCACTCCAAAAACTTCACATTATCCTTAATATCCAACTCTCCCCAGTAAATGACAAGGGTCTCATAGTGAATATACTGACGAAGATAAGATATTTAGAAGACATCTTGTATCTTCTCCAACCATAGTAGAAACTCCAACAAATAATCAACCTCACCAACTCTCCCCAACACCTCTAAGGGCCCAAAAAACCAGGGTGAAATCTTACTCCCTCTACCAAACCTTAGCTGACCACATCATGGGGAAACCTTCAAGAACACATAGTCTCTAACCTTGAACTCCACGGCCCTCCTAATATGATCAGTATAAGAATGTTTTTGGTCCTGTGAAGCTTTCATCCTCTCACGAACAATATAAACTTTCTCTATCATTCCCTGCACCACATCAGCACCATGAATGGATATTTCCCGAACCTATGTCCAGCAAAATAGATAAATACACATTCTTATGTAAAAATCCTCAAATGGGTCCATGCCAATCGAAGTGTGATAGCCATTATTATAAGAAAACTCTAGCCAAAGAAGGTTTTTTACCCAAGATCCACCAGAATTGAAGGTGCACACCCGAAACATATCCTCCAACCTATGGAGAGTACATTATGTCTGCCCATCTATCTCAGGGTGTAAAAGAGTAATGAGGCGTAACTGGATTCCAAAATCATGCTGCAATACCCTATAGACTCATGAGGTAAATTTTGTGTCCTGATATGAGACAATGGACCTTGTAACTCCACGAAACCTCACCACCTCACCCACATACATCTTAGACAAATCATCCACTATGCCCGACTCCATGATTGCTAACAAGTAGCCCAAATTCATCAACTAATCCAATATCAACCTGATAGCATCACAACCTCCATTAGATCTGGGTAACCATGTGAAAAAATCCACGAATATTTTATCCCATTTCAACTCAGGAATATCCAAGGGATATAAAAAACCACCAAGAACATGATGCTCTCCCTTTACCTGCAGGAAAACCAAGCACATCGCTACAAACTCTACCAGTACCCAATTCATCCTGAGCCACCAAAACTGCATCCTAAAGATACAATACATCTTGGAAACTTATAGGTGTACTTAAAAAAGTGATATATTAAACTCATGAAGGAATACATTGGGCATTAATATTATAACAAACAACCTCCCATGAAACAAAACCCAGTTCCAACCTTCCTCCAACCATACCTTTAAACATCACCATGGTCAACATGATCAGTATCACCTATACCTCTAAGTATCCCCACTGAGACTCCTCCACCTGCTTCATTAGAGAACACTGCACCATCCTTTGAAACAAATAGCCTCTACCACAATCCACTCTTACATTTAATTGAAAGGATACTGAATCCTCCATTTCTCTCCAAGAATCCTAAGACTCCCGGACAACACCCTTACATGAATATTTGATCAAAGCATCGACCACAAGATTACCCTATACTTAGGTGTAGGAGATATCAAAATAATAATTCTGTAGAAACACCATCCACCTCTATTTCTACAAGTTAAAATCATGCTTAGAAGAGATATACCTCAAGATCTTGTGATATGTGAAGGACAAAATGTGCTCCCTAATGAGGTAATGTTGCCACCATTTCAGCGCAAACACTACTGCCACTAGCTCTAGATCATGGGTGGAAAAGTTACACTCATGGAGAATTCACTACCTAGACCCATAAGAGATCATCTCCCACTACTACATATGCACACATCCCAAGAATAGATGGGAAGCATCAAAAAACACCTCAAACATCACTCCCTACTTAGAAAAACAGAGCATTGATGCACTAACCAACTCCCCCTTCAGGTAATCGAATGTTGTATGGAACTGATCACTCAACAAAACATCTTGGCCTCTCTTCGTTGAAGACATCAATAGGGTGGAAAATAGAGAGAAATCATGTATAAACCCTTGAAAATATCCTATAAGACCAAGAAAAACATGAACCTCTGCCATTTTATTGGGTGATTCCAAAGAAAAAACTGCTTCAAACCTTGATGGGTCTACATCCATACCTTAATGAGACACCACATTCCCAAGTAAATGGACCTCTCTAACACTTGGAAAACATTCCATAGAGTTGGTGGTGTTGAATAACATGCAAGATAGTTCCGAGATGATCAACATGCTCCTCCTCTAAATTCAAGTGGATTAAGATATCATTGATGAATTTGATAAGGAACTGGTCCAAGAACATAGGGAACATAGAGTTCATAATCCTCATGAACATAGTTGGTGCGCTCGTAGCACTGAATGAAATGACTACAAACTAAAAGTGCCCATAACTTCATCTGAAGGCAGTCTTCGGGATATCTCCATCCTTCACCATCAACTAGTGATATCCATACTACATATCAATATGATAAAAACAACTCAACCCTATCACATGGTCAAAAGGATTGTTTATCCTCAGAAGAGGGTAATAGTTTTTGACAATCACCTGATTCAACCTCTAGTAGTCTATACACAACATTAGACTACCATACTCCTTCTTAGTGCCCAACACTGGAGCACCCCATGGCAACACACTAGGCTGGATTAAACCCTTATGCATTAGATAATCTATCTAAATACTCAAACTCCTATAACTCAAAAGTCTCCATCCAATAAGGATTCATTAAAATTGGAGAATCACTAGGCTGAAAGTCTATCCTGAACTCAAAATCATGTCGAGGGGGTAGTATCACAACCTCCTTGGAAAAAAAATCCAAGAACACCCCAACGAATCTAGGAACCTCTAACATCCCATAATCCACTAACTAAACTAAAAACTCCTCTAACAAGGAAAGAATGAGCTCCACATGCTGGCTGCCCACATGATAACTCCGCTCACCAATTAAAACCACACGCTAGCCATCAACATCCAAAAACACAATTCTCCTCTGAAATCAATTGATAATAGCATGTATATAATAAAAATAGTAAATTATGAGGATGAAACTATATGGATACATCTATAGCAAGAAAATATCACCACGGGACTGACACTGCCCCATTATCAATCTACACCCCCGACACACATAAAAAAAAGCTGGTCTGGCCACCAACTAGTGTAATAAACACCAAGGGTACGAGAAGCCTCACTATGTCTTGTCCCTAAGAATAGGCTATAGAGGGTACAATAAAGGAGTGAAATTATCCTCAACCAAACAAGAAACAAATAGGAGTATTAAACAAACTTCTCTAACCTATGACAATATCTGGACCCTCTGGAACTAATTCTTCCACTGTGTGAAACTAACCATGCCCAACTCATCTACACTTCTCTGATGACCACCTGCACATAAATAATTTTCTTGCAATCCCTAAATACAAGGAAAACCCTGAGGTCATCCCATACCTGATCCATCTTCCCTTGGTGGAGTAAAATCATGCTATCCCTATTGCTGAAAAGGTCCAACTAGGAACTGCTGCTGAGGTTGGTGTCAAACCTGTCCACCTCCACCAAATTGATCTTGGGGAACCACTAGGAACTAGTTTTGGATATTTCCACAAACCCCATACCCAAAAAACACTAAAAAAATGATCTTAGGAAAATCATGGAATCCACTGGACCTAGAAATCCAAAAAAGGAATCTACTAAGGTTGACTACCTATCAGCTGAAACATCGAAGGTCCTAGTGCCTGGGACCTAGAACTAGCAACTCTGACCATCTAGGAACCTTACTGGTTCCCCTCCCATGGTATTCCTCTTTGATATTGTATCGAATCGATCACCTCCACCTTCTTCTGAACCTACAGATATGTTGACAATGTAAAAAAAGTAACTACATACTGGATAAAAGGACCAAGTACCTCCTCAAGGCATCTCTCATGAGAATATTCATCTTGAAAATGATTTGTGAAAAAACAGAGAAGGTCCTTGAACTTGATTCCTAACTCCTATACTGAGATTATCCCATACTAAAGTGAAATAATATTCTATCTCTTTACAACCTTCATGGTCGACGAAAGGAACTCTGCCTCAAATTATTTCTGGAAGTTGACCCACAAAGCATTTCCCTCCTTCCTCTCTCTGAGGTACATCATCCACCAATAACACACAAATCCTGACACATTACTAACTTCCAAAAGGACCTATTACTCTATCGAGGCTTGGATCAAACCAAAAGAGATCTTGAGCTCCTCTAGTCAACTCTATGTTTCCACCTCTAAAACGCTTCCCTCACACTTTCCCAATTCCTGCCACTAGAAAGCATGCAACTTCTTCTACCACTGATCATATTCCTCAGCCAGATCAACCCTATAGTGATCAACCAAATTAGCCTGTTGAACCTCAAATACCTAAACCACACATGAATTATGAATAGGATCCATATCTAAAATGAAAACAAATATTTCCTAAGCCCCAGTAATATGGAATTTTATTAAGATTCATTTTAATTTATTTTAGTTTTTTCACTCATTTTTAACATTCCAAAAACAAACCAATTCAAAATAGAAAACAATTAATTATGATCCATTTTCCTCTCCTAGGTATCTAAACTACAAGTAGTTTCTTCTCACATGGTCATTCAAAAATCTCAGAGCCCGTGCACTAGATCACATGGGGCCCTAAAATCTTGTTTCCTAGATAGTACCTGGCCTATGCCACACACCATGGTAAATTGGAACTGTTTCTATACCAAACCATTCAAAACTCAATGTTCATAAATCCAAAATCCATCCTATCTCTAAACCACTTCTTTGATACCACTTTGGATTGACCCCTCCCTCCAATGATACTACAATTTGGGGAGAGAGATAATGACCCCCAAGTCCGACATCCGGTGGGACCTCTATTAGTGAGTAACACTGAGGGTATGAAAATCTCATGATATTGGAGGCATTAGCATCTATAATAATATGGGATAATAAAATATGGATCATACAAAAAAAATTACAAGAAATAATTTAAAAAAGAAACACAAACCATCCCACAATTCATGTATAAAAGAAATAGATACTGATTAAAGTATCCAAAGTAAATAAAAAAAAGATAAAGTAGTGACACAAAAACATTCAAGGATCTAAACTAGTAATTCCCAGCATGGTCCATGTATTCCTCCTAGAAACCTGAAAACATTTTTATAAAAATAGGGTGATCATACAAGTATACCCCATTGGAAAACCAAATTCACTCATGCACATGTGAAACAAGCATGCTAATTCACATGTGAGAAACAATCAGAACCAAGCAGCACCTATAAAGTTATACTAACCATCCCAACCTTTCCAAGGAATGCTCACAAAATAATTCAAGACAAGTAATATAATATAATAGGAACCTTAATGACAAGGGTACCCCACACATCATTCCCACTGGTAAGCTTCTCTCACACCCAACGTCGTACATACTAAAACTCCCATCTCATTTGTATACCACACCTCCACACATGCACGATCACAAAAAAATAACCCTAAGACACCTGGGCTCACTACCCACAATCATGGACACATCACACCTCACCCGAAGACACCTAGGCTAACACCGCATAAGCACAGTCATGTCTCTCTTGAAAACACTTGGGCTATCACATCTCACCCAAAGACACCCAGGCCATCACAACCACCATATAATGCACAAAAAAACCTCTGGCCATCACAACCTATGTAATACCTACCTATTATGGAAGAGAGTGTGGGAATGATCTTGTACCTAGCCATCCGTACTCCTCACTATATGTTTGGAAAAACACCCCCACAAGACTATGTAATTATCGACACATAATGCTCGATGTGGGTAGGTTTCATTTAAAAATAGAAAGATTATACAAGTATATATATAATATCAAACAATCAATCCTGACCTATGGGTTCACAACCAAAATAACCAAACATACAACACCATCACTTTTTCAGCCACCTCTAAATGAATAACACTACACAATAAGTCAAAAATCCCATTTCACATTTCCAACCAATTCTCATTTAATCAACTCATTATTTTCATTGTTTAGAATTAACCAAATTTAAATCACTCAACCCACAATTTAATTATTCATCAACCATCTCGTCCCATTAACTAAACTGACCCATGTCATTTCAATCATTATTAATCATTTATTTCATCACTAATCAAGAATATAGCACAAGAAACCACAACCTTGCCCCCCAAAAGAACAGAAAAAAATCAACTCTTCACCACCCTAAAAGAACAGCCAAACAAACCACCACCTCACCACACTAAAGGCACGTCTAGAAAAACCACCACCTCACTGCGCCAAAATCATGAAAAAAAACCACCTCCTCACCACCCCAAAAGCACAACCAAACAAAACACCACCTCACCGCCATAAAAGAACGACCAAACAAACCACCTCCTTTCCACCCCAAAACCACATCCAAACAAACCATCATCCCTACATGACACAACCACACATTAAAACAAATCAAGATCATTTAAAATATTTACAAAGGGGATTTAATCACATTCCATTTTATTTTAGTGGCATTATCACACAAGTTATAATCCTGCAGAAACCATTTTTTATCCAATTATAAGTAGTTAAGAAGTTCTATTTTAGAGTGATATCACAATAATTATAACCAAATAAGTAATCATAGAACATATTTACAGTGAAAAAAAAAATACTTCAACGACCACAATTTTCAGTGGGGCATCAAGCCCATAATATCGATAGTATCACAATAATATCAAAGCTGTAAAAGAATGAGAAACAAACCCCTTTACCCTTAAATTACAATTTAACAAATTTTATATCATTATTTAATCTATAAAAACCATATATCATAGGTAAAAAAAGTAAAACCCTCCCCCATGATACACAATAAGGGGAAATAAGGGAAACCCTACCTCAAGGAAGCCTTACTGACTTGCTGTGCACTACAGGTCGAAGAAGAACACTCGTAAAATATAACCACAATATGAGAAACCATGGATCAACCTACAGTGGAACCAAAGACCATCAAAACACAACCCAAAAGTTACCCCAAACCAAAAAAACATCACTGCACGGGAATCCTCAGTAGAAGAATAGATGAAAACCAACCAAGAAGAAATAATGACTTACCATGAATTCCCAACAAATAACCAATGGGTCCAATAGATCAAAGATGGAGGAATAGGGAATTATAAACTCATTGGGAGAACTTAGGGTTCACCCAAAAAGAGAGGAAGAAGAATCCACAGCCGAATGAGTTGAAATTCAGCCAAAAAGGAACTTTTAAACAACACTACATTAGGGGTTTAAACAATGTGTAATCCCCTTTCTCCTCATGTACTCATCAAGGTTTTGTTTCACTGAAAACATGTTGCATTTTTATTATTTAACCATAAAAATATACACATCATAAACCATCCCTAGATAAGTTTTGAAACCAACTTTCACTTCTTGTAATACACTTACACATTGTTTATTTCCTACAAAACCCTTTTTCACCTACAACTACCAAAAAAACTCCCAAAACCTCTCTCGAACACCTCCAACACTCAAAACCTGAAATGTAATGGACCAGGAAGGCACAAACAGTTACATTCATATATAATGACTCTACATGTTGAGGCCGTCATTTCTCATCTCTGAATTAATTATTCTTTATTATTTAAAATTATAAACACAAATTATAACGTAAAAATTATTACCAAGATTATAGTTTCTAATGGCCATATTGACCAATAGTCATATTTGACTAATGGTCAAATAACAGTCGAATCCTAATGGTCACTTTTCCATTTATACTACCTTTATTATTAAATAGGTATGATTTTTTTCATGTAAGATATAATATAAAACAAATTTTCTCAAGAAATAAATATCATTTAAAAGTATGGGTTGTTACATTGTACCCCCTTAAGAAATTTCATCACTGAAATTTTCAACTCATTCTCTCAGTTGAGAAAATGTGTGGGTACTTTTGTCTCAATGTTTTTTTATATTTCCCTTGTTTCTTTTTCATATTTATGGTTCCTACACAACACTTTAACGATGTGGTTAGTCTTTCTTCATAGAATCTTATCTCTAAGGTCCAATATCTTCAACAACTACTCCTTATAAGGGAGTTTCTGTTCCATTTGCACCACCTCCGGATTTAGTTCATGTGAGGGATCAAGTATGTACTTCATCAAGATAGATACATGGAATACATCATGAACTTGAGATATATTTGGTGGAAGTTCAAGCTAATAGACCACTTCTTCTATGAATTCATGTATTTATTAGGGGCCAATGTACCAGGGGATAATATTTCATTTCTTCCTAAAATGCATTACTTTCTTCCATAGTGATATTCTAAGGAAAAAATTATTACCAACATCAAACTCCAAGTCCCTTCAATAGTTTTCATCATAGATCTTCTTCCAAATCTGAGAATCGTTTATGTGTTACTATATGGCATGCAACTTTTCTGTTATCTATTGCATAAGATCAAGCCCAAGAAGATTTCTCTCACCAAATTCATCCCAACAAGCATGATTTCTACATCGCTTCCCATATAGAATTTTTAGGATGCCATTTGAATACATGCGTGGAAGTTATTATTGTATGTGAATTCAACTAATGGGTTGTGTTCATCACATCCACCTTTAAATACCATTGATCATGTTCTTATTATGTCTTCATCTAACTGAATAGTTCTTTAAGATTAGCCATTAGTTTGGGGGTGATAGGTTATAAAAAAATCAATTTGGTACTGAGAGCGTGTTGAGTATATATCCAAACTTTTGATGTCAACCTTGGATCATGATAAAAAAGGATATAAAGTGGTACCCAATTTAGCCTCACCACTTTCTTCGCATATATTTTGGCAAGTTTTTCAAGAGAAAAATCTTCCCGAATTGTGATAAAATGAGTATTATTGTTGATTCGGTCCACTATAACCCATTTCACATTATTTTCTTTGGATGTTCTCAAGAGACCATTGAAAAAGTACATAATGATATTGTCTCACTTCTACATTGGTATGAGTAGTGGTTTCAATACCCCTTTAGAATTTTTTTACTCTTCCTTCACTTTTTTGACACACCAAGCGCCTTTCAGTGTAGTCATCAATCTCTCTTTTCATGTTATCCCACTAATAGTGATCATGAATGTCCCTATACATTTTAGTGCTTCCAGGATTTATAGAGAATGTAGATATATGAGCTTAATACATCATCTCCTTATTTATTTCTAGATTATATGGGACACATAGTTCTATATGAAATTTCAATACACCTTCTTGATCAATATTGTACTCAGAAAAACTCCCATTCTTCATAGCCTCTATCATATTTTATAACTAAGGATATTATGTTTGAACTTTCTTGATCTTATCTAGTAATAAGGGTTGAGAAATCAATTGGGATAGGATTGATGATGTCCCTTACTTAAAAATTCCCATTTCCAAACTTACTATGTCCTTGATCAATGGATCTCCTTGAATCCTCATCATTTCCAAAACAATAGAGTCTTTCCTTCTTAATGCATCAATGAATTTTTTTTCTCTTCCAGGGTGAAAATGAATTGAAAAATCACAATATTTAAGGAGTTCCAACTATATCCTTTTTCTCATGTTCAGTTCCTTTTTCATGAAAAAATACTTCAATCTTTCTTGGTTGGTGTATATATCACATTTTTTTTCATAAAGATAGTGATTCCATATATTTATAGTAAAATAACTACAGTTGGAACTTGGTCATGCATAAGATAATTTTTCTTATGATGCATTAACTATCGAGATGCATAACAATCACCTTGTCATTTTTCATGAGGACATGTCCAAGCCCTTTCAGAGATGATTCTATAAAAATAAAAAAACCTTCTATGATAGTGGGTAGTGTTAACACAAGTGTAGTAAACAATATATTCTTCAGTTATTGGAATCATTCCTCCCACTCCTTTATCCATGTGAACTTATCCCCCTTTTGAGTTAACAAGGTTAGTTAATTTGAAATTCATGAATTTTTTTTCAAAATCCTCTTATAATATCCTTCTAAACCAGGGAAACTGTGAATCTTAGTTACTATTCTAGGATTAGGCCACTCCCCCACAACCTTTTTCTTATAAGGGTCAACTAAGATTCCTTATCTAGTTACAATGTTCTCCAATAAATTAGTATGTTGTAACCAAAATTCACATTTTCTAAATTTCCAAAATAGCATATACTTCCTTATAGTTTTCAATATAACTCTTAGATGGTCCTCATGATCCTTGATACATTAAGAATATATTAGAATATCATCAATGAAAACTACCACCAATTTTTCAAGGTATTTCTTAAATACTATATTCATAAAATAAATAAATATAGAAGGAGAATTATTTTGGCTAAAGGGAATAACAAAAAAATTACAATGCCCGTATCTTGATCAAAAGGTGGAAATTGGAAAATGTTTTATCTTCATCCTCAATTGATGATAATGAGATCGAAGACCAACCTTAGAGAAGAATTTATCCCCATGAAACTGGTCAAATAAATCATCAATCCTTGGGGGAGGGTACTTGTTATTTACTATGATCCCATTAAGTTCTTAATAATCAATGCATAACATCATTGATCCATCCTTATTATTCCCAAATAGATAAGGTTATCCCCAATGAGACACACTTGGTCGGATAAACCCCATCTATAAAATATCTTGAAGTTGTTTCTATAATTCATCCATCTCCACATTTTCTATTCTATATGGGGTCATTGATAACTACTTGGATCCAGGTATGCTTAAAATATAGAAATATACCTCTCTTTCAGTGTGAAGACCAAGTAAGTATTCAGGAAATATTCCAATGTATTATTAAATGATATGAAAATTTTCTATTCTTATACTTTAACTTACTTCATCCTCTTCACTGATCATCTCTATAAAGAAGGATTTGGGAGGTGATTACTGACAAATCTCTGGTTGGGATATCTCTCCTCTGAAAATAACAATAGGTTGTTGATTAAAGTATACAAATATTAACTTTCTTATGCAGTTGATCTTAGAATTATACATTTAGATCCAGTCCAACCCTTGTACACTATCAAATTCCACCATGGGAATGACTACAATATTTGTGATGAGATTATGCTTTCCAAAGTCAATACTAGAGTCTCTATATACTATTGATGCTTAAATAATGCCTCTAGGAGACTTAACTAATAACATAACATCTAGTAGTCTAGGTATTGATACTATATTAATTGGAAACATGGATAAAATAGTGGAATGAATAGAACTAGAATCAAAAAATGTACTTGCTTTCTTTGAGAGAACATTGAGAGTACCTTCCACCATGCCATTTGGAGCTTCCACTTTATCCATTATGATAGAAAAATCCCAAACTTTCTCCCTTAGACTATGATGAGGTTGATGGTGATTCCCCTACATTATCTTATGAATTTGATAGTGATTGGAAAAGTGACCTTGTTTTCCACACTTGAAGCATTGAACTTTAGGCTGGGCCTGCACCATCTTCCCTTTTTCATTAGTGTTGATATTTTAAGGCTTCACCTCACTATGAAAATTTTGATCTATATTCTTATATCTTCCACACATGTATCATTTTCCACTCCCAATAGAGTAGTTCCTCGAATACATATTCCCACATTTTTTCCTTGTGGGAAGTTTCAATTTCTTTCCTCCTCTTACGCGATCAATGATCCTCCCTGGGTTTGGCTCTAAAGATCTCTTATTTTCATTCAATTTATATGACCACTGTGTCTCTCGAAACTCCAATTCAACTTTCATTACACTCTGCATTATCTCCTCAAATCTATCATAGTATCAATTGCCTAAATTCTATCATAAATGGGGTCTTAGTTAACTAAAGAATCTATCATACTTTCCATTACGATCCATAACAAATATAGAGGTGTAACAATAAAGTCTTGTGATTTTCATCCCATATCTTCTAAATAATTCATTTTCCTTCTTCATTAGTTCTAGGAATTCCTTCTCCATTTTCATTTACATCAAATGGGGGAAATATTTATTGAAAATGGTTCCCATGAACTCTTCCCTCTCCAAATATTCAATCTATCTTATTGGATTTGTATTTTTAATCAGTGTCCACTTATAATCATCTTGTCCCTCTAAACAGCACACAACTAGGGTTACTTTCTCTTCTTCCAAACAACAGATTACAAAAAAGATCTTTTCTATAGATCTTATACATTATTCAGTAATAAATAGGTTGATAGATCCATTGAAATAAAGTTTTCATTGATGCATAAAGGAATCAGTGGAATATTTTTCCCTTAAAGGTGAATTTTGTCTCTCGGATTGATTCATGTTATTGTTCATAACTCAAGTTTGTTGATTCATTATTATCATGATGTTTTCAATTCCATCTTCTATCATAGGGCTATCAACACATGGTCCATTGAGCTCATAATTTATGTGATTCCTCTTATTTCTCATAATTTTCTAGAATAAGTAAAACTTAGTGAGAAATGTGTTTCTTTAAAGAATATTATAACTCTAAATGAATTTTATATCTTAAAACATTATGATTAAATATTTTATTTTACAACAACAATTAAATTTTCTGTATATCCTTCATAATGGTTCATAAAATTCTTGTGAATAAAAAAACATATCCCCTAGAAGTTTCAAACCATGAGTGAAACAGGGCCCATTTTCATGCACCCGTTCCCATTTGAGTCTAGCTCAAAGCGGGTTCTTAGGTGTTACCCTTAGATACATCTGTACCAGATCCACATCCACTTGTTCGTATCTAGATAGGAATTTATTTACTTAAAAAGAAATTAATTAATACTTCAACAAAATACCTGGATGTTTTCAAATATTTATACTTGTACCTATTGTTATTCCTAAATTTTTCAAATCCTAATTTCCACAAATAACTAAACAATAAATTGATACCAACTATGGCTTCCCAAATTTTTATTTCATAATTTTTTATTACATTGTACATACATAGGATCTTTTAACATTTAGTTTCTCGGAAATAAGGTACATAATACATGAAAACATAAAACATTATTCTAATCCACTTGAAATTATCCTTTATCGGTTCATCCTAAGTAAAATTACTAAATCTCATAACCTAGGGACATACATCAAAGGAAAGGGGTGGGCATGAGGCCCAATAAGGGAAACAGTTTACATGCAAACATGAGGAATATCCTTATGGAATGAGAATGAGTTAGGGAATATGAGGAATATAAAAATAAAAATAACATGAATTATAACTTGTAAATTTGGATAAAACATATAAATGATACATTCATAATCACATCACCATGGTTTTTCACCGAGGTGTTGAAAAAATTATCAAGGTTATTCACCAATGTATTATAAAATATATCATCTCTAGAGATTAAATTATTTTCTCAATGAATCGTAGTTATATCAGGGAACACACTTCATATGTAATAATTAATTTTATACACATATATCATAATCAAACATTACATTAATAACCCATGTAGAATAAAAGAAACGAGTTTTATATCAAAATCATGGCATTAATCAAGTGCTCAAAAACATGATCATTATGTCATTTTTAACCCATAGACAGGGAATATTGGTTTCATGTATGTTAATAGTAGAATTAAATAAATAATTTTTACAATTATTTTAATACACCCAGAAAAGAAATAGGATTTTTTATTCACAAAAAGAAAATAATAGAGAATTTCATAAGGAGAATAGTAATTTTGAGAAGTAAATTTGGAAGAATAATGAGTATAAACCATGGTTTTACAACTTCATAAAATGAGAGGGGACAAGGTTCTACCATTGGTAAAACATACTTCGGTAGTAAGGTTATGATAAAATTATCAATAGAAGAGAGTAAACATACCATTTAGAAGACATAATTGAAAATAGGTTATTGAATTAAAATCAAAGGAAGGATAATTACCTTATCTTGGATAGTTGCTCCCAAAACATGAGGATTGGGAACATGGGGGGTGAGGAAACCTTGGGGGATCCTTTGGAGGTAAATATAAAATATAATCATGAATGATGGATTTTGAGTGAATAGAAGTGGAGAAATGGGTAGGTATTTATAGAAAAAGTGGAGGATTTGTTTATTTATTTCCAAATATAGGCCTTGGAAATCTAGGTTGTGGAAAATGAAAAACCACTGGCTTGCCCATGATTTTTGTCCATTGTTTTAGAAATTTGGGTAATATTTGAAGTTATTTTAACACACTCTAGTCGAGCATAATTTTTATAGAACTTCTCTTTCCATGGAAAAGTAAAGTTTACTCAATATAATGTTTTTAAAGTAAAATATTCCATTTTAGACTTTGGTAGGTAACTTATAGGTTTGAAAATTGATTAAAATATATTAAAATAATTTATATTAATAAAATAAAAAAGTTTAGGTTGTGGGATGTGGTTAATTAATTATTACATCATTATAAAATAATTATGATGTCATTAAAAATACCAAAAGCCTCAAACTGTATTTTTACTGTTAATGAAAAAATAAATCATTTTAGAAAATTCCCATAAATTCACCCTCACCTAATTTAGATGTGATGATTTCAAAAATGTTATTTATTATCATAATAATCTTATATGTATGAGAATTTTAACTTTAAAATAAAAAAAATCCATATTTATTAAAAAAATAGATGGTTGATAATGCATAATAAAATTTTTTACACTTCAAATTTTTATAGAAAATATCAAAATTATATTATCAATAATATTAAAATAAGAGTTTTTTTAACATAATATATCATTAAAATAAATATTTGTCATAGTATTTTTTTATTATAAAAATTTATATATTTTCTGAAAAGTACAATTTGTGTCTGAAAAATCAATTTATCTAATTTTTCTTTATTAAACATAAATTTTATTAAGAAAATAAATTCATAATATTGAATTGATGAAATAAAAATTTTATTTACACAATGGAATTACACTTTAAGTAACTATGACCTCAACACAGAACCCCTTATAACACCCACGTACGACTTCAATGTATGGTGTGTGATGGTGACATATTCATGGGGTGGCTCAGTTAACATCACCTAAGTAGTAATTCCCACTAACATGAACTTGTCCCATATGAAAGTTTGTTCAAGATTCACTTGTTGAAGCTCTACATGGTCTTGGTCAAGGGGGAACCACATTGATGTTACCTTCATCCCAAGTTCAAACACATGGGCTCCACTCGAAATGACATTACTAGTGGAGGCCATTGTTTCTACTATATGTATTAATTATTATTTATCATTTCTACTTATAAATACACAATATAACCTAAAAATTATTACCAAGTGTATAATTTTCAATGGTCATATTGACCAACAGTCATATTTAACCAACAGCCAAATAACTATCAAATCCAGATGGTCACATTTCCCTTTATAATCACTTTATTATTAAAGAAATATGGTTTTTTGGGTAATATATAACATAAAACAAATTTTCTCTGAAAAAATATCATTTGAAAATTTGGGTCACTAAAATGATATCTACAAATTGTGTTGGTGAAATAATCCTCCATCTGGTCCCAATTTGTTGTCATTCTCCATGATCTCCTCCAATTCTTTATCCAATGGCACCTTTAAATTTGAATGGTTATGCGGGTAACCATGTAAATTCTCCACAACAGTGTATAAGTATAGGATTCTAGTCACTGCAAAAAATAAATAAAAATAAATCAATTTAGTTTATTTATTTTATTAATTCTTTACCTATGAAGAATATTTCACAAACACCCCATGCCAACATTGGTTATGTCACGCCTAAGGTAAAACCTCTTCTCTGAACTCAATGGTGCCCTCATATTTCAAATCTAGGCCCCCGTTTGGGAGTTATTATACTTTTTTAAGAAAACATCATGCTCATGATAATAATCTATTTAATATATTTAAAAAATTTATTCCATGAACACTGGGCCTCAGAATCACACACCATATCAGTTCCTAATCTCAAAAAAATTGGATATAATATCCAAAAATAATACACAAAAAATATAATTCATTACGTTCTCCCTGCATTCTGTATTTTCATCCAAAACATATGAAAACTTACTCGCAAATGTGACGGTACTGGGCTCGATTCTGGGTCTCCCACCACGAGGTTCTCTCCTAAAGATTCTTGTGCTACCACCAGACATGCACTAGGGGAATATATCAGCCAAAAAGGATCATATCCTATGGATCCTTGATCTCTAATGGGTACTCCTCAAAGGTAGCTCCATCATTGATTTCTAGCTCACCCCAGTCCATAACTTGTGATGGGTCATGCACATAACTCCTCAGCTACGACACATGGAAGACATCATGTAACCGGTACAACTTCAGTGGTAGAGCCAACCAATAAACCATTTTATCAACTCAATGAAGTATCTATGAAGGGACAATGAATATCAAAGATAACATATTTCTAGGGACAAATATCGGAAATCCACATTGATGTCAGACCCTTAGGAAGAAATGTTCTCCATCAAACACTAGAGGTCTCTTCGTCAGTCTTCATAAGACTTATGACAACTATGTGAAGTCCTTATTCTCTCCTGGATGATCTGCAACTTCTATGTATTATCTCGCACTAACTCTAGTACCTTGAGTGCGATCTCTCCTAGATCATTCAAAAAAAGTGGTAACCTATAGTGTCATCCATACAAGGCCTCGAATGGTGCCATACCAATGGTGGAATGGTAGTTTCCATTAAACACAAACTCCACCAAGGGTAGATGATCCTCCCAATAATGGTCAATGTCTAACCTGAAATTCCGCATCATGTACTCCATGACCTAAATGGTCTACTCAGTATGGTCATAAGTCTAGAGGTGATACATTTTTCTCAAGTGAAACTGACTCCCAAAGGCCTCCTATAATCCACACTATAATCATGACATGAAATGATTTTCACCATCTTAAATTATCGTTGAGGGAACTCTATAGAGTCATACTATCTCCTGTACATATATTCATTCCAATATATCTACTAATGTTTTCTCTCAGATAGATAGGGAGAAAGATAACTTGGTGAGTGTGTCCACGATCACCCAAATGGAATCATGTACCATGGATGTACATGCTAACCCCCTCATGAATTATATGGATATCACATCCCAATAACACTTTGTAACCTCAAGGGGTTGAGATAAACCCACTAGAACCTGGTGCTCAACCTTCACTTGTTGAAAAATTAGGCATTGAGAGGCAAAATATGCAATGAAAATCTCCATGTTTGGCTACCAAAAGTGATGTCAGAGATCATGGTACATCTTCTCCACACCTGGATATACCACTAAAAGAGATGTATTAAACTCTTACATAACCTCCTCCTATAATATCATTGGTACGATCATCTATCCTCTAAAAAGGATAGAATGATCCCCACATTCATAATATACATCAGAGAATTTCCAATAGATATATGAGTATGTAAGGTCTCAAAATCTTTATATCCACTCTGAGAATCCCTAATATTATGTAAAAAAGGTTGGGTAATATCCATCTAATGTAGATATGAATATCCATCTTTTTCCACTAAGGAAAAATGTAATGAGGCTAAATACTCTAACTCCTCATCCAAAAACTGAGAAGAATATATCCTACTAAGAGAATATTCCACCATGTTACCCTTCCTAGGAGTACAAAAAATCTCAAAGTCATAGTCTTATAGGAACTCTAAACATCACCTTTGTCTCAAGTTAAGACCTTCTTATAGAATATATACTTGAGACTCCGATGGTTAGAGAAAATGATAACCCACACAACGTTCAGGTAGTATCACCA
Organism: Viscum album; assembly: GCA_963277665.1. Taxonomy (NCBI): domain Eukaryota; kingdom Viridiplantae; phylum Streptophyta; class Magnoliopsida; order Santalales; family Viscaceae; genus Viscum; species Viscum album. Next base: position 489,650,765 of record OY728167.1, on the reverse strand, counting down.
CATCTTCAATGAGAATACTACCACTGATTTCTCATGATAATGGATCATATAGTTCTACTCATGTGGTCTCAAATGATGTGAACCATAGGAAATCACTTCTTGTATCAACATCAGAACAAAACCAAGCCCAGTTCCTGATGCATCATAGTACACTACATACTTGACACCCTCCTCTGGAAATATCAATAAGGGAGTGCTCATCAACCAATGCCTCAACTCCTAAAAGAACTACTAGAAATTTTCTGTCCACACAAAAGGATTCCCCTTCTAGGTCAAACCAGTCAAGGGTGATTCCACTCTGGAGAAATTAGGTACAAAATTTTGATAGTCCCCTTCCAACCCAAGGAAAGTTTACACATTGGTAACACTCTTGGGTGGCTGCCAAGTAAGAACAACCTCACCCTTTGTTAGGTCCACTACTACTCTTACCTCTGAGATGACATTTCTAAGGAATTGGACCTCTCAAATCCAAAATTGACACTTTGAGAGATTACCATAAATATAGTGCTCTCAGAGTGTGTCTAGGACCATCCTTAAGTTTATCTCATTATAGTCCTGGGACAGCAAGAACACTAGTTATATATTTGATGAAGACCACCCTGAAGTGATATAATAAAGTATTAAAGACCAGGTTCATGAGTCCCATGAACACTAATGGGGTGTTCATAATTACAAAGGGAATCCCCAAGTACTCATAGTGACTACAACGACATATGAATTTCATCTCCGATATATACTCGTCCCGTATCCATGTATGCCAATAGGATGATCTATGGTAAATCTTCGAGAACCATCGCACCACTCTCTACTTATAAAAGAGTTCTTAGATCCTTAATAGTAGATACTTATTCATCACAGTCACCTGGTTCATGCATCAATAGTCCAAACATAACCTCAAGATCTTTTCCTCCTTCTTGACGAACAACATTGGGTCTACCCAAGGGGAAACACTGGGTCTCACAAATCCATTCTCCAATGAGTCCTCTGACTGTAACCTTGGATTAAAAATCTCTATGGGAGAATAATGATATGCTAATGCAGATATAGGGGTCATCCTAGGGTGAAATTAAATCCATAAGTCTATCTCTTGGTGGGGAGGTAATCCTGGCACGTCCTCTGTAAATACATCCTCATACTCGGCCACCATTATAGGGAACTAGTAGCCCATAGAATACACTACTCCAAGATTCATTCTAGACAATTAGTGAGTAACTGGCTACACTCTCATATGCATGAGCTCATCATACTCTGCCAAGGTTTCCTTTTCACCCAAAATGGAAAACCTCACCCCATCACTATGGACACACAACATCTTCCACCTAAAACAGGTAATCTAGGCATAAAATATGGATAGCTAGTCCATACATAAGGAAATGTCATAATGCCACATCACCGCTATAAAGTGATCATATAAAATACTCCCACCTCAAAAAATTATATATCACTATCAGAATAAGTGATAATTTTTTGAGTCAACACCTGTTAGAGTCTCTAACCACAATGGTTGAGTCAAAGTCTCAACTGGAATATCTATGTATCAAACCAGAGAAGTTGCAATAAAGGAATGAATTGCACTTGTGTCTATCAATACTGTATTTAAGGTAAAAAGGAAATATATCATACCTTGTATAATCCATGGAGACTTAGAAACACAGTCTTCCATATCCTATATCTATCCTTGTCCCTAACTACCATATCCCTAAGAATGTCATTGGCCTCTTCGGGGTGGTGGAAGAAATAGGTCAAACCTCCAACGACCTTCTACTGATATACCATCAAGTTTGCAACATATTCCACAGTGTGGACCACCCTGCTGATGCCTTTGACTCTTCCTCAGTGATCCCTTGGACATATCTTGATCATTTGTACAATGGTTTGAACAATCTTGATTCATATCTCCTTGACCATTATAGGATAAAAATTGTTTATCCCTCAGCTGATTCAATCTATCTTGAGATCCATGTGCTACTGAACCTATGTCATAGGATCGTCTTATGAAGAATATGACATGATTGGATACCTATGACTATCATCGACTACCTTATTCTGAGGTATCAACTCATGGGTGCCCACTACTAGCACCCATGGTGGGCACTTACTCTACCAAGAATCTCTCCAACACTAAGGCCTGCTCAAGCACTCCAACATAGGTGGGAATGAACAAGGATACCACTAAAACCTTGATATCTTGGAATGATCCTTGATAAAAGGCCTGTGCTATGAAAAATGTATCCAGAACCATATCCATGGAGTATCATGTGAGATAAGTAAACCATGACAAATACTCTACCATGGTCAAAATGAACTGCTATAGATGCAAAATCTCTTATATGCATGATGATAGCAACATGAATAGATAAAAATCCTCCGTAAAGAGATTCTCAAAGTTTGAGTAGGAGAGAGTTGTCTCATTATGAAACCGAGTCACTAAAATCAACCATAGCCCTACAGAGCCCTAAAGAAGACTCACCATGAGGATCACCATCTGATCTATATATGTCCTCACTAGGCAGAAAACTCGAGTGGCTGATTCTAGAAATTTCTCATCCACCTAGGGGTCTATCTCAACCTGAATACTAGGAGGTCACTACCTCTGATACTCGTACAGTGCACTCATACCGCGTGCATCATTAACTGGAACTTCCAGTGCTAGATACTAATAAATTGGTGGTGGTATAGCTGAAAAAAAACCTAGAGTTTCTATCTCTGGTATATGCCCTTGTACTGAAGCCTCATCACTCAGTGGATCATCCGCATGATCATGAAGTGGAATAATAGTTGGATGTCTTTATGGAGGTATCCTAAAGTAAAAAAGATATACCATGATCAAAGAGTATATCTGAAGAGTTGAATCAATAAAGACATGGAAACCAATAAACATTCCTATATGATTCATGTACCAATTTTTTATCTATAATCAATGTATGCATGTGATGAGTTGAAAGGAAGGTGATCAAAGTCCTGGTGTTTGGATTCATCAGATGCCGCACCAGCACTGGATTCCCTAGCCTGAAATCTGAACTCAAAACACTTAACATTGTTTCCCCAGACCAATCTCATACACTCTGTTCCTAAGGTATAACTGAATTCTTTGATACCACTCTATCATGACCCCAACCACATGGGTCTGACTAGTAACTTCCCCAAACCTGCCTCCAACAATCTAGGGGACGACGACCAATGTCGAGTAAGTATATCCCACAAATGGGAGGCATTATCCTAATGTACCTATACAAATGCACAAATCTCCAAGACCATACAATTATGAAATGTAAAATAACTAAAAAATGATTGAATACATCTATAATCCCAAAAACAGAGTATGAAAGTAAAGTAATGAAAGTGAAAACATGATAAATATAAGCCCAACCAAAAAATATAAAGAGTCCAAACTACTAAAAAGGTTATGACTATAATGAAATGAAAGTACATGGAAAACTCCTCGGTCTATAAAGATCAATCTATGCCCCACCAACACCCTATCCTCCTAGGACACCATCAAATGGTTCATCAACTGTATAAGACAAAATACGTGAGGGTGGAGTCCATACAGGGGTCAGTAACACAATACCTAGTAGGACACCCCGAAAACACTAAACACAAAGAATAAATAATAGTCAACTCAATAAAAGGATATAAAGGTCAATGTATGATAAAAAAACACCCAGATATACTAAGGAAGGATATCGCGCCTCTAGGCGATCACAACCAAACTATCATCCATAGGATACTTCTCAAAGCAATGCTCATTCCATAAGAACCCACTCCAGATGCCATGATAACACTAGATACACTCATCCAATAGGTCAAGATCTTTGGGCCCCACCTAATAAAGCTCACTGGTCATATAAGACCCTGATACTCAGATAAGGGAAAATGCACATGATTGTTAAGGGACACCACAAACCCAATCTGGATCAACCCACTCTATAGGGGATCATATGCCAGTTATACCACAAACCCAATTGATACATCCAACTAAATGGAGGATCAAACCCTGGATCAAGGAGGTTATGCCAATTCCACAAACCCCACTTAGGATATCAATATGATAGAGAATCACACTCTAGTATCATGGAGGGACACCACAAACTCTATTTGAGACTCATCCTCTAGAGGGGATCAAAATCCTATTAAGTGGATGTGATATTGCGGTGTACCCTTGAGGGAAGTGGAAAAAGGGAACACAATAAACCAATATTGGTCCATTTTAAAGAAAAAAAGGGCTACAACCACCCTCAAGGAAGGTATACAACCTGTAGTAGGTGTGCATTGTGTATCCAACCGACCCCTATCCTTCCTGTGTGGTGTTGCATCACATGGAATGTAAAACTCAATATAGACAACATGTATGTGGTCACACTTGGTGTGTAGAGGTCTCCGAGAACCCTTCATGTTCCTTCTTCGAGTGCCCATGTACTTCAAACTGTGTCTATGAACTCTGGTCGTGTGTGTGTACATATAGTTCCCATGCCCGTGTGATCCCCAAGTTATACACCTATCTTACTAACATGTGTCACATAGAATGTGATATTTAACTCACTGTGGAAACCCTATCACTACAAAAGGGGGTCCCATATGGCTTGTGATGTTAGATTACACACCATGTAATCCAAGATTTTCTAGATATGCAGATTTCTTCCTCTGCACTACCCATGAACGTTATCACCATACCCCATACTTCAAATAATAAATTTGGGTATAGATGATCCCTATCATCATCATTGTCCAAGATCTTGGTTAATTTCTTCTAAAAAAATGCCTCTATTGAGCCATATGCCACCGCACATCAAAATTAGGAGGAACGAGAACCAAAGATCCATTTGATCTGCCTCTGATTATCCTCCATAATTATCATACCTTTATATCACCCATGATCTTGAAATGAATCCACAATATTGATTCATTTCACTGAATAATGGTCGTATAATGATCAAAAACTAGGTATTCTCCAAACAATAGGCCAAAGAACTTTCCCATAATGAATACACAAATAAATGGGGGGAGAATTCCAAAATCCGTAAGATGTGAGGAAAAAACCTCAACCTTTTTCATTCAGCCTCAATCCATTCTCAAATAAATAGACATTAGAAGAGGATAATAAACACAAAAAACAAAATAAATCCATCAATTTAATCTATTCTTAATGCAAGAATGCATTCTTATTCCTAGAATTTATCTTTGTTCAACCTGGATAAAATAATTGGATGGAAATAACAAATCAATATTCTACCTAGAGTTTGGATTGATCATTGAAGAAAAATGGTTATGTATTTCCGACCTTAATGAGGTCCACAAACGCTGTTGGCGCAATGATCCTCAATCCGGTCACAATCTATTTTCATTCACCAAGATCTCCTCGAACACTTTCTCCAACATCTCCACTTGATTTTTAGGGTTATGTGGCTAACCATACAAATTGGATATAGTAGATTATAAGTAAATGAGTCCGGTCACTATGTTAAATAAAATAAAATAAATCAATTTAATTAATTTATTTTTTTAATTACGCACCTGCGGTGAATTTTTCACAAACACCCAGTGTCAAAAAAGGTTATGTCGTACATAGGGTAAAACCCACTCTTTTAAATCAACAGTGACCTCATATTTCTAATTCCGGCCACCATTCGAGAGTTTTTCCACATTTATAAGAAAACATCACATTCAAAATAATAATATATTTAACATGATGAATAGCCATTAAATAGGACTTCCACTACTTCAGTTAAAATAAAAAAATAATTAAAAGTTATTGACCATCCCGAGTTGGAGTGATTTCCATTATTAGGGAATTATAACATGATGTTTTCGTTTGACTTAACTTTTTTCACATCAGGGCTTCACTTCTAAATAAGGAATTGGTGTAACTGAGAGGAAAAGGTTAAGGAAATTATACTTTAAGATTTTGGGATTAGGTATTCCACTCAATAGATCAAGGAACTATGAGTAAATGTAGTTAGAATTTAGAATACCTTCTTAAAATTCTTAAAATTGCTTGAACGAACAAATTCAGGGTGATAAGAAGGGGAATATGAATAATTTCCACTAAAATTCCCAAGAAATGAGATATTATGAACCTAATGGTGAGGGAAATTCGTTTTTAATAAAATAGCTGAAGATTAGTAAATATAATATTTATTTATTTCTCAAAATTTTATTAGATTTAGTAATAAAACTCTTCTAATCTTATTTATAAAAACATCGATAAAATGACTTCTAACATATCATTTTGATCCATATTGAGAAGGATAAACTTCTCACCGGCACAAATTTCTAAGAGTAAAAAGGTCTCTTACAAGTTATCTTATTCCATGAAATGAAATTGTATATGCTGGAAGAACCTATTCTTGATGTGCCTCATAAAGAGGCTAGTGATCAAGAGTTCTATCTCTTTGAGAAACACTTGAATGATTCCATAGATTTTTAGTGTTTCATGCTATCTTCTATGACCAATGAGATTTTAAGGCAACATGAGGACATTGGTGCCTATAACATGGTGTCTCACCTTCAATATATATCTTAAGATAAGGTGAGACAAGAGAGGTAAAAGATCACCAATGCTCTGTTTACAATTAATATTTAAGAGTTTGTAGTAGTTAGGCCTCATGTAGTCAAGATTATTGACTATATTTAATGCCTATACATATTAGTGATTAAATTACCAGATGAGTTGCACACAGATCTCATACTTTCCTCACTACCCAATTCCTTCTACAGTTTTATTGTTTATTATAACATGAGAAATAATAAGAAGTGTCTTTCAAAATTTACGCCGATTCACCAAGTGGAAAAGGACATGGGGCATGGAAAACCTATTCTATTTATGGTGAATAAGAAAAAGAATAACAAGGAAAATGGGACTAAGACTCATAAAAAGTCTAAATCTCCCAAGCACCATCCTTCCATGAAGAGGGAGATCCAGAGTCAAGGTTAGGAAAAGGAAGTAGTATGTTATTTCATGTGGAAAGAAAGGCCACTGGAGGAGGAAAGACACCCAAAAGAAAGGGGAAGATAAAGGTGTATTTATTATCATGTGTAATCTTTAAATATATACACATTGTGTATTATATACAACTTATGGTACTCACATATGTATCCAAATGTCGAAACCAAGTAGATTTTGAAACATTGATAGAGGAGAGGTAGATTTTTGATATGCCAATAGTGTGAGGCTGGATGATCTATCCATTGGTTACTAGAATCATTAATTTCCAACAGGAATGGTATTGGTTTTAAGATACTATTATTATGTACCAACCATTACCAAAAAAATAATTATTATATCATGACTATATTTCGATGGTTTTATTTTCAAATTTGGAAATTAAATTGGGTTTTTGTAAAGAAAATATATTCTATGGTATGACACATTTAAATAATGGAATTTATGTATTAAATTACAAAAATCAATTATTGGAAATAGATGAAGAATAATGTCCACATGAATCATATAACACCTGGATATGGCATTTCCATCTTGGTTATGTAAATGAGAATCATTTGATAGAGATATATCTAGATGGTTATTTAGACTCCATTGGACTAAAAACAGCAGAAAGATATCATTCTTATTTACATGAAAAAATTACCAAAACACTATTCGTTGGATTGGGTGAAAGGTCCATAGAGCTTTTAGGATGGTACACACTGATGTGTGTGGACCTTTTCCAGTAGAATATAGAGGTGGGTATTCTTAATTTACAGCTTTTAATAATGACTTTAGTAGATATGGATATGTCTACCTAATGATGTATAAGTTTCAGTCCAATGAGAAATTAAAATAATTTAAGAATGAAGTATATAATCAACATATAAATAAGATAATGAAGCTTCGATCAGATTGAGGCGGGGAATATCTTAACCAATAGTTTATTTAAATTTTATGAGATTTTCAGATTCTATCTCAACTCGCAACACCTTACACCCGAAAATGGAACAATGTTAGGGAAAGGAGGAAACATACCTTTTTAGACATATGATTAATGATGAGTCATGCGGTTCTTCCATTTTCATTTTAGGGATATGAATTACAAATAGTGTAATACACACTAAAACAAGTACCAACTAAAGATTAAAATGAGATTCCCTTCATGTTATAGAGTGTAAAGAAACCCATTTTTTGTAAAAATGTTTATGGGGTTGCGAGGAATTTTTTAATGACTTCACAAGAAACAAAATACCACCCTAGAGAATAAACTATATATTTATAAGATATTATAAATAATTAAAGGGATAACACCTATAAAAACCATCATAGAAGAAACTGATTATTTTAATAAAATCCTTCTTTCTTGAGAGGGAGAACATCCTAAAAAAGGATAGTGGGATAAATATTGAATTTTATGAAGTTGATGCTCAAGATACCCAAGAGTGGGTCCATGAAAATATTTCATAGGTCCATTTAGAAGAAGTAGTTCAGTAAACACAAGTACTGCATATGATCAATAGAGAGGTAAGATAAAAAGAGAGATATGGTTATATAGTCATTGAAGATGATGAATTTTTATTGTTTAAAAATTATTAACTGATCTCCTATAAAGTGGTAATAGATATCTAAGAAGATGGATGTTGTAAAAAATCCATGAATTATTAAATGGATCCCATGTATCAAAACCGAGTTTGGGTTCTGGTCAATGCACGATTTGATGTAAATCCTTGCGGGGGGAAATGGGTATTCAATAGAGAAATAGACATAAAAGGTAAAGTAAATAACTATAAAGGAAGGATATTGTCTAAAGGGTTTAATAAACATTAACGAATTGACTATGATGAAACCTTTTCACTAGTTTCCATGTTTAAATCCATTATAATTCTACTTTAAATAGTTGTAACATCATGTTACTATTTTCAGGTATTCCTATACCCCTATTTTTTATAATTCTTTGTTTGGGTTTCATTTGGGTGTTCTTTGGGAGAAATTTAAATAACAACGCAAATTTATGGGCTAGTGCGTGGTTGGCACACAGTTTTACCAAACCATGTGCGCCCTCTCAAGAAAAATCGTACAAACCCAAGCATTGTGGTTTTTCACTATGGGTTCATTATTTTTTAGATTGTGTTCCCTCTTAGAGAAAATAGTGAATATAATTTAAAATAGGTGCATGGCCAGGAAACATGGTTTTATCTAACCATGTGGGTCTTCCCAAAAAACCATGAGTAAGGGTTTTTAGTTGATCTGACCTTTAATTAAAAATTCCCAAACTCTCCTTTTACGACCACTTTAGACCAGAACAACCCATAATCAGTTTCTCCCATCCTTGGAGATCCCATGAATTTTCTTTCCCTTCATACCCCTCTTAGAAGTAGATCAAATATTGGAGAATGGTGGTCGATTCTTGCTCAATTAGTTTCCTCTTTCCATTCTCATTCTCCCGCTATCTCTTTATTCCTCCCTAGAGTTCTATGGAACCTTGTATTTATTTGTTGATCTAACACCCTCTATTTTAGGATTATAAACATAGTTTTGATCCTTTTTACCCATATTCCATGATCATCATTCATCCCTGACGAATCCCAGTTAGGGTTCTATGATTCAAGATCCATTGATTTAGAGGTAGGTGGTTCCTTCATGATGCCAAATTTATACTAACCCTAAATTAATTCATTTAATTTAAATTATTTGAATTAAATTAAATTGTTTGATTTTAATTAAATTACTTTCAATTGGTTTGTTGGAAAACCCCAATTCCATTGAATTGGGGTGTGTTTATGGAATTTTGAGAAATTTAAATTGAATAATTTAAATTGTGGGTTTAATGGAAATTATTTCAATTAAATTGTTGAATTTAATTATGAAATGTGTTTTATTGAAAAGTTGTGAAAAAACCCAATTCCATTGAATTGGGGATTTATTATAAAATTGATGATTTCTTGTGAAAATTATATTGTCCAATTAAATTGGGAATTTATTTCAAATTTTTATATTGTGAAAATGGATTAAAATGGTCTTGAGAGAAACGTTAGGGTTTTATCTTTCTAAAAAGGATTCTTTTTTTATTAAATACCCATTTTGTTTTTTAAATGGAAAATTAGAATATTTGAAATAGAGAATGTGATTAATTTTATTTTAAGGTTTCTTGAAATAAATTTCCTATCACTGTTTTGTACTAAAGAAAACTAAATTATTATGAAGATAGTGAGTTATTTTGATGTAACATTACACTTTACAACATTTAAAAACATAAATACAACATGTAACATCCCTTAAGCGATGATGATGCGTCCTTTTTGTCATGAGTTCAAAGGAATGTATGTTTATATTTTCATGTCACCTTGAGTGTGGAGTCCCTATAACCTTGAACTATCGTACCTTCTTAGGAATATGACCATGTTTCTCACTTATTTTTATTTAAAATTAATATATACCATTATTATAAAATATTCTACATTACTTATAATTTATATAAACTGTTTTATTTAAAAGTGTTTATTTAATCCATTTGTGAAAACTACCATTGTTTTAGAAATATTCCATCCCTCAAAAAGTAAATCCATTTCTTAAAGTATTTCCATCTTTTGAAAAGTAAAGTATGAATTATTTTAACTATTGTTTGGAAAAGACAATAATTTTTATTTAATGGTTAATCTAATATTGGAATATATTATGGAATCCTTGGTGAGTCCTTACTAGGATTTTTGGCTCACACCCTACCTGTGACTTTTGGAGTTTGTTGATTATCTTCTTCCAGGTTAGAGCAAGGGTAAAGCACCAATTAGAGGTGGTTTCAAATGTTGATGCATGGACTTGGTGAGTTTCATACATTGAGAATGGGGAAATGTTTCCTATTTTTGGTTGTAGTACTTTGGGTGTTTATACGTATTTGACTTCTGGTACATATCTCCCTATAGATTTTCTTTTGTATGCATATTGTATTGTTTCTTTTACTTCTGAAATATTTGCATTAAAATAAATCCCACTTTAATTTTTATGTGATTCTAGGTGCTAGTCATGGACCCATGGGGATAATAAACTCCCTTAGAGACATGTTAGTTTTGGATCGGTTATTGGATTACCAGGATACCTAGCATGGTTCGTGACAAAGTGGTATTAGAGCTCCAGGTTGAGCTTTTGTCCTAAAGTGAGTATTCATTTGTGAAATATTTTTGTAACTTAGGAGGTAGTCACGATTGAGTGAATTTACAAATGTCACTAAAATTAACCTTAAGATTCCAGGGGTTATTAGGGAAAGACATCTTGAATATTAATTGTAGTCATTCCCATGCTTTTGATTTGGATAGGATGAAATCAAAATCTTATTTTCCAATCTATTGGTATTAATATCACTTGGCGCTCTATCTAAGTGTTGATGAAATGTATTATTTTTTTTATAATGATGTTGTGAAGAATCATGCATCCCAGAAGGCATTAAAATCCGATCTAGGAGGAAGCTGCTTCTGAACCTCAGTGAGAAAATACTCTTGTGTACATGAGTTTTTTCGAGGTGATTGTGCGCACTGTCTGGGCTCTAGGATAGGCACCACCCCTAGTTCCCATTCAGCCTCCAATTGTGAAACCGTAGAGGGAAATTATCAAGATTTTTTCTCAAGAGTTTATTTACCATAATCCATCACTATTGAAAGGCACAAATGATCTTCAAGAGGATTAGGAATGGTTTAGAAGAATAGATACTTTTTTTTGGGTTCTTGGACACACCCGACGAAATAAATGTGAATTATGCCACCTTCGTGCTAGAAGGACCGAGTAGGATATGGTGGGAGACCATGGGGATGGAGAATAAGAATGTGGTCATAAAGTGGAAAGAATTAATGGTTAATTTCACAGAGTAGTTCTATCCAGACTCGTTGATGTTGGCCAAGGATATTGAGCTTTTCCAACTCAATAAGGCTAACATGATCGTGACATATTAGGAAATCCATTTTTCTAAGATTTTATAGTTTTCACATGAGATAGTATCAAATGATAAGATGAATACTAGAAGTTTTAAGTATGGAATTTGAAAATATATTCATTATCATGTTTTCTTGTTAAAGGTGCCGTCTAATGTTGATGTACTGGATAGAGCGCTGACAGTCGAGATGAACCTGGCTGAAAAGTTAGGGTTATTGGGAGTTTCTTTCACTCACAGTGTTAGTGTGCATTACTCTCTAGGAAAGATGAAGAATGATGATTCTTGTGGTGGTTCTGGATAGTAGGGTCATTCTATACCTTCTAAAGTTCCTATTAGAGGCCCTTTGATTTGTTACCAGTGTGGAATGTAAAGACATTCAAAGAGGGTTTTCACTGAGGCAACCAAGAACTGTAGCTCTTGGGGATGCTCAGGGAACTTATAGAGATTCTTCCATGTTTGTTACAATATGTCTAGTGGCATGGGATCATCAGAACCTTCAAATCTAGGGAAGAATCATATTCTTCATGTGAAAATGGGTTTGAGCAATAATCATATGAAACGAAGCTACATCACGCAGTGGGAGAGTCTCTAGAGGAAGAGGATATGGGTCTAGTGATCGTGAGTGGTACCATTACTATAGCTTCATCATTAGTGACTACTATATTTGATACCGGTGCATCTCATTCATTTACCTCAACCTATATTTTAATCTTCTTAATCTTCCTACAGTTTTTTTTATCTTTTTTAATGGATATTTGTACACCCCTTGGTACAAAGAGAGAGTAGGGTCTCTATAGTACCTCTTATGTTTTGTCTCTATCATATGTTGATCTTGCTTGGAGTTTTATAGTTCTCAACATGAAAACTCTTTATGTAATTTTATTTATGGATTGTCTCATTGCAAATAAATCCCAAAATGATTTTTATCTTCAAAGGGTCTCCTTTACAACACCCGATGGAGTGTGCTGTGTCTTCCAAGGAGAATGGGGCCTAAGGTCGAGAAAAACCATACCTTTCTATCCAAAGTTTGGAAAGTGATATATTTGTTGTCATTTTATATGGAGTGAGAATATTTTAGTGTTGATCTACCTCCATTCATCGTCGAGTTTCCTGAAATTTTTCCTTCTAACTTCTTTGGTTTTCCATCAGCATGAGAGGTTGAGTTTTCTATTGACTTAATGTATGGAACTCTAGAAATTTCTATTCCCTCTTACCATATGGAACTGGATGAATTAAATTATTTTAATTCCCAGATGGATGACCTTTTATTGAAAGACTTCATACACCTAAGTGTGTCATCTTGGGAGGCACCGATTCTATTTTCTAAGAAAGATGATAGTTCACTCCACCTTTTCATTGATTACAAAAAGTTCAATCGAGTTACGGTAAATAAAAAAATAGTTTTTTACATGGATTGATGATCTTATTGAATAGTTGAAATGGGAGAAGTTTTTCTCAAATATCAACCTTCGGTATGATTACTATCATTTGAGGATAAAAGAATCCAAAATTCTAAAAACCACCTTTCAGAACAGGTAAGGTCATTATGAGTACCTTTTCATTACATTTGGTCTAACCAATGATCCTATAGTTTTCATGGGTTTAATGAAAATGGCATTCCATGAGTATCTAGATACCTTTGTGGTAGTATTTCTTGATGACATCCTCATTACTCTATGTTTGAGGAGAATCATGTGAATCATCTAAGAATAGTTCTGAGATTGTTGAGAAATCACCGGCTTTATGAAAACCTATAAAAATGTTATTTATGGATTTCAGAAGTGAATTTATTGGAAAATTTGGAGTCAGAACCAGGTATTTCAGTTTATATTGAGAAGGTGGAGGCTATTATGACTTGGGAGCAACAACAAAATGTCTTCGAAATTCGAAGCTTTTTGGAATTAGCTAGATATTATCACTGGTTAATCAAGGAAATTTGGAAGTTGAATTATCTAATGATTTCTATAACTCAGAAGGTAGTAAATTTTTAATGGGATGAAAAATATCATAGTTATTTTGTTGAGATGAAATGTCTTTTAAATACTTTGTCGGCGTTGACTCTTCTAGAGGCTGGGTAGGGCTATGCGGTTTTTTGTGATGCATCAGGTTCAGGATTGGCCTAAGTTCTTATATAGGGTGATCATGTCATTTATTATGGATATATTCAAATTAGTCAACCTGATAAGAATTATCCAACCCATGACTATAAACTTGTAGTTGTGATTCATGCGCTTAAGAGTTTGTGGCATTAACTTTATAGAAAATTTTTTACCGTGTTTTCTAACCAAAAAATCTTTGTTAATATCTTATCTCAAAAATATTTTAAATTATTCCAGAGGAATTGTGTGGAATACTTGAAGTCTTTTGATTTTAACATTTCCAATAGCCTGTGGAAAGGGAATTTCATTACAGATGCTTTGAGAAGGAAACTTCTGACCCATATAGTGAAAGAATCATTAGAAGAGTGGAACCTGATGGATCACTTTTCAAAGTTGCATATTGGAGTTTTGGAATCATGGACTAATGTTTCCTTGGCTAGTGTATAGTTTAAATCCACTCATCTTGAATTGATTCTTCAGGAACAGAAGCTTGATGATGAGTTTTGTGGAATTAGAGACCCTCTTAATGGTGGGAGACCATACTTGATTTGTCATTCTCCAAAGAGGGCATTCTATGATTTCAAAACTGTTTTGTAGTACCATATTCGGTAAGGAAAGATTTTATGGGGGATTTTCACAATTCTCAATGCCTAGTGGACCCGAGAACCATGAATATGTTCTATGACCTGCGGTGGAAGTACTAGTGTCGAGGTATGAGATGGGGCATTACTGTGTTTGTTTCTCATTATAATATGTTCCAATAGGTGAAGGATGAGAACTAAAAAGCTACATGTTTTCATCATCCACTTCTATTCCCTACATGTTAATGGTATGAAATCTTTATGGCCATTGTGGTTGGGTTTCCTTGTACCCATATAAAGAAGAATTCGATATGGGTTTTGATCAGCAAGATAATGAAATCATCTCACATTATCCCCATTCATGATAAAACCAATGGTGAAGAGTTGGGAAATATATATGTGAAAGGAATTATACATTTTAGTAGATTTAATTATGATATAGCTTCTGATAGGGATCCTTGGTTTACTTCTCACTTTTGGAGAGGCCTTCAGGAGGCACTGAGATCTCACATCCATTTCAGTATGACATACCATTTGCAGTTGGATGGCCAAACAGAAAGAGCTATATATATTCTTGAGCATATGCATTAAACTTTTGTTCTTGACTTTGGTGTGGCTTGGGATGATCAATTGGGTATGGTTGAGTTTTCTTATAACAATAGTTACCATTTTGTGATCATAATGGCTCCTTTTTACTCCATGTATGGTTAGACTTGTAAGTCTCAGTTGTGTTGGTTGGATATTGGTGAATATTCCTTGGTTGGAATGAGCTTGGTCCAAGAGACGAAAAGAAATATTCAGTTGACTCATTAGAGAATCCTGATTGCACAAAGATGGTATAAATATTATGTTGATCGTCACCATAGACTGTTGGAATTCTCAATTGGTGACCAGGTGTTCTTGAATGTTTCACCTAGTTTGGATCATCGAAGGACTGGGAGGCATGGGAAACTTGCTCCTTGTTTTTTTGGAACTTTTGAGGTTTTTAAGAAGGTGGGGAAATTTTCATATCATTTAACACTTCCACCACATCTTACTTTGATACATAACATGTTCCATATATCTCAACTTCAAATGTATCTATCTATTCCGTTTCATGTTTTGAGATGGAGTGATCATGAGTTTGAACCAGATTTATCCATGACTGAACATATAGTTAGCATAGTTGATTCTGAAACCATGGTAATTCATGGGAGGATGACACCCTTGGTTTGTGTTCTATGGCATATAAATTCTGATTCTCACGAGACGTGGTGGAGGGAGGTGTTGATGAGAGAGTAGTGGAATCAACTTTTTGGCATGGAAACTTTTTCATAGGCTCTCTGGGAATAGAAAGTTTCTACGGTAAGGAATTTGTAACATCCCATTAATATTTTAAGTTATTACTAAACCACAAATTTTTTCATGATTGGTTGGGTTTCATTTGGGGTTTCTGTAGGTGAAATTTTGAAAACATAGGAAATTTCTGGGCTAGTGCATGGTTGGTGCACGATTTTCCCAAACGGTGTGACCTCTCAATCCAAACTATGAAAACCTAGGAAGTAGGGTTCTTCATAGTTGAAAAATGGTTTTTTAGACTATGCACCCTATTAGGATAAACCGTGAATCCCATTTAAAATAGTCACACATTCTGGTCACACGGTTTTGTCTAACCATGCGGGTTTTCCCAACAAACTATGCGGATGGGTTTTCAATTGATCCGAATTTTAATTAAAAACAACTACACCCACCTTTTAGGTCCCTCAAATACCAGAACGACCCAAAATTGGTTCCTACCATCCTTGGAGCTCCCAAAAAGAGTTTATAGACCCTCAAACCCCTCCCAAAAGTAGATCAATGGTTGGAAAATAGTGGTTGATTTTTTTCTTATTAGTTTCCTCTCCCCGTTCTCATTCTCCTTCTATATCTTTCTTTCTCCCTAAGGTTCCATGTATCCCAATGTTTCTTTGTGGATATAATAACCTATTTTTTGGGATTATAAACCTAGGAATAATCCTTGTTACCTGGATTCCTTGTTCATCATTCTTCATTGACAAATCCCAATTAAGGTTTGGTGATTCAAGATCCGTTTATCCCTAGGTAGGTGGTTCCGTCATGATGCCCAATTTATGTTAACCGTAAATTTACTTATTTAATTTCAATTTTTTTAAATAAATTAAATTTATTGATTTCAATTAAATTGATTTCAGTTTTTTTTATAAAAACTCAATTCCATTGAAATGGTTTTTAAAAAAAAATGGGGTTTTGGCATGAAGTTGGAAAAATCTCAATTCCATTGAACTGGGGTGTGTTTATGGAAATTTTAGAAATTTAAATTTTTTAATTAAAATTGTGGGTTTGATATAAATTGTATCAACAAAAAATTTGAATTTAATTATGAATTTTTTGATGGAAAAATTGTGAAAACCCAATTCTATTGAATTTGAGATTTATTGTGAAAATAATGGAATTTTGTGAAAATTAAATTGTTGATTTTAATTTTTAATGTGAATTGTGAAATTTAATTCTGAATTGATTTCAAATTATTATACTGTAAAAATGGAATAATATTGTTTTGATAGAAACCTCAGGGTTTTATCTTGGTAAAAATGCATGTATTTTTTATTAAAAACCCATTATGGTTTTAATCTAAAATTGGAATATTTGATCTAGAGAATGGGAATAACTTTATTTTAAGGTTTCTTGATATAAATTTCTGATCGTTTTTTTAATAGATCACATGCATGCCTTAAGTAGTTATTGAGTTATTTGGACGACACTTTATTATTTATAACATTCCAAAAAATATGTTCATCATGTCGCATATCTTAGTTGATGGCGATGAGTTCTCATTGGCCTGAGTTCAAAGGGACATATGTACATATTGTCATGTCACCTTGAGTGTGGATTCCCTATATCCTAGAACTGTCATAAATTTTTAAGAATATAACCATGTTTATTTTTTTTATTTCAAATAGATATATTCCATTTTTATAAACTATTCTACCCACCTTATGATTTATATAAAATATTTTATATAAAAGTGATTATTTAAGCTGTTTGTAAAAAGTACCATTGCTGTAGGAATATTTCATCACTTGAAAAGTAAAGCCTTTGTTTAATGTATTTCCCTCTTTTGAAATGTATAACATGAATTTTATGAACTATGATTTTGAAATTCCAAGACTATTTATTTGAAAATTGAAAGCACTTTGTTCGGTTAATATAATGTTGGAATCTATTATGGAAGCCTTAGTGAGACCCTATTAGGATTTTTTTCTAACACCCTACCTATGCCTTCAGGTGTTTTTAGATTATCTCCTTCTAAGTTCGAGCAGGGGTAAAGCCCCACTTGGAGGTATTTTTAGCTATTGATATGTGGAATTGGTGAGATGCATCCTTTGGTACATGGGCAGTTTTCCCTATTTTATGTCGTAATAATTTAGGTTGTTATACCTGTTTGAATTCAGGTACATATCTCCCTTTGCAGTTTCTTTTTTTTTATTTTGTTTCTTTTACTTCCATGATGTTTGTGGAAAAATTGTTCCCACCATAAATTTTTGTATGATTCCAGATTCTAATCGCGAAACCGTGGGGATCAGGAACACCCTTCAGTCTATGTCAGTGTAGGCTTAGTTATCAGGTTACCAGGGTACCTGAGCTGGTTTGTGACAATGGAAGCTTACCAGGACTATGAAATTTATAAGATGTATATCAAAAAATCGTTCATTAATGGAAACCTTGGGGAAGATTTCTAAATGACACAACGAGAAGTGATTGTGACTCCAAGTAATTCTAAAAGGGTATGCAAGTTGTAGAGATAAATTTATGGATTAAAGTAAGTATCTAGGTTACAGAACATTCAATTGGATTAAGCTATAAAATAATTTGGTTTCATTAAGAATGAATGTGATCTATATGTTTATAAGATGTTTAGTGGGATTGTAGTCATTATCCATGTAGTATATTTTTATTACATATTAATTATTGGAAATGAAATACTGAAATTATAGTCCATTAAGGAATGGTTAAACGTGTGTTTCTCTATAAATTAATTAGGTGAAGTAGCCAATATTTTAAGGATCAAGATCATTCACGACAGATCCAAGAGTCTGATTAAACTATTTCAAAGTACATACATTGACTAGATACTAATGATATTTAGTATAAAACAATCCAAGAGTGGATTGGTTCTAGTGTCACATGGATTACATCATTCTAAGAAAATGCGTCCTCAGACACAATGAGATAAAGAGATAATGAGTAAGATCCCATACACTTCATAAATAGGATCAATCATATATGTCATGTGATGTACTATACTTGATGTTGCCTATGAATTGAACTTGGTTGGAATATTTCAATATGATCTAGGAGAACATAATTGGTATGATATTAAGACTATACTTAAGTATTTGAGAAGAAATAAGGTTATGTTCCTGCTGTATAGAAGAGATGAGGAGATAATCATTATGGGTTATACTGATTCTAATTTTCAAATAGATCACAATGATATGAAGTTATAGTTAGGATATATTTTTTTGTCTCAATATAGGAGATGTGATCTGGAAGAGGTCAAAGATGCCAATTTTTTCTGAATCTATAGTGGATTTCATGTATATGGAAGCTTATTATACATTAGAGGAATCCATTTGGATGAAAATATTTTGTCTAGTATCTTGATGTGGTACCAAGAAGTAAAGATCCTATCACATTCAATTGTGATAATACTATAGTTGTGTCTCATGCAAAAGATCCAAAATCACACCAACGAAAAAAGAGCATACTCTATAAGTATCACATCTAGAGGAATTTTTCATAGAGTGGTGAAGTTAAAGTAAAAAAATTTCCCACAGAAGAAAATGATGTAGACCCCTTGACTAAAGGCCTATCTCAGCAGATGCATGAGTATCATGTGAGTGCTATAAAACTTAAGGTTGTTAGTAGTTAGATCTTGTGAAAGTGGTAGTCTCTTAAAGTTTTTACCCTAGAACCAATGTCTCTGTACTTTATGAAAACTTGTATTCACTATTTTAAATATTAATGAACTATGTGTCACATCAAGAATTTTCTTTTTCATAACATAGTATTTGATAACATCCAAATAGTATCTATCACACTGAAAGGTCATAGTAGTTCCCCACTATGATGAGAACCCAAAAGTGTCATGATGGTATTCTTAAATATATTTTATATCACTAGATAAAATCAATTTAGGTACACAGATGATACAGGCTATCATTGGTGGACACTCATAGGACTTTGAGTCACCTTCTCATGGTATACACCCTTGGTAATATCTAGTTTAGGATATTATGAGAATGAAAACAACCTGTAGGAAATATATATTTATATCTTTTAATGTATTTTCCTATATGTAGATGTGTTTATTGATCCTTAGTATTAATATTATTAACGAGAATTATAAGTTTTGTACATTGATGTATTGATGAAAACTATGATGATATATGTTTTTGGTGAAGTATGATATATTGGGTGCGTCATGGGTAATATTTCATTAATGAATAATGTGATAATTTTTTTTAACTTTAGTTATTTAATGGAAGTTGATATCTCAATACCTTTGATGGAAACAACATAGCTTGAATAAATCCATGTCCATGGTATTCTATAGGTATGTTTGATTTCTGAAAATTCAAAGAAATAGGCATCACGAATATAGGTTTATAGCACCAGCATACAACCTACATGATTAGAGATATTTGGATAAAGGTATTATATTACATAGTAAACATTCATTTGTGGTATTATGTTATTTTGAAATTAACTTCTTTCACTTTGGGTTCCTTGGTGTGTTGTTAGACGCTAAAATTGGACTTTAGACTACATTCCTTAATGCCACTATGAAAGTGGCTTAAAGGGTCACACCCCAAGTGTATCTAAAATATTAGTTAAATAATATACTATTATTTATTATTTAACAAGTTGAATAAATATTATTCCTCCACATGTTTTAATAATTATTCAAGTTTTATTGATCATATATATTTTTTCAACAATTATTTGAGAGAATAGTATGTGAGCATAATATTTAATAAATATTTATTTTCTATTTAGTGAATATAATATTAATTTATTTATTAGTGAATAATGTTGTGAAATTTATTTATTAAATAAATAGTCAGTATTCAAGGCCTAATAAATTTTGTGTAGGAATGATAGACCATGTTTAATGGTTCGGTTATAAATAATATTCATAGAATATTATTTGAATAAATAATATTTAATTTAATTAATGAATTTTCCACATGTCAATAAATAATAATAATAATAATATTATTATTATAGATATGGGGTTCTGTAGGGATTACAAAAATAATATGGGTGCATGTGAAATTATTATTTTCTCATTCTAGTGGTATATAAACTGAATTATATTATTTTCTTAAGAGAGATAATTCTTTGTTGTTGTGCACAATGAGATCTAGATAGAATCCTCTGAAATCCATAGATATCCATATCTCCATGAATAATCTCAAGAATAAAGAGTGATCCTCCTACACCACCACTCTAAAGCCTAAATATATTGAATATAGCCCTTCCTTGAAGTGATTTTGAGGGAAATAAAATGAGAACGATGCAAGCATTAGGATCTGTCTCTCTATCACCTATAGATTCATATGATGATGTTTGGAAGTTCATGAAATGTGTTTGGATCACTATTGGAGGGAATCTATTCATGATTCCTATAATACAATGACAATATAATATATATTTTTTGGAATATCTGTCAATGAAGAAAGAATTTATCACAAGTTATTTTTCAATTACTTAAATTAATTATAAATAATATGCGATGATCCTACACATTGGTTCTAGAGTTTATCTATTGTCTATATTCTTTTATTCAATTATTTTGATCATGGAATTGATCATCATGTAAATCTCATATTAATCATCAATCCCAAAAAAAGAGTTGTTGGTAATTCCCCCTGTGACATTTCCACTGCACCCAAACCTAAATATAAATCATATTTATAAACATATAATACCTTTTTCCATGACATAGATTGACCATTAAACATAAATTTTTTCAATATAATATATTCCAACTCATACATTTTCAGTTCTCGAAGTAGATTGATCATACATGTCGATTACATAACATGTTCATCATTCTCGTAGATATGCAGATCACATGTCACTTATCTAAGAATGGTCATGCATTTCATCAATAAATTAATCAAAGGCCAAGGTTTATTTTCTTATCATATAAGTAAAAAAATACCTTATTGATTAACCTAAACTAATGATATGACTAGAAATATACCAGAACACCCCTTGATTAACCTACATCAAGGTCAGTGTAAGAAAGGTATCAATGTATGAAGGTTCACATGGTCAGTTTTTTTACGACCTTAGGTTATGAGGATCCATAATAAGCATACAATCATATATATATCAATGATTGTATGAAATTCCATGTGATATAATATCATGAGTCTCTCATGATAATAAGTCTCTTCAAATTGTCTCATTGGTATACTCTGCTTCTCATACAAGATTCTAATCACATTAATCTTAAAATATCATCACAACCCATAATACTCTATGATGATCATATATTAGGGACAACTCAATATAATACATTGAGAGAAGTTTATCATTATACTATACATGTAATATATGCAGCATGCATGAATGAATAATAAAGAATATTTCCATTATTATAAAACTATGATACAACCTCATTTGAAAACAATATTTACATCCAGTCTCTCATATATCTAAACCCTCAAGATTTCACATAACCATCATGATTCTAGTAGGTTAATGTCTTTATAAATGGATTTTATACATTCTTCTTTATATCTAGATAATTTATCTTCATATTTCTCATGTTAATATATCTTTAATGAGATTGTATTTGAGAAGGATGTGTTTGGTCCTTTGGTGAGACATGGTTCCCTTGTCTTGAGAAATATCTCCGTTATTATCACATTAAATATTGATTATTACCTCAATGATAGGAACCATATAATATTTAGTAATGAAATTCATGATTCAATCATCATACTTCACTACATCTAATGTATTGATTTACTCTACCTTGGTTTTCAAGTCTACCATGGTAGCTTGTTCATAAATCTATGAATAGATAGTTCCACAATTCAAGAAAAAAACGAAATTTAGATCACATATCATCTTTTTCATATTGTAATATAGAATCAATTTTTCCTCATACAATGGGATCATATTCATCTCTAAATACTAGTAACATATTATTACTTATTTTTTAGAACCTAATGATATTTTTAATTACAATCAAGCGACTCTTACAAATATTAGATTGGTATATACTATTTATACTCAACCCATAAGAGACAAAAGGCCAGCACATAGCATGGAATACATGATAGATCCATTGTTAGACGCATAAGGAATCCTATTCATCATTTCTCACTATTTGGAAGTATCTTTAATCTTCCAAAGATTCATGCTATGTGAAACTAGAAAATATCCCTTATTGGAGTTCTCCATGCTAAACCACTATAGAACTTTACTAATACATGTGTTATGAATCAGTCTAAAAAACACTTTAATCTATATCTATATATATTAATGGCCAATATCTTGGAAAATTCACCCATGTATTTTATTGAGAAGAAATTTCCCAACCATATCCTTATAGAATGTGAAGTTGATATATCATTTCCAATAAATAGTATTTTATCTACAGACAATACAATAAATGTCACAAAACTACCACTGAACAACTTATATACACAATAATCATAAATATTATTATTGAAACAAAAATCCTTCATCACATCAGCAAACTAGATGTTAAAACTTTAAGAAGATTTATTTAATCTATGAATTGAATATTGTGACTTAAAAACCTTAGCATGCTTATTTGGTACTTCAAAATATTTATGTTTTATCATATAAATTTCCTTGAATAAATTGCCATTAAAGAAGGATATTTTTACATGAATTTGATATATATTATAATCAGAATGATCTGTTATGACTAGAAATATCCAAATGGACTTTATCATCACAACTAGTGAAAAGGTCTCATCATAGTCTATACCATGAATTGTTTTTATAACCCTTTCCCACCAGATTATATTTATAGGTAAACACTATACCATCCATGTGAGATTTTATTTGAAAACCCCACTTTAAACCTATATATCTCACCCAATAATGTGTATCCACCAAGTTCAAAACTTTGTTAGAGTATATGGAATCCATGTTAGATTTCATGGAATTTTTCGATTTCTCAAAATCAGAACTCTAAATGGAATCTCAAAATATAGTAGGTTCATTATCTATAAATAAGATTTCATCATCATTTTCTATAAGAAATACATGTATATTGGTATCTTAAATAATCCTAATAGAACCACTAGGTTCTTATGTAACCTATTTCGGTTCTTTTTCCAGAACACTTGGTGGGATTGGAATAACTTCCATCTGAGGAACAAATACTTCTTGATGGTTCTAAACTTCTCAATGTTTAACTTTCCTCCCATAATCTACAATTTTTATATATTACTTATCAATGAATATAAAAAAGAAGGCCAAAAATACTTTATTATCAGTATGGTTGTAGAAATAATATCAATTATTTTCCTTATAATGAGAAAAAAATAATAAATTTTCCGATTAAGATCGAATTTTTTAAAATTCAAACATCATATGTGTGATTTGCAACTACAAATTCACATAAAATTCATATTGGGGTGTTTCCCAATACATATCTCCTATGGTGTCTTTATTGCTACTATATATAGAACATTGTTAAGTATGAATTTAGTAGTTTATAGAGAATATACCCATTATTATATTGGATGGTCACACTGACTCATCATCGATCAAACCATTTTTGAGAGGGTATGATTACTCCACTCTAACACACTATTCAAATATGTTGTTCTATTAGGAGTTTGTTGTGAAATAATTCTACCATCTCCCATATTATCAATGAATTATTAGCTTATGTATTCTTCATCCTGATCTGATCATAGAGTCTTAATACTATTTCCCAGCTGATTTTCTACTTTTTTCTTAAACACTTTGAAAATTTACAGTGTTTCAAACTTTTGTATCAATAGAAACCAATAACCATATCGATTAATGTCACTGATAATGGCTATGAATTACCAAAATCCCCCATTTTCTTAATTACTTATTGGAACACATATATCACTATATATACACTCCAATAGTCCACTATCACTTTTTCTGTTTCCATTAAAAGCTGTTTGAGTCATTCTTTCTAATAAATAATATTCTGTTGTTTCAAGAGATTCATAATTGAATGAATTCAACAATTTATAACTATAGAGTCTTTTAATGTGTTTCTCATTTATATTCCTCAGGTGACAATTCCAAAGACACCTTGTGTTAGAATCAACCTTGACCTTATTATTCTAAATGTTATAGATATTATTACCTATTTAAAAAATATATAACCCATTCTGGATTTTCCAAATGCAATAAAATATTTCATTAATATGTATATATAATAATGTTCTTAATGATGAATGAAAATCCCATCTTGTACAGACAATATATAGAAGCCATAATTCTATTTATAGAAGGAACAAAATAACAATTTTCGAACTCTATAACTAATCCACTAGCTAGACATGGATCATAACTGTTGAAATCCAATGTAGAAACTATTTCTATATTGAATATATGTATATAATTTACCATTTATCAATTATATCATATTTTTTGGTATGTTCTTATCAGTACTAATGTGTGATGTACACATGCTATCCACTACCTATGATTCAGAATTAGACTAATTTAATTAAATAATATTTACATCCATATGTTCAGAATGATACCTTTTTATAATACATATCATCCTTATAAACCATTATAGAAATGATTTAATGGTTTCATATATAAAATATCTCAAAATGATAGTCATGATTCATGCCATAATCTACAATAGACATATCTGTGGGTGAGTATCATGTTTTATATCTTTTATCAAGGATTTTTAAGGAAACTAAACCCACTAAAATGATAACCCCATGCATCATTACCTTTAGTGGTCCAAGATCTTTATTTCACAATGTAATGAGTCTGATTTGTCATTCCTCACATCACATAGTTGTTTAGGTATGCTATCATGTCAATAATATCTCATATGATTCTTGGATAGTTAAGTGAACAACTCTATTCCATAATTCATAAAATGAAAATATATCAACTCTACTTATCTAGAATAATAACTCCCAGGGTTTCCCATCTAAGTGTCACATAAAGGTCACAATAATATTTGGTTTCCTAACTCTTAGGTTTAGCCATTTCCACAATTCCATACACAAGATAATCTATAAACACATTTCTTTGGAAGAACCTACCCATTTGAATTATTGAGTTCTTAACATTTGTTTTCTTTAGAAGGAATTTAGAACATAGTATTTGAGGGGGTTTCAATGTCTCACCAATACCACATGCATCTTAATAATATTATTTATAACTATTTTATCTCATGAAATCTTTATTATCTCATGTTTTATTCCCATATTTATGCATGTTTTGAATAATTTAGTTTTAGAATCTATATTCCACACACCATATTAATGTGTAACTATTTAAATAACTCATAGTTTGTGTTACCTGAAAATAGAATCTAAACATATTTACACATATTCAAATTCATTTCAAGCACGAAGTACACGAAACTCATTCAAATAAAGGCTTATAATTATATAAAATCAAGAATCTCCTCAATAGTAAGTATATAAGGATATATAAACAACCCCCACATTTATAGAGACATGAGAATATAGTCCAGTGAGTAGTCAGAGAAAAAGTCACTCTACCCATGGTTCTTTACACAAGTTAGATCATAATTTCATCAAAATTCTAACACTTTATATGCATAAACTATAATCATCCTAAAAATTTATTTTTATAACTTCTTAATAATCCAATTTCAAGATAAATGAAAACTAAATTTAAATTTTTGTTCCTATCAACTAATGCATGGTTTATAAATGTTCTAATAATAATTTTTTCACATAAATTTTACCATACATAATATAAACATTATATAAAATATTTATATACATGAATATTTAAAAGGAATAAATAAATAAATTATCATTTGATTTATTTTATAAAACTGTGATATCAATATAACATTTCATATTTTATTTAGAAAAAAAATATTATATTTATAATTATAAAAAGTTATATTTTATATAAAATTCATCACCATATTAATTTTTTGATAAAAATAATTCTTTTTCTAATTTTTAGACTATATTATATTTTATGATAGATATAATTTTTTATCATAAGAAATGACCCCATCGTAGAAAATGATGTGCTCTATAATTATTTAGCCAATTTTTATTATAATATAAACTATCCGATAGTGCTGTTCATTTTATGAACTATATTGTTACTGGTGGTATCACTTATATCATTATTATGATTCGATGCTCTGTTTTGTAGAACTTGAAATATTAGTCATAACCTATGATAAAATTTATCATTTCATAGAACACAATGAAAAAGAGTTGGAATAAATTAATTGTAATCTATGAAAAAACTACTCTACAACCATGAAAAAAGAAAAATCATGTATTATGATATCTCATATCATAGAAAATGATAAAACGATCTAACAAATAACATTTAATATGATTATATTACACCTTATGATATTGACTTAAACATCATATGATACACATTATCATTATAAAATTAGTATAAAAACATGTTGAATTGATGATAAAGGAGGCTCTAATACCATTGATGGGTTTTATAAAATCATCACATGCTTATAAGAGTAGAATAAACCCAATAAAAAACCAAATATATCATTATTAAATCAATATAAATGAATAAAATAATATAAATATGAATACCGCATGTCTAGAAATATCCAACACAATTGATTATATTTTATAAAGACTACTTAGAGATACCCAAGAGACACTTATCTCCATAAGAAGTACATCATCCACTAGAATCTTGGTGGACTAATGATCCTGTAAGGGGCTTTGTGCATTAGGTTTTCCTCTCATTTCCGCCTCCTTCATCGAGGGTTGTCGTGGTGCTTCCTTTTTTATGCTCGGTGGGTTTGTGGTGGTGGATCCTCAGTCGTGGGGCGTCGGTGACTTCTGGGACTCAGTCGTCTTGGCCATCTATACCGTGGCTATCCTCTTATTCCCCAACTTCTTCTTCGTTGGATAGGGTTTCTCAAGGTGGTGCGGTGTGGGTCTGCGACCAAGAACCAGCTTCAGTGCCTTGAGTATACCTCTGCGTCTCCCGTGGGTGCGTTGCGTTGTTTGTCATGACCTTTGTGTAAAACTGGGATGGTGACGACGGGATCTGCCTATGACTGGTCTTCATTCCGGCATCTGGTGATGGTTTTCCATTTTAGGTTTCTTGAGGTCTTTCTTGGTTTGGAATGTGGCTATGTTTGTGAGGCGGTGAAAGTTTTGTTTTGTTGATTCATGATTTTTCTGAGGTTTATTTTTGTGATTTTGTTCAGTGAGATGTCGATCTAGTCTGGGGTCATTCATTTCTAGTTTTGGTGGTGGCCATTTGATATCTCGACGACATGAAAAATTTTAACGGGGGAAGTTCTTCTATGATGGGGTTTGATGAAGCGGGTGAAGGTTTTTTCGGTATGATGTTTTGAAGATGTGGCATCTGAGGGGTGATGTATGTCGATGGTGTTGAAAGTGATGATGAGTTGGTTTGATGGTGGGGTAGTGGCTCGAGGATCCTCGTGTTTCAAGAATCCGTGACCCGAGGCATACCGGCGTGGCTGTGATGCTTGTTTAAAATTTTGAATCAAGTGGATTTATTTTTGAATTTGGTGATCTGGTAATTTGGTGTATGTCCTGGTTCCCACTTACCCATAAAGGGGATTTCTAAAATCAAATAAAAATATAATATTCAGTCACTAGAATGTTTATATTCTATAAAAGGATACCTCAAACTCCAAAGGTGTATTAGCAAGTACACCTTAAAGATAAATTGAGGACATGGTTGAAGATATTTTTAGATTTTATAGACAAAACCACTCTACCCCCAACAGGAGGATAATATCCATTATAAAAACTCCATTAATTTAATGAAGGAAGTTGAACCCCGACAATCAATGTTCATAGCCTCTATATGTTACGAAAATGTATGCATGTTTGAGTATTATGATTGTTTAATATTTCCAGGATCATAATATATTTGTAATTCCATAATTTAATTATCTCAATGATTCATATCCAAATGTAAATTGTTTATAATACATAGTAGAAACCATGAACTTCATATGACACATCATTGCTCGAATCGTACAATATGAAAAATGAATCACATACCTACAATAATATTTTTATAAAATTATTCACAATATGAATCATATTTGTGTCTCAAATTATGACCCAAGGTGAATCATATAATTAAATTCACCTATTTTAGTGCATATCTAACAAAAGTCACTTACCATATATCAGGATTCCAAAATTCCACAAATATTGATATGATAAAGACATTCTTGATTCATTCCTTTAATTCATACCATCAAAAATCCTGATGTAGATCTGAGTTGCAATTCATTAATGATATGACCAACCATAAATGAGTTTTACAAGTGAGATAGAGGATAGGTAAATAGATAGATCTAATGATAGTATATATTGTATATTGTTTATCTATGATCCAATATTGATTTATCTAACCATGGAGAGAGATTTATCCTTTTATAGTGGGGTCCCTCAAAATTATCCAAGATATGTTATAATCGTACTCATTGTAAATTTTGGATAACAGGGGTAAGTGGAATAAAATTGAAAATTATAAAATTTGAATGTGAATTTTTACCCATTGGGTATGGTTAGTCTATATAGTTAATTAATTGTGTGTCCAATCCTACAAGACTTATTGTCCCTCTAACCCAACTTTTCATGGTTGGATTGCATGGTTGATGAATTGTGTGTTCAAACATGTGGGATCTTTTTCCGTGAATTATAAATGCATGGTTATACTAAATTGTTAAAAAATAATCTCTAAAAATGTAACATTTACAAAAAAACCAAAACTTGAAGGAATTCTAAAATAACAAATCAAGGTTGTCACACTATGTACCATGATTTTACAATTAAATGAAATTTTAAAATTATCATTTATTCATGTGTGTTTAATTTATAACATGATAGTTTATATGATACATAAACCCCTTAAGATAAACCTCTAAGTTATCTCTAATTGATGAACATAATGGAAAGTCAATAGTTATTATTTTTTATTAATATTCATATAAATAATGGATCGTATAGAGATATAAAGTTTACCCATAAGACAAAAGTATGATTTATTGTTTTGATTGATCTTCTTGGGTATTTCACATGTATTTTTATACATTTATGTCATTGCTATAAATGGGATTTATAATTCATAGTAATTATCCAGACTTGAGGTTAATAAGTGTCCTTTCATGTGAACATTCATACTTTCATTCACATATTACATCAGCCTTAGGATTGAGCTTATAAAAGGGAAATTGAGTGTTTTATTGATAATTCCAAAGGGATTTTTTATCCAAGAAGGGATTCATACTTCTATATAGAATATATGACATATATAATTCTCTTCAATTGGTTAACAAATTCACAATCATTATTATCTATGTTGGATGTGTTGTTTCCAACTACTTAAATGAATATCATGTGATGATCTATCTAATTTGATCAATCTAATCAGAGAATCAAAATAGGATGAGTTGGATTATATGGGATTGACATATTCTATATTTCATGGTTGTACTTTATGTCATGGATAAAGTAATTTTATGGGTTAACATGTGATGTGTGGAGATATATTCGGTGGACACACATTGACGAAAATACATGTGTTTGATGAAGAACACAATAGAAACCCTTTTATACTTAGTAGATATGAAATCCTATTATATATTTCTCCTTACTTATAGTTGTGAAATCTGAATTTATAATAATTGAAAAAAATCAAAAAGGACCAATGGTCTACAATTAATTCTATTTGAATAAGGATTGATCTTGGTAAAAAAATGTTTCAAAAACATATGATCTTATACGATAATATTATCCAAAAATGGGTAGATATGATTTCACAAGTTAATATGAAGTATTAATCCAATGAGGTTTTAGTGAAATTAAGAGATTGAAGTGATATTCTCAAAATTTTCATGTCATGTTGCATGATATGAAGGGAGTATTATTTTATGACTCATGGGTGATATATCACATTATTTAATATAAATAAATTTTTTGATATAATGTATATTGTACACCCTTGTTATATATTGATCATTCATTCATGGTTATCATTAATACAACTATCATGTAATTAGTTGATGTAATAAAACGATCTTAAATGCGATGAATTATTCTTTGAATGATTTTATAATTAATGGGTTATATCATTGTTACGGAATTATGTAATAAATATTATATCATGGATTCATAATAAGGTGAACTTTTGAGTAAAAATCCAACTCTTGGGAGCCTTATTTCATAATCATTGAAACAAGTTAAACTCTAGTTGGTTAAAAAAGGATATTTTTTTATCTATTTAATTTTAGGGTTTTAGTATATAATTAGAGTAAGAAGTCTCCTACATATTTTATTTATGATTATAATGATGATATATCACCTGAAATTGTAAGAGTATTTTGGTTGTTATAAATATATCTTATTAAACACATTATAGTTGATGACTTGATTCAACATGAAATCATACAAGTACAATTCTTTTAATTTACTATCTGTAAAAATTTAGTGTTTCATTTATTTGACCAATAAATCCAATATGGTTTCTTGAGATAGGTTTCTTAGGAGCATGTGATATCTATTAATCATAGTGGAATCAATAATAAACCATAAAAAAGTATCTCTATGCATGTAACATGGAACCATGTTTAAACTCTAAATGAAGAACATATTTTGTACATTACATTGATATTTTCACTACTCCAAATTCATTATGTGTGATTGATGAAGATCACTAAAGAGGCAACCAAACAAAATCCCTACTATGGGGTATATCCATTGGCTGATATGAATCTCCCATCACATGGGTAGGATCCACCTGTCTTCTACAAAATACGAGCATGTCAAAAGGAAAAAGATGTAGGTAGGGAGAGTTGTGGGTATGGTACAATTGAAAATGGATTGAGAATATTTTAATGATAACCATCTCATTGTGATATCCTATTTATATAGCGCCAATTAGCATGTACCCTAGTGGTACAGGCTCCTGCTTGGAATCCAAAATACCCAGGATCAAATCCAGGTAGGGACTAATTTCCGAGTACTGTAGCAGCACTGTAGCACCAGCGAAACTATAGCGGCGGAGGCACTGTGCTGGAACTGTAGCGGCGTTGGTACTGTAGCATCCCGGGTACTGTAGTAGTACTATTCACCGAGGGGCAGTTTGGGAAAAAAAGGGCTCTCAAGCCCTGTTTTCAGGCCACTTGGCCTTGGGCCTTCGAGCTATGTAATGGGTCTCCCTCTACCCAGTCTAAAGAGGTATTTGATTTAAATAATAAAATGAGGATTCGGTGTAACACCCTGAGCTTCCACGGTACGCTTGTCTTTGAATAATACAGTAGCGTGTGTTGTACGCAACTTCGAGTTCTAACACAGACCACGACCAATCAAAGTAGCTGTTATGAATAGTGATACCTAATTTATAAAATTTTAGAAATTACCTCTCAAAATGTACTTCATTTTTGGATTCGGAGTATCGAATTTATCCTAAGGTGAAATTTTGGTACTTTTCGGATAACATTAATATTTTGATGAATAGTGAAAATTACTAAATTTTAATTAAAAACAAATTTTTTAATCAAAATAATTGTTAGTGATAAATTATGAATTTTAGTGGTTCTAAAGTATATTTAGAACATATTTTTACCATTTAATAAAATTTTGGTCATTGGACATAATTTCACAATTAAATCGGACATAAACAAGTATCAATCTTTTGATAGTTATTATATCTTAAAAACACGCTTTTAGTTTTGACAGCAGGAATTAATTTTAAATTAATTTCCTCCACTTCTGTATATTGAATTTGGAAATATGGATTCCATATTTGGAATCAGGATGTCCAAATTGTGTAAATTTGTAACATTTATTTTTAGACATTTTGAATAATTACTTCGGTAAATATTTTATTTACTATGGTTAAAGTGTAAATATGGTAAATAAGGGTTAAAAATAATGTTATAATAATACTAAATTACCATAAATTGTATCCTAACCTTATTGGTGGATACATGTCAGACCAGGGACATCTTTGGGTCGATTTTGGGACCCCATGGAGCCACTTGTAAGTGATAGGGACACTTTATTTTAATTAAGTTAAAATGAATACGAAAATGACACAAGCATATATCTTTTACCAAAACAATTTTTACATAAGGTTATATATGTTGGATTTTAGAATATAATTATTCATTAGAAATATAAAAAAATTTCCTACATAATGATATTTTATTTATAATTTTTAGACATTAAATAATTTAATTTATTTATGACACAATGATGATGCAGTAATTACCATAATAGTGAAAAATTAAAATAATTGATATTATCAATACCCAAATAAATATAATTTGAGTCTTTTAATTAATTAAAATAATTTTATAGGATAATATGACATATTAGAATTTATTTAATTAACTTTTTTTGAATTAATCATTCTGTTATGATTTTTACAAAAGTCAATTATTGAATAGTGTCAAAACTGACATAAAAGATTTTTTAAAACAAATATTATATTATTAATTGGTATTAAATTCTTAAAAATATAAGGTTCGTCCAAGAGACTTATATCATGATTTTTGTATCATTAATGTACCACTTGGGGGTCTCGTGGATGTATATAGTAAGTTTATTAACCATATAATATAAAAATACAAAGTGACATGGTAAGTGTCAAACTAATTAACTAAGAGTTAAAAATAAAAGATAAGATTAATATAATGACCTAAAACTGTCTAAATTCTATTGGTTCAGTGGTTTGCGACCCATACCCACCTTAAACTTTAAATAATGTACTTTTGAAGCATTAGAAACCGAATATGAATTTATTATAAAATAATATTTCTAACTTTTCCAAAGGTGCCCCTCACCCCTCTTATAAAAGGACACCCCACCTTCTCATTAATTCACAACTTCAATGCCTTTTGGTTCGGCCAAACCCTTCCCAAATACTCTCTCAACTTCCCTCAATTCATCCTAGAGGCATTCTTTTAGTAATAAATCCATCCTAAGGAGCCCTTTTCATCAAATCAAAAGGAAGAACCCGAAGAAGAGGTAATGATTTCACCACCCTTTTTCAAGTTCCTTTCTTATTCCACTTATTATTTCTTTTTTATTACCATTATAAAATAATGAATCCAGTATATCCTATATACTGTAATATTATTATAAATATGGTACAACCATATTCATTATTCTATCCTTCCATTGAATGACATGTCACCATACGTGTGTACGTACAACTTACTGTCTCCACGTCATGGTTTAATTGTTATTCAATATATTATTATTTGGATGGGTATAATAATGATTTTTAATTCATGTAAATAATAAATATAACATTATAATGATTCTGTACATATGATATACCATCCAATTATATCAAAAGAATGATATTTTCGCTCGTGCGTACGTACGGATTACCGTCTCCACGACGCGATAAGATTCATTTCCAAGTTCACCATTCATCGACGATTATAAAAATATATATTACTAATAAGTATGTAATATATTACATACTAATTATACTGGGGAGATATATATATATATATATATATATAAGGATTTATGTACTTACATATATCTTATTCACTTACTTCCGTTCAATACTATATGAAAACAGAAACATCGTTTATGCGTACGTACGGACTACCGTCTCCATAAACGGTGTTTTCCATTTCATATATATTTCTATTATACATATTTATATTCTAAATATATATGATATATTTACCATTTTTTATATTCTGGAAGTATTTAAATCATGATCTAAGTGATACAACAAAGAGTGACAAGTTAAAAGACGTACGATAAAGAAAGTGATTATTACACGAAATGTTATCTTAACATGGAAATTATTATTAAATGAGTAATATAAAGTCATAAATGAATCATGTATGATATCATAAATGTTAATATGGTTCTGTTATAATTTAATAAAATACTATGATCTTCGTACAGGAGGTTAAACGTACCCTCGACTAAAGGAAAGTGCAAGGTAAGGGGTTTTCGTCTCACTCCTTATTCCCGTGAGATTCATGCAATATTGCCACTATTACCTTTTGTGTGGTGTATGTACTGCCCATAATTATATTCTTTGTGTAATACACTTTAATTTATGTGTATTTACATATTCATTGTATGATACCTCTTTCATGGGTTGTATGTTTCGTAATTTACCAAATTGGTAAGGGTTAATTTCACAATCTCTTTATTATCCGAAGTTGTTTTTACTTAAGTATATACTGGGACATATTTATTATCCATATGCATGTTTTATGAAAGAGTTTTCAAAGGGATTATTTTAAGAGACTCTTTTACTAAAACATAATTTCAAATGTTTTAAATATCAGTTCTTCTAAATCTTTCTCATTAATGTCCATGTCTTCAAAATGGTTTATAAGGATTTATTTATATAGACATGAATGTTTTTAAAATGTTAATTCCATTCAACTGTTTCAAATTGGTATGGGACACTATGATTCAAAAATGTCTTTAAATGATTTATTTTATAAATTGTGTGACTTTTAAATGTTTTCATGAAAAAGGGGTATTTCTCTCAAAGAGTTTTACAAATCAATCTCATCTATGTCAAAATTCTTTAATGGGTTTTAAACTTGTTTTCAATTTGATTTATCATGATACAAATCTTCCATATTGTGTTGAAGGTTTTGTGATATATTTGACTATGGATGTGTTATTTTTATACCATTCATGGTTTATGGGTAAAGTATTGACATTTCGTATGCTAGCTTTAATACAAATTTTTATACTATATTTCATCCTCTTCTTAAGATGAATGTGTTGGACTAGTATGTTCCGGGTTAAGGACCGGTAAAAGTAAACCCTCCGGGTTGGTGTCCATTTATTAGAGGCACTCCGGGTTGGTGTCCGGTTAATAGAGGCACTCCAGGTTGGTGTCCGGTTATTAGAGGCATTCTGGGTTAGTGTCCGGTTATTAGAGGCACTCCGGGATGGAGTCCGGTTACAGAGGCTCTCCGGGTTGGGTTCCGGTTACCATTATCCCTTAGGTCTTGGCACGGGGCCTTGACACAGAAATTATAGTTCGACATCATGCATTCCATCATTATGAAAGTGGTTAGTGATATTGCATGTGATTATTCGATTAGTAGAATATCCATGTGAATAAGTAAATGGAATTATTTCATTTTATTTCTTCCATACTATGCTGAAGTTCAAGTTTAAAAAGCTTTTGTTTTAGTTTTATACATTGCCTTAAATCTTTATTCATACTTATGAATGTTTCCGTTGTATTACTTACCCTTACTGAGCATTTGAGCTCACCCCTTTCTATGTTTTATTTTTCCCAGGATTCCAAGAAGTGTAATGTGATTGATATGCAGGGTTAAGACAAGGGAATAATGGCGTTCATAAAGATTATTTATGTTGTTTTGTACGTCTTAAAGTGAAAATGCAACATTCATGTATGTGATATATTTTTCCAAGACTGCTAAACTGATCAGTCATTTGGGACTTGATTCCTTTTAATCATGCCAATGTATTAAAATAATGCACCAACTCTGGGTAACTGGGGTCGGGGAATTACAGTTGGTATCAGAGGAAGTTTAGCAATAACCTTGGAAACTAGATTTAGATAAACTCTGATTAGAGAACATAGCCCTAAGATAGACTTTGAGGATTTATATAGAAGAACATCCTAGAATTTTGGTATTGTAGAGATTTTGTGAGTTTCCCAAGAAATACATCCCTGTCTAAATACGAGCAGGTGGAGGCGGCTCTGGCACAGATGTACTTAGGGGTAAAAACCAAAAACACCGCTTTGAGCTAGACTCGAACGGGAACTGAGGAACGACAACGGGCCTTGCTGCACTCTTGGTTACGACACTCCCGGGGGATATGCTTAGGATAATTCTAATTTTCTTTACAAACCATTATGAAGGGATTATGAGTATATACTTAGTCAAAGAAAACATTTTTATGATTATGAATTATATCCATAAACTGTTCAATTTGTGTTAGGTATTTTACAAGTTTGGTAATTATTCATTGAAATTCATAAACTGAACTAGTTTATGTTATTGTATAGAAATGGTGCCTAGTCAAAGGAATGTGAACTCCCGTAATACGTATGATCCAAAGAGTAAGAAGGATCATATCTTTCGTGGTCCTAAGCCAGAATTTAGTAGGGAAATAGTTTCCCACGTATTATCATCATATGAAGAAATAGTATCATGTGTTGATAAGATGAGTTTGTGGTAGAAATTTATTAATGGATAGAACACTAATTATAAAGTAAGTATATCTCTTTATGATCTTATCCAATCTCATAAATAAATTCCTCAACATTATGAAAAGGAACTTAGAACAAAAATGTTGTCCTAGATGGTACCTTAGATCATCACTAATTTATGGCTTTGGGATTGTTGGCCTTTTCATAGCCATGATCTCTACCACTCTCCATCAGATAATTGATGGTCATATTTCTCTTCCATATCCATATTTTCCTACACGGAACCCTAGTATGTGTTATTTTCGGTAATCTTCATACTTTCCACTCTTTATTTTAAATAGAGGCCTCCTTAATTCATTTTTCGATTTGGGATTTCAACTAAGATATTTTGAAACGTTAAAAATGTGTTATCCTAATACGTTATGTTTTGTTGAACCGATGGTATTTTAAATCATCATAGATTGATGAATTTAAGGACCTCAATTTTAAACTTGTTTGTGATTGAGGACCTCAATCACTACCTATAAATATTTACATTTTTCCTCCAGTTATATTTCTATAATTGCCAAAAACTTCCTCCTAATCGAGATCATAATTTTGTGGTGACTCTTTCATTTCTCTTTTCATCTTGTTAAGACTAAATTTTATTAACCAAATTTCCGATGTGGGTTTTTTCCACAAAGATATTTTCTATTTTAAACTTTTATTTTCAAAGAACAATATCAAATTGCGAGGACTCAATTTGTTGAGGTAGGGGAGAATGTAACACCCCGAGCTTCCACGGTATTCTTGTCTTTGAATAATACAGTAGCGTGTGTTGTACGCAACTTCGAGTTCTAACACACACCACGACCAATCAAAGTGGCCATTATGAATAGTAATACCTACTTTTTAAAATTTTAGAAATTATCTCTCAAAATGGAATTCATTTTTGGATTCGGAGTATCTAATTTAGCCTAAGGTGAAATTTCGGTACTTTTCGGATAACTTTAATATTTTGATGAATAGTGAAAATTACTAAATTTTAATTAAAACAACTTTTTTAATCAAAATAATTATTAGTGATAAATTATGAATTTTAGTGGTTTTAAAGTATATTTAGAATATATTTTTACCATTTAATACAATGTTGGTCATTGGACATAATTTCACAATTAAACCGGACATAAACATGTATCAATCTTTTGATAGTTATTATATCTTAAAAACACGCTTTTTAATTTGACAGCGGGAATTAATTTTAAATTAATTTCTGCCACTTCTGTGTTTTGAATTTGGAAATATGGATTCCATATTTTGAATCAGGATGTCGAAATTGTGTAAATAGGTAACATTTATTTTTAGACATTTTGAATAATTACTTCGATAAATATTTTATTTACCATGGTTAAAGAGTAAATCTGGTAAATAAGGGTTAAAAAATAATATTATAATAATAATAAATTACCCTAAAACGTGTCCTAACTTTATTGGTGGATACATGTCCAACCATGGGTATCTTTGGGTCGATTTTGGGACCCCATGGAGCCACTTGTAAGTGATAGGGACACTTTATTTTAATTAAGTTAAAATGAATACAAAAATGACACAAGCATATATCTTTTATCAAAACAATTTTTACATAGAGTTATATATGTTGGATTTTCGACTATAAATATTAATTATAAATATAAAACAATTTCCTACATAATTATATTTTATTTATAATTTTTATACATTAAATAATTTAATTTATTTATGACACAATGATGATGCAGTAATTACCATAATAGTGAAAAATTAAAATAATTGATATTATAAATACCCAAATAAATATAATTTGAGACTTTGAATGAATTAAACTAATTTTATAGGATAATATGACATATTAGGATTTATTTAATTAACTTTTTCTGAAGTAATCATTCTGTTATGATTTTTACAAAAGTCAATTATTGAATAGTGTAAAAATTGACATAAAAGAGTTTTTAAAACAAATATTATATTATTAATTGATATTAAATTTCTAAAAATCTGAGGTTCGTCCAAGAGACTTATATCATGATATTTGTATCATTAATGTACCACTTGGGGGTCTCTTGGATGTATATAGTATGTTTATTAACCATATAATATAAAAATACAAACTGACATGGTAAGTGTCAAACTAATTAACTAAGAGTTAAAAATAAAAGATAAGGTTATTATAATGACCCAAACCTGTCTAAACTCTATTGGTTGAGTGGTTTGAGACCCACACCAACCTTAACCATTAAATAATCCATTTTGGAGCCATTAGAAACCGAATATGAATTTATTATAAAATAATATTTCTAGCTTTTCCAAAGGTGCCCCTCACCCCTCTTATAAAAGGACACCCCCCTTCTCATTAATTCCCACCTTCAAAGCCTTTTGTTTCGGTAAAACCCTGGCCAAATACACTCTCAACTTCCCTAACTTCATCCTAGAGGCATTCCTTTAGTCAGAAATCTATCCTAAGGAGCCATTTTGATCAAATCAAAAGGAAGAACCCGAAGAAGAGGTAATGATTTCACCAGACTTTTTCAAGTTCCTTTCTTCTTCCACTTCTTATTTATTTGTTATTACCATTATAAAATAATTAATCCAGTATCTCCTATATAATTTAATATTATTATAAATATGGTACAACCATATTCATTATTCTATCCATCCTTTGAATGACATGTCACGATACGTGTGTACGTACGGCTTACCGTCTCCACGTCGTGGGGTAATTTTTATTCAATATATTATTATTTGGATGGGTATAATAATGATTTGTAATTCATGTAAATAATAACTATAACAATATAATTATTCTTTATATATGATATACCATCCAATTATATCAAAAGAATGATATTTTCTCTCGTGCGTACGTACGGATTACCGTCTCCACGACGCGATGGGATTCATTTCCAAGTTCACCATTCATCGACGATTATAAAAATATATATTACTAATAAGTATGTAATATATGACATAATAATGATACTGGATATATATATATATAAGGATTTATGTACTTACACATATCTTATTCACTTACTTTCGTTCAATACTATATGAAAACAGACGTACGGACTACCGTCTCCATAAACAGTGTTTTCCATTTCATATATATTTCTATTATACATATTTATATTCTAAATATATATGATATATTTATCATGTTATATATTCTGGATGTATTTAAATCACGATCTAAGTGATACAACCAAGAGTGAAAAGTTAAAACACGTACCATAAAGAAAGTGATTATTACCCGAAATGAAAACTTAACATGGAAATTATTACAAAATGGGTAATATAAAGTCATAAATGAATCATGTATGATATCATAAATATTAATATGGTTCTGTTATAATTTAATAACATACTACGATCTTCGTACAGGAGGTTAAACGTACCCTCGACTAAAGGAAAGTGCAAGGTAAGGGGTTTTCATCTCACTCCTTATTCCCGTGAGATTCATGCCATATTGACACTATTACCTTTTGTGTGGTGTATGTACTGCTCATAATTATATTCTTTATGTAATACACTTTAATTTATGTGTATTTACATATTCATTGTATGATACCTCTTTCATGGGTTGTATGTTTCGTAAGTTACCAAATTGGTAAGGGTTAATTTCACAATCTCTTTATTATCCGAAGTTGTTTTTACATAAGTATCTACTGGGACATATTTATTATCCATATCAATGTTTTATGAAAAAAGTTTTCAAAGGGATTCTTTTAGGATACTCTTTTACAAAAACATCATTTCAAATGTTTTAAATATCAATTCTTCTAAATCTTTCTCATTAATGTCCATGTCTTCAAAATGGTTTTTAAGGATTTATTTATATGGACATGAATGTTTTTAAAATGTTAATTCATTTCAAAAGTTTCAAAGTGTTATGGGACACTTTCATTCAAAAATTTATTTAAATGATTTCTTTTCTAAATTGTGTGACTTTTAAATGTTTTCATGAAAAGGGGTATTTCTATCAAAGAGTTTTACAAATCAATCTCATCTATGTCAAAATTATTTAATGCATTTTAAACTTGTTTTGAAGTTGATTGATCATGATACAAATCTTCCATATTTTGTTGAAGGTTTTGTGATATATTTGACTGTGGATGTGTTATTTTTATACCATTCATGGTTTATGGGTAAATTATTGAAATTTCATATGATAGCATTAATACAAATTTATATGTTATATTTCATCCTCTTCTTAAGATGAATTTGTTGGACTAGTATGTTCCGAGTTGGGGACCAGTAAAAGTAAGCCCTCCAGGTTGGTGTCCGGTTATTAGAGGCATTCCGGGTTGGTGTCTGGTTATTAGAGGCACTCCGGGTTGGTGTTCGGTTATTAAAGGCACTCCGGGTTGGTGTCCGGTTATTAGAGGAACTCCAGGATGTAGTCCGGTTACAGAGGCTCTCTGGGTTGGGTTCCAGTTACAGTTATCCCTTAGGTGTTGGCACGAGGCCTTGACACAGAAATTAAAGTTCGACATCATGCATTCCATCATTATGAATGTGGTTTGTGATATTGCATGTGATTATTCGATTAGTAGAATATCCATGTGAATAAGTAAATGGCATTATTTCATTTTATTTCTGCCATAATATGCTGAAGTTCAAGTTTAAAAGGATTTTATTTTAGTTTTATACATTGCCTTAAATCTTTATTCTTACTTATGAAAGTTTCCGCTGTATTGCTTACCCTTACGGAGCATTTGAGCTCACCCCTTTCTATGTTTTATTTTTCCCAGGATTCCAAGAAGTGTAATGTGATTGATATGCAGGGTTAAGCCAATGGAATAATGTCATTCATAAAGATTATTTATGTTGTTTTGTACATCTTAAAGTGAAAATGTAACATTCATGTATGTGATCTATTTTTCCAAGACTGCTAAACTGATCGGTCCTTCGGGACTTGATTCCTTGTAATCATGCAAATGTATTAAAATAATGCACCGAAACTGGGTAACTGGGGTCAGGGCGTTACATTCGGCCTCAACCTTTAAAAAAAATATCCTATTTATATACCCTTCAAGGACACCGTTTAGGTGATTATGAATTAGCTCATGTGTTATGAAATGTATGAGTTATGAATCTAGTTACAAGATCTATATAACCTCTCATGTGATTCATATCTCCCATTTTTTCCATATTATGAAACAC
This sequence comes from Viscum album, assembly GCA_963277665.1. Taxonomy (NCBI): domain Eukaryota; kingdom Viridiplantae; phylum Streptophyta; class Magnoliopsida; order Santalales; family Viscaceae; genus Viscum; species Viscum album. Next base: position 489,608,609 of record OY728167.1, on the reverse strand, counting down.
ATATATAATGATAGTCATAGGTGGATGATTTTAGTACATTAGCCTTTAACATATGGGTTTCATGCATACCAGACACAGTGGAATAGTATCGTATATTATGGTAAACAATAAATAAACCAATAATATGATATGTCTTGGGAACCATTCATGTCATACCAAAAGATATGAACCTATTGTAAAAAATGATATGGCATAATGCATGGAATTTATGATATATATCTATCACTATCTCAATTTCACTAAATATTTATAGACTTAGTCTCATTTCACCTTTTATTGTATCCCATACAATAATTTTTAAAACCATATCCCAAACTATTTTGGATATTTCCCAAAATAGTTTTTTAAGACTGTTATCATTTTTACCTTATATTAGATCATATGTGACACTTTGGGAGTATCCACCAAAAAAATATTTTGAATAATCTATAAATCAATTTTAGAGTGGCTTTAAATGTAAATTTAGTCCTCATTCCATCAACCAAAAAGTGTGACCCCATGGTCCATTGTATATTTTAAAAAAAAGTTGAATTCCTGAATTCATAAATGTATGAAAAGAGTGGAATCTATAAAATAATTAGTATTACTCAAGATATAAATGGATCTGGAATGTTATTCCTTAAATGTGTGAATCTCTATACCTATGTCAAAAAGTTTCATCATATACATGTATGAATTTTTATATAATCTCTTTATCCAATACATCAAGTGACCAAGGGTTCTAGGGTGATTCAATCCAATATAGCCTAATCAAATGGACTTGATTATACATTTATATATTAACCAAGTCAATGAACACATCACATGTCATTCACCTTTGTGGATGATGGAATCCAATGCCCCTCACCTGAATAGATAACCAAATCATATGTACTATCTAGATATAGTCTTATACTTCGTTGGTCTATCTCAATAAAGAGATCAAAATTCATACTCTTTATATGAGAGGAAAGATACCATATTAGTTAATCTCTAACCGATGAAATTATTAGAAACATACACAAACACCCCTTGATTAGCTAACTCTCAAAGATTGTGTAAGACTGTTATCAAAGTATAATGGTTCTTGTTCTTGGTATCTCTCTAATATCAGATTGTGAGAACTCTAAATATAGGCCATGCTCCCCTAGTATACCAAATACATATATTATGATACACTTCATGTGTTATCCAATGCAAAAAACCTATTTTGTACCTCAGGAGCATATTTTTTATCTTGATAAAATAATTTTCACAACCCACCCCCATTGAAACATTTCTTGGGTCTATAGTGAAAATGAGTATAACCCTTGAGTCTTGTCTTAAATAATACATGATTTGATGACTATCACTGAGGGTATCTATTTCAAGTATGGGAGGAAATACTCTTTCAATTCCAAGGAAAATATAATAAATCCACTATCAATATATATATCATTGAACATGTTTACATCACTCAATCCCCACTATGACCATATGAGAAAAAAATGCAATACAACCAAGTATAATACAAGACCAATCTTCTAGTAGATCCAAGACAGATACTTAAACAATAGATTCACCATTCTCTATCGAGTTATCCTATAAATAAAACATAGAAAATGATATACTGGGGTGAGCACTTATGAGGAATCAGTAGTATCATATTTCAAATTAAAAAAAATCCATGTGAAATCAATGTTCTAGAAGAAACTTGTATATAAACAACTAATAAGACAATGATGGAAATAAGAGAAAGGGTAAGAAATCAATCATAGATGAATGTAGACACAATTACAACTTCCAACAGTTCCACCTAAAACATCCATATTACAGGGAAATTCCAATATCATAAATAAATTATCACATACCTACAAACTATTTTCTCAAGTCAATAAATCATAACCATCAATCATCAACAATGACATAAACAATAATATAATAAGGACAAGGGCTGGGAAAATTACCACTACTCTTACCTGTAAATTTAGAGGCCCTTCTGACTCAAATCGGTAGTGAACTGGTAGAAGAACACATCACTAATATATCTGGAAATGTAAAATGAAATCAAAATTATATACACATATTTACACATTTCCATAAAACCATTCAGTCAACATCACAAAACCCCATTACCATAGCTAGAATTATTCCATTACAACCACATGATCTGTACACACAAAACATGCCTTGGGACCAATACAATATATTTCAAGACATCACCAATTTACATGATCCGATCAGCGCAACATATCAAATATAAATTTATACACAATGAAATAATAATAACCATTAGTAATAAGTATTTAATAATCAGGATATATGATTTTCAAATTAACCAAAAATGTTTTTATATGAAGTTATATCACAATTAAGGAAATACCACAAGCGGGGAAGTTCTCTTCTTATCCACTAAGTCATTATTTTCACTTATCATAATCTATTTTGTTATTATTTGAACATATCATTGATATTCATATAATTCAACATTTTTATTCAATATAAATTACTTTTATAATTTATACTCATGTCATGTTTACCATTACATTCATTTTATTATTTCACTTATTACCAATACTTCACCCATAATCAACATTATTACTACATTTATTAATTTTGTCATAATATAATGTGAATGAGTCAATTACATTACATAATATTTCATCCTATAATCCATAATAAATTATATTACTAAAATTCCAACACATGTTTCAGTTACTACATCATTTATAATACTAAATTAATAAGTGAATTTATTTATATACTCCACTTCTAGTATCGTTATGTTAATTTAAGAATAGATCCACCACCCTTAGATGACTGTGAATTACACTTCAATATAAACTCTCCATTACTAATGTATCCATAAAATATACATACATCTATGAGAATATATAATCTACCATAACCTATAAAATACTAAGAAACATCCCCATTCAAGTCTAACCCCTAAACCATTTAATTCCCATCACCTAATATTTCACAACAACACACCTACACAACCCTATTTCAAGCTACCACCTCACACATATCATCTTCCAACCATAACTAGAAACACCACCCTATAAAGCAACACTAAGAAACCTTTTATAAAATATATCTATAGTTTCAATGAACTACCCATGGTTCGATACATTATCCTATGTGAAGGAAAACATACAAGGAATCAACTCTATCAAGGGGAATAAAAACAACACTTAACATCCCATATAAATAGTTATAACTAGACATATCAAAAATAAAAGAGTGTAATAGATAGTCTAGTCATAAATCTACCCTAAACCCTTCCTCAAGACAATATATTACCATGAGACAAGAACCCAAAATACTTGAGTGACATCCCAATTCTGAAATCAATGGAAATCATTATAAACATTATTTAATATTAATTATATGTTACCTCCTCATTTATAATTCAATTTCTAGTGTTCTACCTATAAAATTAACATCAATTCAAGATTTACATGATCTACCTCATTACCATATTCTAAACATATTCCATCCCAATCAATCAATATTAAGGAAAAATAATTTTAATCATTAATTTAATCATTAGATACCTAGAATAGAGGGGGGGGGAACTAAACTGATTGGTCATCCACTTTTAGTTAATATCCATTCTCATTTATTTAATCAATAGATTATGAAAATGGTTATTAATCATGGCCTAGTAATGTATCACTAATAAAAAAACATAAAGTAAAGAAAAGATTAAAATACAAGAAATTAATTATATCAAACAAAGAATAACCAATCAAAGAAATATCTAAAAAGGGAACAAACAACATCCAATTCCCCTAGACCAAACCAATAATGTAAATCACAAGAGAGGGGTGATTAAATGGAGTAAATGAATTATTACAACTACTCATTCCCATAGAATAAACATGGTCCTTGGATAAGAGTTTGATCATAAATCTATATGTTAATTACAACCCATCCCCATGATCCAAATCATCTCTGTTGAACCTGATGAGATAGTAAAGTCTTAACATGTTCAACAATGATAATAGTGTGGGTTAATTATCAGAGGTCAAATTAATTCAAGTATTAATGTCTCATAGGATTCAACATATGGATTTCAATTAAATATATTGATGTAAGCTTAAAGCATTCATGTAGGGGAAAATAATTGAAAAAATGAAGATAATTCTAATAATTCAATCCAAGGGGATAACAAAAAAAGTATTTCATGTTCAATGAGGTAACTTAGATGATTCAATATATTATAAAGTAACAAATAATTTTAGAATATAGGAGGAATATTATAAATCCAATTCCCAAATGAATTTGATCAAACTCTATGTTGTGGATGCTATAGCTGTGCCCGATGGATTTGTAAGAAACTCCTTCTAAAATGTTGCAAGCCTGTTTTCCTCGATTGATCCACCAACCCCTTTCATGATCACATGAAACTCCTTGTAAAAAATATAAAAGGAATGAGGGAAGTGATGATAACATGAAACATGTATTTGAAATATAGACATGTGGTGTAAACTCATTAAACCAACCTAATTCGATACAAATGACGAAATTATTGATGTATTTAATTATTCCGTATCGCAACATTAAAAACTCAGTAGGTGGAGCACAAAATCAACATGGTTGAAAAGAATAAAATGAAGAATCTATAAAACCCCTAAATTTGGATGAGACAAACTGCCACCATGGTGTGTTGGAAACCAACACAACCATGGTTCCTTTGACCATGGCTCCTTATAGAAGCCCACTATATCATAGAGGATTTCCCATATTTTTTTTTCTTCCCACCATGACTCGGACCATGTCATGGAGGTTCATCACTCACCATTTCCATATCACTACACATCTCAACTAGAATCGATAAAACACCTCCGTGGATAGCAACATGAGAGTTTAACACCTATCATTTTCTAGTGGAAAATTATCCATCCACCGCACCCACGAAATGGATACCCCCATAGTGTAGTGACCACTTTTCGAAACATAGGGGTTCCTACATACTATTGATGACACTATTCCTTATATCATTAGGGTGTCACCTATCCCCATGTTGCACTGGGAAATCCACAACACACCATGTAAAGACCCTGATCCTAGTAACCCAAAGCTAGTTGTTAGTTTTTTAAATTGGTAATATATACAATAGATTTCATCCAAAATGACTGAATAATTTTTTAGTATTAGAAAATACGATACATACATGAATTTTTCATTACATATGAAAACAAAAAATATAATATAGTATTTTCTTTGAGAACACTATTACTCCCTCTAGAATATTCCTATATATCAATAATAATATACTTCTTAGAATCCTGGGAAAGGAAACAAAATAATGGGGTGAGCTCAAATGCTCAGTAAGTGTAATCCTACAGTGGAAGTTAATAAGAAATTAATTACATTTTATGAATAAATGATCAAATATTTCTATATAAATAATCACATGATCTTGAAACTTATCCATAAATATCATAACTATTTGGATAATCACATGGAAATTAATAAATGATTTCATAATGATGGAATGAATAATGTCAGACATTTAAAACTTACCATCGAGGCATCGTTCCAAGACATATATATAAATAGGTAAGGCCTCATCCAAATACCCAACCTGATTTTTCTCAAGAAACCAACAGATGTATCGAGGGGATATGTAATGTTGGTCCCCACCTTTCACATACCTACAAATAATATATTTTTTTATTTTAAGAAGTCACTTTTAGGTTAAGTGAGAACCATACCAAAACCTCCACATGTCCAAATCACCTACCCACTTGGATATTAACATACAACATACAAAATGAATAGCTCAAAAACAAACATCATTGCAGACAAACCCTCCAAGAACTACGATGTGTTGTCATCCAAGATCACAACCGGATCACTTTTCCATACCTGATTACCGCCAAAAACCATTTCAAATTTTGAAAATCAAAACACTATCAGACCATCATCACACCTTAGACACCTAACCGCCTTGAAACTTAGAACACAAAAGATGTTAGCCATCACAACACCATATAGAACCTACCATCGAGGCTCTCATCGCTGTCCAGATCAACCCACACCGTCATCATCAACGTCACCATAAACTGCCACCAAAAACCATTGTCGGTGCCATTGAGGATACATCGTCACTACCGTGAGACATCATCAACATGGACCATCAGAACCAAAATAAGAACTTGTTTCGCAAAGCCGACTCCGACCAACACTTCCTGCACAATCACCAGAAGAGCCAACAGAACAGAAAAGATACACCACAGTTTTTGCTTCCAAGAACCTCGTTCCGCTCCCCATACCAATCCCAAAACTTCCTTAGGAATCTTCACAGCCAACTAACCCGGGAGATAGCAATTAACTTGGAATCCATAGTAGAGAGGAGAAGAAAAGAAGGGGGATAGAGAAAGCCAATGGAATAAAAACAAAGAGCGAATCCATGAAGCATGAACCATCGTGAAGTGAGAAATGTGAGATGAGGGGATGAAACCCTATGAGAACCACCGCGAAGCAAGAAATAGATAACTGAGGATAAAACCCTAAAAGAACAAACAACATCCTGGAACGAATATAGGGAATGTGTGGCTAAAACCCTAAGAGAAATATGAATAAAGGGGAAGCCAAGATTGAAACCCAAATACGAAACAATAAAAAATATGAAGAGATTATCAGAGGTGAGGGAATCCAAGGGAAGAAGTTTCCGGATTGGAGAATTCCGCGCTACACCTACTTCCACCACCACAGTCCCAAACCCATCTAAAAAAACCAACATATCTGACCAATATGAAGTCGAGTGTGTTGGGCCAGACCAGAAGAGCAGGGGTGGTAGAGGAGAGAGAATTACTTCCCAAGAAATGATGAAAAAGAAAACCCAAAAGGTGAGAATGACCAAGAAGAAGGGAAGGAGATAGGAAGAAAACTTGGAGTAGATGTGGGAGGAAAGTCCTAATGATTTTGGGGAGAACTCGAAGCCATAGAAGAAATCGCGATGTAGAGAGAAGGAGAGAAGGAGCTATAGAGGATTTGGGAAAGTCCGAGAGTATAGGATGGGAGCCGAAAGAGTCCCCTACCGATCACATAATAATTCAAATTCATTATTCATATTAATACACAATATATCTAAATCCACATCCCTTAAAAATCAATAACTAACCATATTTAAAGAACTAGAATACAGAATGTAAATAATTTACCTATTCATAATGATTATAAACCATCCAGATAAATATAGAGTATGAAATCATTAGAGTACATCCTTAGTATAATATTCAATAAAGGATGTGGTCATAGATGAAAATATTTTAAAAATATCGATGGAATTTTTTTTGAGGAAAATACCCTTTTATGTTTTTAATATAAAATTTTCCCAAATATTAATGGAAAAATGTTATTTTGAAGGGATGATTGAAAATTGAAAAGGAAGCTTCAAATAATTAGACTATTATGATGGTGGGGAATTATTTTCATGTAGTGTATGATAAAATAATGATTCCTTTCATTTTTTTTTGTAAAAAGTCAAAAGAAACATGTTCAGAAAATGTAGAGAAGATTCCTTTTGAACCAATTTGTAAAAATCCAGTAATGGGTAAAATTATATTTAATAAATAATTAGATAATAGTAAAAATATTATTTAAAACATTTTTAAGAATATGTGGATATGGAAGAAAAATATTCCCGACTAAGTAGATGAATAAAGATTGTTTTCCAAAAAAACATTATTTCAGTATCTTGAGTACATAAATAGAGGAAATTGAAAGGGAAACTAGTAATTCCTAGAAATAACTAGAGGATAATGAAATAGTTTTTTAGATATAAAGATAAAATAATTCCCCCAATTAAAACTTAAATATTAAAAATCCTGAATAATGATGATATTGTCAAATATACACTTACATCATGTTTAACTTCTTTTCTAGGTGTAAAAAATTCCTATATAATAAATATACACTATTGGGATATGAATTATTTATGATGGGGAATTTAATAATTTGTTCCCATTGTAAATGAACCATTTCTAAAAAAGGCATCTCAAAAGACCTTTTTTATGATGGACCATCGTAACAAAATTTGTATCGGGTCTCTCCTCCATCACAAAAAACCATTACCAATTTTATATAAATGATAATTTATGATGGAATTATTCACCCTTCATATATAATTTAAAAAATAAAAAATAAAAAAAATAAAAAAATTATAAAACATCAAAATGAAAAAAATTAAATAAATAAAATTGTAGACATATGAATTAATAAAAATATTAAAAATAATATGTTCATTCAAATATATATCATAATAATGATATCAAAAAATGCATCAATCACTGAGGAGGGGGGGGGGGGGTCATTTGGAGGAGGTGGTGGAGGGAACCACATCCCTATACCTTGCACCAAAATTTGAATTTACTCTATCATTTGTTTGTGTTGTTTCTCATATGATCGATGATTACCCTACTGTTGCTGATGCTGCTGTCGATGGAACTCTTCCTACTCTCTACATAGGCTCTTTATAACCTCATCTTGAGCTCGAAACATCTACTCATACTTTACAGATGACGATTATGACTCTCTATGAGCTCCCCTCAAGCTGGATGATGACAAAATAATAGTACCATAATAACTACCAGACATTATTTGAGAGATGATACCAACAACTCATCCTTTATCAAAAGTATATTGTGTCACTTGCTTCCATGTTGTGTCATCAAATCCTAACACAATCATTGCCCAACCCTCAGTCTCAGCCCGACTCTCATCATGTGTGTGATAATTAATAGTCTCATATTACTCCTTCAAATGAAATTTGAAATTAAAATAGATAAAATATTATTTTTAGTTAATTTTAAAACTCAAAAAATTTACTAACCTCAATATGACACTATCGACCACCAGTAATATCTCAAGTGAAAATATCAATGTAAATCCTCACCTAAACATCAAACTTTATAATATTAGGATGCTAAACTTCTTATATGAATAAAAAAAATAAACAATTTAATTTAATGTTATATAAATTATTAAATAAAAGTACTTACCATATGTCATAGATGATCACTGAACTTATGAATACTATAACTATGTGTGACCTCCTGCCTCCCCTGGTTTTACCAACCTAATGATGATCTCCTCTGAAAACTATCTTCCTTCTATTATGAGAAAAATACATCCCAAACCTTATAGGATATGTAATTGGGTTGATGTCTATAGAAATATGGATAAAAAACATCGAGTTTTTCTTTCTTTATGGCTCTCATCCTTCAATTGTGAAAAAACTAATGATAACACTCATGCGTGAAGGCCTCCCGGATAGAGGTCCCCTTGATATCATTGATGTGATACCATAAACCCCCAAAACAATTAATAATTTCAAGTTAATAATTAAATAAATTTCAAAATAACTAGTATTTATTTTTGTATCATCTAATGATAAAACATGTGGTGTTTAAAATCAATGGGTATATGATCCCAGGTTACCCATGCGCCAGAAAAATAATTCTGCAGAATGGAACTCCCCTATCCAACATCAATATGTTAAAAATGGTGGGAAAACATAATAAATAATCCAATAATTAAAACATAAATAAAATAATGAAAATAAATAATAATTAACTAAAATTAACTAAAATAAAAATCTAAACATACCTCTGCATGTGTGGATAAAAATCAAGATATGGATGTCACTTAGGAATAGGTTTAGGAATCATCAATCTCACAAGACATTGACCCCTCCAAGTCGATGATGAACTACCCAAATCCTGAGGGTTAGATAACAAAACATCAAGCTCATCACCAGGAATCATAGCCTACTCGAGGCTACATAACATCTCATCAAAAGACTCTTCATCCATCTAAAATATAAAAAGAATGTTTTTAAAAAATAATTTAAAATGGGTATTATATACATATATATATTTATATTAACTATGACTATAGACAACATGTAATTGTTTCATTATCCAACTTTATCCTCATCTTCAAATATGATGGTGTCAATATCTTCATATTCCTCCTCAATATCATCAACTTCCATAATAGTCTCATATCCATCATCTCTTATTAATTCAAATTCATTTTTACATCATCAACATCATTATCTCTATAAACCCATAACCGCGGGGTGTCATCATCAATATTCAGGTCTCTTTGTTGAAAATATGTGTTTGTACCCATCACATGAAAATTTTAATTTTTCTTCACTTCAACAGAACCACATTCACATCACATATATAGATTTTCATGGGATTTAATTTTTATAATTCTACCCTAATCAATTAACACTTTTAATGGATCATAATTATTTTCATTATAAATTTGATGTACTTTAAGAGCTAAAAAAATGATTCATTTACTATAAGAAGGATTTTTTATTTTATATTGATGATTCGATGGTACAAATGAATATGAAATTCTCTATTATTATTATACAAATGGAATTTAAACATCATTAAATAATTTTATCTCAGATAACAGAATTCAACTATTTCATCTAGCATGACATAAAATTCCACTTCACATTCTCTATGATGATATCCTATCAAGAAATAACAACTATTAATTGCTTTTTTATTCACCATATGCATGTGTATGAAATAAAAAAACATTCACCACATATAGAATATATGATTTGACCATTTTTTATATTGGGTTGCTCAATAAATGAAATCGTTTTTTAATATTATCATCAAGTTGTGATACCCAAAAATTGAAAAATACCAATATAAAAAATAATTAATTGATTGTATATATTAAATAACAAAAAATTTACTTTAGTAGTCATTAAAACTAATATGAACAATTAGGTTTTTGATGTTCTTTAAGAGAAAATGATGTAATTTGTGGAAACTGTTTCATGATATGATCATCATACAGTCTAAAAATAAAATAAAATATATTTAATTTTAAAAAATAAAGAATAGGTGATAGTAGAACTCACTATATAAATATTTTCATTTCTTCACAGTTGATAAGAACATGTGTATGAGCCCTATGATGTTCATAATCTGAAAGAAATTGTTCATAAACTCCATTGAATCCAAGTTCAAGATGATTAAAAACTAATAATTGAATGTTCATTTCATTGTCAAAATTTCCCTAATTAAAACCTATTCAATTATATTTTTAAGGATATTTAGGTTCTAAGTAATGGGAGTAGAAAAAATACATTTCCTCATGAAAATAAGCTTCTTCGATTGACTCTTCATCTAATTCATTATTAGGTGCCATTTTCTTCAATTTTTTCATCCATATTTCCTATGGGTGAATCTATTGAAACTATACCAATCCGCCACATATTGATTTATGTGGAAACTATGATATCAAATGTTCCATTGAATTAATTAAATCTAACAAAAAAAATCCATTTTTCAAAAAATTTAAACAACATCATCTTTTTATCTACTTAGTGAATCATTTCATGTTTTCAACACACAAATATCTCTTAAAAAATTATATTTCTGTTAGCGCATCCCAAATTAAAGAATTGTAAAAATAATAATTCTAATCAGTAAATGTATTTCCATTATAACATGACAATCCTAAATTTTTAATCCTGTAACATGACTATTTATGACACATCTAACCAAATTAGAAGCATAACCATTTGATAGCATAAAATCCTTAATCCACTACCAAGGTAATAAATGATTTTGTTTAGAAATTTTATATGTTTCTTTTTCCTTCATTATCTTCTGTGATCATTCATTTTCAAACAATTAAAGTTTTTGTCACCTTTAAGTTTGGTAAATATGTAATCATGCCTTTAAATTAAGTTTGGTCTTACTAGGTGTGTCTAAAACTGTATAAAATAATTAAATAAAATAGTTATTCTCAATATTAATGACATACAATTTCATGACCCAACCCAATGAGGCTCGGGCCACAACTCCCCAAGCCCACATCTAATAGGCCAAGGGTTGGTGACTAGCACTGAGTTGGCATATCACACAGATGGGAGGCCTTTTCCTAAAGTACCTATACACATGCACCAAAAAATACCTCCATGAAATAATACAGAGATATAAAAATCTAGAAACTAAAATTAATGAATAAATCTATCCAAAAATAGATTAAAACAGAAGTACTAAAAGTGAAAAGGGAAAAAAATTCCCACCAAAAACTTAAAGGATTCCAACCATCTCAGAAGGAGGGGATTGATATGAGATGCAACTTCAAGAAATCTCCTCACCCCACCTTTGGTAAAAACCCCGATCAGTCTATCTCATAATTCTATGCCTTCTTTGTGTCCTCTAGGGGCTCCCTTGAAAGGAATATGGTCTTCACAAGATAAAATATGTGTGGGAAAAGACCGTGTTGGGGTGATAATAACAATAATCAATAGGTTCCCAAAAAAATCAAAAAGAAATGGGAGCATGTGAAAGAAAATATTCTGGTTGATCTAGCCATAGGAAACCTAATCGAGAGGAAAACTCCATCTCGAACCATCCTCGACAATACGTAACTAGTCAACTCAGTCAAAAAGTGGTGTCAACAGCGGACTTGTGAAAACACTTTAAGGACTCCCAGAATTAACTAAATATACTCGTCTCAAACTCCATGTCCCAAGAGGATATGACCTCATAGCTAGCTACATGATTCTACTTGAGGCTCTAACAGTAACGCCCAACTAGGAGAACACATTCCATAAGCTCATGTATCCCAGATGGTACCCATCTCAGAGATACACTCCATCAGGAACAATCTACAATATAAGGACCCGACCATAAAACCTCACTTAATCTTGAATTTTACACAAGACCATATATTTATACACATTGAGGATATTTTTGGGTTTAGTGATTTTAAGAATTAGGATACCTTACATACATAACATACCATATTCATACAAGAGAATACTACTATAAATAGTTTCCATTTTTTCAAATTATATAACATTAAAGACTAAAACATGAGTTATTTGACAAAAATCCATATAAAACATCACAAATACCTTATTTCTCTTACCCATCCTTATATACTGTGATTTTTTTTTTAAAAACATGGGATGAGTATAATACTCAGTAAGGGATATAAAGATAGAGAGCGTTAGTCGAGTGATAACATGAAAACCAATAAAAACCATATCATAAAAACTAAAATGCATAGAATACTCAAGTTGTTGACTTTGTATGTATTTAACATATCAATCTTACATTAACCCTTATATATGGAATAATCTTTTTGTCAAATTCCATCTCCAGAGTACCCAATTCATTAGAGACCTATAATGGGGCTCACCCGTCATATCTTGAGCTACAATGGGATCAACCCAACATATCTTGAGCTATAATGGCCTCAAACCAACATAAATAATTTCCATGGAACATATGATGGTAATAACGTATCTTGAAATTAGGAGAAATTACTCATTCCATACACATAAAAAACAATTCTTTTGAAATTTATTATGGCGAGTTTTAAAAGGATTTTAAAAAGAAAGTCCATTAAAATATAATTGGAATGTGAATTAATAAAATGTATTGGATATATTTATACACTATAAATAAACATAATACAACATAATATAAAAAAAATATTCGCACCAATAACCTAGATACCACATAATGAATAAAGAATAAGTTTAACCCAAAGATTGGAAATTGGTTTAAGAATTACCTTACCTCAGGTTTTTCTTGCATAAAACTTGTTTAAACCTCATCTATAATTGTTATAAGTGTTTTATTATTATCTTACAGAAAAATATCCATCTTTATAATATCTTATATGATCATTTCATTACATAATTTCACCCTTTAATTGTTAGTATTTTGTTTGTTTCATTGTTTAGGGTGCGTTTCTTTACATGATTTCCATGATTGGTTCATGTTGGATATTCTTGTCGTTTGGAAGTGAAACTCCAAAATTGTAATGGAAAGGTGTTTAAATATTTCTATTACCATAAATTATACCATTTATCATTTTGATTTTTTATATGAGTATGATTCATAAGTTAAAACATTAATGATGTTCGTTTAGATCATTTTAGTGGTTTTTCGATAACAATGACCTCATTTTGTTTTATAAATTAAATCCATGTGTACAAAATAATTCCAGAACCATGGATAACACATAATACATCTATTATAACCTGGTTCAAAAATAAAAATTCTTTCATTAACAGACTTGAAATAATTAAAGTAAATTGAAATCATATCGTCCAAGATGTTATTAATTCGACACATCACGAACAATGTTTTTATTCCTTGAATAAGCGGGAGAGGAGAAGAAGAATGGTGATGAATATTCCATGAAAATGAGGACATACAGAATATAAATGATTTATTTATCCTTAATTCCTCTTGGGTAAGAGGAAATGAGGAAAGAATATGAAAATAAGGGAACTCAAAATAAAAGAATAGTTGAGAAATCCCTTACAAAAATTTGGCAGCCTAACGACTATGCAACAGGGTTTTAGAAAACATTAAAAGGAGAGGGGAAAGGGGTAACCCATAAAAAAATTAATCATAACACATAATATAGAATGAATAAGATGAAAACTAGAACATGGTATGGGTTCTTTAATTCTATACCACATAAAAGAGAACTTGAATGGAAAAAGAAAGAATTTGAGAATTTTCTTACTTTGTAGAGTAACTCCTAGAACTTGAAGGTTGGGACCTTGGGGGATTTAGGAAACCTTGGAGAACTACTCTGGAGGTTAGGAGGCGAGATCTTCATTGATGTGGAATTTGTAACGAATTTAATGAAGTAATGGGTTGGTATTTATTGCAAATGTGAGGGAATATTTTAATAATTTGCAAGGGACACCTCATTAGTGGTATTTGAAAAACTATGGGCTTGCCCATGGTATTTGCCCATGGTATTGGCCACATGGGACACTTAATAAATTATTTTACTGTACACAAGTATACCAGATTTATTACATCATTATTAAATCATTATGGATGTCATTAACACACCGAAACTCAAAACTGTATTTTTACTATTCATCAAAAAATCAACTGTTTCAGAAAAATCCCCAGAATTCAACCTTACCATTTTCAATGTGTAGATTTCAAAAATGAACTCCATTTTTTGAAAAACAATTTCTATGTATTATTAATTTAATTTTTAAATAAAATCATACCTAATTAAAAAATTAACAATTTTAAAACTATAACTGCCTTTATATCATACTGAAATATTAACCAAGATTCCATTATCTTAATGACTTAAGAAAATAAAATAATAATACAATTTACTATTCATTAGAGTAATATTACTATTCATATTACTATTCATAAGGGTATGTTACTATTCATAAAAAAACAAGTTGGTTCTATTAGACTCCAAATAACTTTGTGAACATAATTGTAGATGCCTGTTTTTCGAAATTCAAGACATAGAAGCTGCAAAATTATGTTTAAAGTCTACATATAAATATCTACTTAAAAGAAGTTTGATTCATTTCATTTATTTTTTTAAAAACCTTTGGGTGTTGCATTATCCCCACCTTCTAGAAATTGTGTCCTCACAATTTTATTTAATCATTAAACAAGTGAGGGTAACTTTTCTTCATATCATTTTCAGATTCACATGTTGCTTCTTCAACCATGTGGTTTCTCCACAAAACCTTTACCTAGTGGATTTCCTTATTCCAAAGTACCTATTCCCTTCGATCAAAAATCTTTTATGGTTTCTCTTCATAAGAAAGGTTCTCTTCTAGCTAAACTACTACGGGGCTCAAGACATGTGATGAATCTGGCACATACTTTGTCAACATCGATACATGAAAAATATTATGTACCCAAGACAAACTCAGAGGCAAAGCTACTCAGTATGAAACTGGTACAAATTTATAAATTATTTCAAAAGGACCAATGAATCGTGGACTTAGCATTCCTTTCTTACCAAAATGCATCACAAATTTCCAAGGAGATATTTTAAGGAAAACATGGTCACCTACCTAGAAAGGGAAGTCTTTTATTCTGTTATCTACATAAATTTTTTACCTGCTCTGAGATATCCTCAAATGCTACTAGATCATCTTCACTTTCTCATCCACTTCCTCTACAAATTCTGGTCCCTTAAACTTCCTTTCCCCAACTTCATCCCAAAAAGTTGGAGTTCGACATGGATTCCCATACAATTCCTCAAAAGGTGCCATCTGTATAATGGAATGAAAACTGTTATTATAAAAAAATTTCAACTAAAGAAAGATGTTGATCCCAACTTCCCTAGTAGTCCATTGAACAAGCTCGAAGCACATCATCCAAGGTCTGAATAATTCGTTCTGAATAACCATCAGATTGAGGATGAAAAGCTGTACAAAAATTTAATTATGTGCCCAATGAATTATAAAGGCCCTTCCAAAAGTTATAAGTGAACCTAAGATCCAGATCAGATACAATGGGAAGAGGAACTCAATGTAACCTGACAATCTCTTTGAGGTATGGTCGAGAAAGATGATCCAATGACATTGTATCTTGAATAGAAATAAAATGTGCAGATTTTTTCAGCCGATCAACAATAACCCAAATCACATTGTTACCTCGAGATGTCTTATTTATTCCTACCAAAAAGTCCATGGATATATTCTCCGATTTCCACTCTGGCACTGGAAAAGGCTGAATCACCCCTTTCGGTAACTGCCACTCTACTTTAACCTGTTTACATGTTAAAAATTTGACAGTAAATTCTGCAATATCCCTTTTCATTCCATCCCACCACTAATACTCTTGAAGGTCTCTGTACATATTAGTACTTCCAGGATGAACTAAAAATTGAGAACTATGAGCTTAAACCAAAAAATATTTCTTTAACTGGGAATCAAAAGGCACACACAACTTTTTTACAAATCTTAAAACACAATCTTTATCAAGGTTAAATTCTGAAGGATTACCCATTTTAACCAATTCTTCCTTTTTCTGTAGCTCATGGTATTCCTTATATACTTGCTTAATTTTGTATGATAACGATGACTATACTGAAACCTAAAACAAAACAGATGTATTCCCAACACCGAAAACTTTTAAGCCGAAATTCATCAAATCATTAATCAAGGGATCATGTTCCAAACGTAAAATGGTTAATGATGAATGATGTTTTCGACTCAAGGCATCCGAAACATTGTTTTCTTTTCCTGGATGATAATTGATCGTGCAATCATAATACTTTATCAGTTATATCCATCTTCTGTGCCTTATGTTTAATTTCTTATGAGTGAATATATACTTCAGAATTTTATGGGTAGTATATATTTGACATTTGGTTCCGTATAGATGGTGCCTCCAACTTTTCAAAGAAAAAAACCATAGCTGCTAATTCCAAATCAAGTGTGGGATAATTTAACTCATGAGGTTTCAATTATCTTGAATCACAAGAAATTACCTGATTATTATGAATTATATCACAACCAAGTCCCTTCAATGAAAGATCATTGTAGATGACAAACTCCCTATTTCGGTAAGGCATGGAAAAAAATGGAACATTCACCAATCTCTTCTTTAGTTCCTGAAAAAAAACATCAAATTATTCTGTCCAAAAAAATTTAACCCTATTTCGTGTTAACTTAGGTAGCAGGATAGATAACCATGTAAAGTTTTTAACAAACCATCAGTAATAACCTGCTAATCCAAGAAAAATATGAATATTTGTATCATTTTTAGGTCATGGCCATTCATCAACCACTATATTTTTGGCAGGATCAAATTTTATTCCATCCTTATTTATAATGTTCCCAAGAAAACAAATATGTTGCAACATAAAATCACACTTAATTAATTTTCCATACAGTTTGTTTTCTTTTAAGGTTATCAAAACAACCCGTAGATGTTTTTCATGCTCCTCTTTACTTCTATAAAATAATATAATGTCATCAATAAACACAACCACAATACTTATCCAAGAACTCATGAAATATTCTATTCAAAAGATCCATGAATACATCATGTGTATTAGTTAACCCAAAAGGCATAACTAAAAATTCATAATGGCCATATCTAGTACAGAATAGAGTCTTCGAGATTTCTTCATCCTTTACTTTCAACTGATGGTACCCCGACCTTTGGTCAAACTTCAAAAAATACCATGCTCCCTAGAGCTGATCAAACAAATCATCGATATGAGGTAAATAAAACTTTTTTTAACAGTAATGTTATTAAAATCTCTATAATCAATGAAAATTCTCATTAAAACATCTTTTTTCTTGACAAACAAGACATGAGCACCCCATGGTGAAGTGATGGGTTGGATGAAGACTTCATCTAATAATTCTTGCAATGGATTTTTTAATTCAAGAAGTTCCAGTTAAGCCATATGATAAAGAGGTTTAGAAATTGGCTTAGCATCACGAACTAAGTCAATAGAAAACTCAACCTCTCGATTAGGAATAACACAAAGAAATTCATTAGAAAAAACATCCAAGTATTCATTTACCACTGGTACATTATTAATATAAATAGTTCCCTTATCTTTAAAAATATGTTAAAGATAACTATCATTACCATCCTTTATCAGTTTCATAGCTTCCTGGTATGTTATTAATGGTATGGGTCCATTCTTGTATACAAACTGAAATTCATTATGAAAAAAAATTCTTTTTATCTGCAATCTAACTTAGCATGATAAAAAGAAAGCCAGTCCATACCCATAATAACATCAAACTCTACTAGAGGAAAAAAACAAGTTTTGCAGGTAAAATCATTCCACAGACAAGGATAGGAATATTCTTATAATTTATTTTTTCCACAATATTTCCTCTAGGTGCTTTTACCATGAGATCTTGTTTCATTTCATGTGGTTGAATTCCTAATTTTTCTAAAAATTTCTCAGAAATGAAGAAATGGGTAGACCCTAAATCAAACAACACCTTAGAGAAATCTAAAAAAACAAGCGATGTACCTAAGACCAACTCATTTTATAGCTCAACATCTGCTGAAGTGGTTACAAATTCCAAATACTTCTGTTTCATATGTTGACGATTCCCTTCTTAAGTATCTATCTTTGGAAAAACATTAGAAAAATGACCCAATCTCTTACAGTTCAAGCATCTCACAATTGGCTTATCATTAATTTTTTGATCATTTTCCTTGAACTCACGAGACATGTGACCAAAATTTCCAAATCAATAGAATTTCCTAGAATTTATAAGACATTCACCAGGATGCCTTTTACTACACTTTTCACAAGAAGGGAAATTCATTTTCCTACCTCCATACTTCTTTGATGAGTTGTTCCCCATTGCCTATCAACCTAACCGCTTCTTATTCTTGTCATCACGAGGCACATATGTGTTAGAAAAATCTATCTCAACTATTTCAATACAACGAACAAGCTTTTCATATGTTTTAAAATCTTTTGAAGACAAATCTATTCACAAAAATGGTTTCAAACCAAAGTAAAATTTATTAATTTTAAATTCAAAATCTGGAGAAAAATCTAGTACATACCTGGGAAGTTCTATAAAATTGGATTCATATGATGCAACAAAATCATCATATTTCTTCTTCAGTTCCAATTTTTTCTCCAATCCGAGTCAAATAGTTTTGGGAAAATTTTTTTCTAGAAAAAGACTCTTAAAATCATCCCATTCCAGGCTACCAAGATCATCTATTTCTCTCATATTCTTAACCAGGGACCACCACTGATCAACTTCACCTTCCAAATGATAGATGGATAATATTACCTTTTGATGTTCTGAACATCCCATGACATCAAATATCTTTTCTAGAGCATTGATCCATCCTTTGGCAATCCCTGGATCTGCGGTTCCACTGAATGATACAGGATTTTTCCTCATAAAATGATCCACAAAATACATTCTTCTTCATGGTAGATCATGTTACTCTCTATAATGGATACCACCCCCATTTATTTCTTGATTCCACTGAGCCATTACTATCACAAACTGCTCGGTTCTGATTCCTACTATTTCAGGCTGCAGATTCGGACAATCATCAGCCTCTTGGTGCCTTTCTACTTCAGCTGCCCGGTTTAATCTGTGGAAAACCATTATGAAAAAACATATCTTAGTTGAAGAAACATGGTAATATTTAAATGATATAACATTTCAAATTAATCATAGAGTAAAAATTAGTTATGCTATTATTTAAATATCATCCCAACCCCTAAATTTATCTAAACCATCCTTTTATACCAAATATAAGGACCCAGACTTAAAACCTCACTTAATATTGAATTTTACACAAGAAAATACATTAATAAACATTTAGGATCTTTTAAGGTTTATATATTTTAAGAATTAGGATACATTAAATACATAACATACCATATTCATACAAGAGGATACTACGAAAAATAGTTTCCATTTTTTTTTCAAATTATAAAACAGTAAAGCTTAAAACATGATTTATTTAACAACACTCCATATCAAACATCACAAATCCGTTATTTCACATACCCATCCTTATATCTTGTGAAAAACTTTTTAAAAATATGGGATGAGTATAAAACTCAATAAGGGATATAAAGATAGATAGCGTTAGTCAAGTGATAACATAAAAACCAATAAAACCCATACCATAAAAACTCAAATGCATAGAATAATCATGTCTTTTCCTTGTTAAATATTTACAATATCAATATTACATTAAAAATTATATTTGGAATAACCTTTTGGTCAACTTTCATATCCGGAGTACCCAATGCATTGGAGAGCTATAATGGGGCTCACCCATCATATCTTGATCTATAATGGGATCAACCTAACATATCTTGAGCTATAATGGTCCCAAACCAACATATCCTGATCTATAATTGGATCAAAACAACATAAATAATGTCCAAGAAACATATCATGGTAATAAATTATCTTGAAACCTGGATAAATTACTCATTCCATGCACATAAAAAACAATCCTTTTGAAGTTTATTAAAGTGAGTTTTAAAAGGATATTAAAAGGAAAGTCCCTTCAAATATAATTGGAATGTGAATTGATAGAATGGATTGTATATGTGTATAAACTGTCAATACACATAATACAACATAATATAAACAAAAATAAATCACACCAATGACCTTAATTCCACATAAAGAATAAAGAAGAAGGTTAACCCAATAATTGGAAATGGGGTTAAGAATTCCCTTACCTCATGTTTTTATTACTTCATACTTGAATAAAACTCCTTTAAAATTGTTAAAATAGTATTATTAACATCTTGAAGAAACATATGCATCTTTATAATATCTTATATGTTCATATCATTACATCATTTCACCCTTTAACTGTTAGTATTTTGTTCCTTGCATTGTTTAGGGTGCGTTTCTTTACATGATATCAATGATTGGTTCATAATGGATATTCTTGTCGTTTGGAAGTTAAACTCTAGAATTATAATGGAAAGGTATTTAAATATTTAAATTAACATAAATTATACCATTTATCATTTTGATTTTTGATATGAGGATGATTCATAAGTTAAAACATTAATGATGTTCGTTTAGATCATCTTAGTGGTTCTTTGATAACAACGACCTCATTTTGTTTTAAAAATTAAAACCCTGTGTAAAAAATAATTCTAGAACCATGGATAAGAAATAATACATATATTATAACCTGGTTCAACAATAAAAATTGTTTGATGACCAGACTTGAATGAATTAATGTAAACATAAATCACATCATCCCTCATGTCGGTAATTCAACACATCACGAACAATGTTTTTATTCCTTGAAAAAGTGGGAGAGGAGAAGAAAAATTATGATGAAAATTCCATAAAGATGAGAAAATACATAATATAAATTATTTATAGAGCCTTCATGACTCTTGGGTAATATTATATGAGTAATGAATAAGAAAATAATAGAACTCAAAATAAAAGAATAGTTGAGAAATTGCTTATAAAAAATGGGCAGCCTAACGGCTATGCAACAGTGTTTTAGAAAACATTAAAAAGAGAGGGGACAAGGGTACCCATCCAGAAATGAATCATAATACATAATAAAGAAATAATAATATGAAAAGAAGAACATGTTATAGATTCTTGAATTCTGTACCACATAAAAGAGAACTTGAATCGAAAAAGAAAGAATTTTAGAATTTTCTTACCTTGTAGACTAACTCCTAGAACATGAAGGTTGAGACCTTGGGGGCTTGATAAAACCTTGGGGGGATTAATAGTTAGGTAAGGAGTCCAGATATTCGTTGATGTGGAATTTGGAAATAATTTAATGAAGGAATGGGTTGGTATTTATAGTAAAAGTGAGGGAATATTTTAATAATTTCCAAGGGACACCTCATTAGTGGTTTTCACAAAACCATGTTCTTTATCATGGTATTTTCCCATGGTATTGTCCCCTTAGGACACCTAATATCTTATTTTACTTTACAAAATTATACCAGATTTATTACATCATTATTACATCATTAATGATTTCATTAACACACCGAGACTCAAAACAGTGTTTTTACTATTCATTGAAAAATAAACTGTTTTAGAAAAATCCCAAAAATTCACCCATACCATTTTTTGATGTGTAAAATTAAAAAATAAACTCCATTTTTTGAAAATAATTTTCTAAATATTAATAATTTATTTTTTAAATAAAATAATACTTAATTAAAAAATTAAAAATTGTAAAACTATAACTGCCTTTATATCACATTAAAAAATTAACCAAGATGTCGTTATCTTAAATCCTTAAGCAAAATAAAATAATAATACAATTTATTATTCATTAGAGTCATATTACTATTCATATTACTATTCATAAGGGTGTGTTACTATTCAACAAAAAACAACTTGGTTCCATCAGACTCCAAATAACATAGTGAACACAATTGTAGATGACTGTTTTTTGAAATTCAAAACATAGAAGCGGAAAAATTATGTTTTAATGATAGTTATAACTAACTAATTAATTTTATTTTCATGTATTTCATTTATTTTTTTAAAATCCTTGGGGTGTAACATACAAGGTCAAACTCATGTGCCCATAACCAAATTTCCTCTCGTAACTAAGCTGTGCCAAACGCAAGGCTAAAAGAATCCAGGTGGACAGGTCCACCCCTCACCATTACACATAGTTGAGGGGGAACTACTCCTGACTATGAACTAAATGCATCCTCTCTTACGAGAGATAATAGAGGGACCTTCACCTCTCTACTTCCATTTATTCATTGGAGTACTAGATGATAACTAATCTACGAAACCTTTGTCTCTCCTGTATGAAGTTTCCCTCACCTTATTCCATCGATGGGGCACTAAATACTAACCAGGTATCAAACATAATTATTGTAGGGGCCTTCTCCTCATAAAGGAACTCCATAACCGAGGTAGCTCCAACTCCAATGGATGACCCGCTCCTCATCCCTACTTGAAGATGGGGGAGTACTATTCCATATATGAGGACCTTCACCTTGGTATGATAGGGGAGTAACACTCATAGGATAGAGGACACTCACTCAGATACTATAGGGGAGTATAACTCCAATAGTTGAATCCCTGCACCCTCGTACAATAGGAGAGTACCACTCTACCAACATGATTACTTTAGGGGACCCGCACCCTGACATGATATGGAATCACCGACCCTAGGATATAGGACCTACTCCCTAGTTTGACATGGGAGTAAAAACTCTACTGGAATAAGAAGTATAGGGGACCCACTCCTTGGAACAAGAGGGGAGTTCCAACTCTAAGGATAGAGGACACACACCCTTACAAAATATGTAAGTACCAACTCTATCTATTTGTCACATATGTAGGACTTATTCCCTGACATGACATGGGAGTATTAACTCCATGGATAGAGGACTCACACCCTGGTCTAATAGATGAGTACCTACTCTATCTATCCAATGACTATGGAGGGAACTACCTTGATATGATAGGGGAGAAATATCTCCAACTACACCAATGATATGAGGAACCCACTCCCTGGTATGATAGGGGAGTACCGAACTCGAGAGAACTACCACATGGGCAGGGATCCCACACCAAAAATGCGGGGAGTCCTATTTATACCAAAGAAGACAGGTAAGGGAAACCTACACCCAGATGACATGTGGGAGTAATAGTCCAAGCGTCTCTCACTAAGAACCACACCAATATCCAAAATCGGAAAAGCGTCCCTAAGAGGATCATCCCACTTATTGTACCTTACATTGCAACACTACCATGTGTAGGGGACCCATGCCCTGATACAATAGGGTAGAACCACTCTACCATCTTAAAGACTCTATGGAACCCGCATCCTAAGGTGATAGGGAAGGATACAAACCCTAACATCAACCCAATGATCCACCTTGATCACTACCTAAGGTGAAGCACCGATACTAGAGTAAGATTCTCAAATCGTGCCACATAATATCTCATAGGACACTATGGAGTCCACAATTGTGTTCTACACAGATAACTACTCAGGATAGGCTATCTGGAATCCTGAATCTATGTTTTGGATAAGGAGATAGGGAAGGTGGAAGATCTCAAGAATATATAAAGAAATTACATGGTGTAAATTGGGGCCTTCACGACATGTGTACCCACCTGATCACCTGGACATGTCTCCTATTTAAAAATCATTCTTATCCATGTTAGCATACACAAATTGTATGACCCATACATTGATTTACCTACCTCAACCATCCCCGACCGTGTGTTTCCTCCACACAGATCAGCGATCTGTGCCTCCCATTGGGTGTGTACCACTGAGTACATGTCATGCATAGGCTAAATGGACACTTGGTTTTGTCATTTTCATGTTCCCCTGTCTGAAACACTATGTCCATGTAAATTGGAAATGTAGTTCTACATGACCATTTAATTTCACATAGATTCCTGGGCCATGTCCTCCGGCCATAGAACATGGGGCCACTATGTGGTGTGTAACCCTGATACACATCATTTAATCCTTAGAAGTCATATTTTTCGAATACGAAGAACACATGGCGTGTCTCACTGAATTGAACATTGTGTAAAATATAATTCCAATTGGAATTACCTTTCAAGTCCCCAAATTAACCCCAATTTTTTTGAAAACCTATAGATTGACATAGAAGGTATCTCTAGAAATTGTAAAAACACTCTAAAAAATTAAAAAAATGCCTGAAAATGAGATCAGGACTAAAAATCAAAACCTCCTACGTCATGGGAGAACTGATGATGCTTTGAGTCCAAAACGATGGTCAGATATTGATTCTCCCAAATCTTATGATGAGCGGTATCAATAATAGAGATTAAAATCATCTTGTTACTTTGATTCTCCTCGGTTTCATCTTCTGTCCAAAGTGGGAGAGGAGGGTAGAGCCTCCACCAATTTTGTTATCACTAAATGAGCTGAGGGAGGGTTAAAATTGATTTAATTAAATAAAATAAATTAAATCCTTTTCACACTATTCCACCGGCTCACCTTCAGTCGAAATCTGGATGGTAATAAATTATATGTCGCACCTAGGTTAGACATGCTTTTTTTAACTCAACCGCAATCTCAAAATTCTGATCTCAGACTCCTATTAGGAGCTATTCCATGTTTAAATAGAAACAAAACTTGTGGAAAAATATATGTAATATTTTTAAAAAACACTGTACAATGGCTATTCGAAACCTAAAATCCTATATCGAACCAATGACTAGATTCAGAAATATTCTTAGGAATATTCTAATGTCTTACAGAGCAGAACCTGATTCATTAAATTATCCCCCACCTTATGGTTTTTCTTCCTCAAAAAGATAAATCCAAAGTACAAGGGGAAGAAATAATCCCTCAAGTAGAATAGCCACACTAGTGAGCTCTCTAGTAATTCTCTTGATTCTTACAAGCACACACATAGGGGAACCACTAAGGCCAAACAACACCCACATATAGCTCCAACTAGGTCAACATCATGCAACAAGAGGCACATGTATCCTTAGCTATGAAAAATGTGAAAACCCCAAGAACCATGGTACATATATAGTCATAGGGTCTAGGATTTCACATTTATAATATTAGGGTCTTAATAAATAACACTTTATTATACCACCAAAATCTATGAGGACAATGTGCATGGCTGTGAGATATTCATGGGTTTATTCGACGAACATGGTCTGTGTTGTGATCTCAAAAATCGTGAAATTATCCCATAATTTTTTTTATATTTATCTAGTTGTTGAATATTAGTCTAGGTTTGATAATGGTCAAATCCCATGGATGGTATCTCCATCGGTTTCTCTGATAAATGGGATTTATAAGGTAAAATCCTACTAGATGAGGTCATCACTTCTTTATTATATATCAATTAGACTTTAAAATAACCTTTAGTATCATATTCATAAGGGTTATAGTATAATGACTATATTATCAATGATTTTTATGCTTACATATCTTTTAAATATGACAGTATATAACTCATAATAGTCCAAAATAACCAAATAAGTGCATGAATTTTCTATGACCACATTACATAATAAGGAATTATTTAAACCTCAAAGGGAATTTTATTTATAAATGTTCAAGTCAATAAATTATTTCCCCATTCATAAATTTATCCCAAAAAAATTTCATTTCATACAATAAAATAGAAGAGAGTACTTTTGTTTCATTTCCCCTTCTAGTTCCCATGTTTCTTCTTCAAAATTGTGGTTTCGCCACAGTATTTTTAGAAAGTGAGATGTATTGTTTTGTAGAAGTTTTTTCCTATTATCGAAGATCTTTACTGGTTTCTTCTCATTCTAAAAATCAATATCTAATGTAACCACATCTAGATTTATTAAATTAAAGGTTATAATATATATATCCTCAATATGGATACATGGAACACATCTTGTACTTGAGATAGGTTAGGCGGGAGTTCTAATTGATAAGACACATCTCTGAGGTGATTAAGGATCTCAACGTTTACTATGTATCTAGTACTAAGATTTAACATCTCAAAACCCATGAATTTCTTCTATGGTGATATATGAAGGAAAAATTTATCACCTACCTCAAACTTTAGGACTCATTGATGATTCAATTTAGAGATTTTATGTCTAAATTTTGTATATTTCATATAAAACTGAATGGTTTGAACCTTATCTATTATCTATTGGATATGATCAAGTCTCATTAGATTCTACTCCTAAACTTCATCCCAGAATTTTGGAGTCCAAAAAATCATTTCGTAAAAAGACTCATATGGTGCGACGTGAATGATACAATGGAAAATGTTGTTATATGAGAACTCTACTAGGGGAAGGTGTTTGCCCCAACATCCTTGGAAATCATTTGAACATTTTATGTAGTCTTACTAATTACCTTATGTATATCACAATGATTTTTTATGATATAAATATTCCTTGATATAATTGAGAAGTACTGACTTTGTAAGGTGATAGAATACCTCATAGTTGGAATTATAACCTCTAGCTATCCTGGGGAGTCTAATAAAGAATTCCATGGTTACATTTTCCCATTTACATACTGGTATATAAAATGGCGGCATCATACACATATACTTATTTCACTCATCCTGGACTTATTGTTATACTAGTCATTGAGATAATAATTCCGAAATCTCCCTCTTCATGATATCTCTCTAGAATTTTTCCTTCAAATATCTATACATCTTAGTTCTTCCTGGATGAATAGATAAGGAAGAACAATACACATCTTACAAAAGATCCCCCTTTAGTTCTAATTTTTATGGGACACATATCTGAGTTCGAAACCATTTGACTCCATCTTCAGTAAAGTTGAACTTCAAAATATTTGATACCTTCTTCTATTGCATGTCGTCATTTTTTTGAGCCTGCATGATCCTATGAAGAATTGATGATTGAGTAGTTATTTGGTCAAGGTGGGATGAATACCATTTTATTATTCTCATATCCATCCTTTTCATGTCCATGTAGATTGGATCCGTTGAAATCATCCCCATGGATGGAGTTGCAGGATGCTTTCTACTAAGAGCATCTACCAATTTTTTTCATTCCAAGAATGATAATGGTTTGAACAATCATAATACTTGATTAACCATAACCACCTCCACCGTCACATATTAATCTCTATTTTTGTGAATATATAAATGAAGATTTTATGATCCATATATATGTCACACATATCTATGTAGGGATAATTTTTCCATATCATTAATGTATTGATTATCATGAATAATTGTAGATTATGAGTTAGAAAGTTCTTCTCATCGATCATTAGTTGGTGGGAGGCATTGGCTATCCCTTTTTCATCTTTCATGAGTACACTACCAAATCCCTTATTGGATGAATCATTTTAAATCAGAAAACCTTATCTAATGGTGGGTAATGTGAGGAATTATATAGTGATTCACCTCTTCTTCAAGTCTATAAAACATTCCTCTCATTCATTATTTTAGAAACACATGATTCCTTTACATGTTAGGTTGGATAGGGGGATTGATAATAATGATAAGCTTCTCACAAATCGATGATAGTACCCATATTATCCAAGGAAACTACATATTTCTATCAGATAGGTTGGTGTTTGAAATACTTCAATTCCCTCTATTTCTAAATGGTTCATAGTAATCTATTTCCCAGTGATAACAAGCCCCATGAATGTTACTTTCTCTAACCAAAATATTCATTTAGTTTATTAGGCATACATATTTTCTTTCCAAAGGTTCTTGAGTACCGTATTCAAATCATCCCATTTTCCTCATAGATTTTTGTGTAAATGAGAAAACCATCTATAAATAATACCATAAATGTATATATATATTCCATAAAGTATTTATTAATCATGTACATAAAGAATTATGGATAAATATTGAGTCAAAATGGAAATACTATGAACTTGTAGTGTCAATAAATTGAAAAAACGTAGTCTTAGGGATATCCTCCTTCTTCACCATTACATGATTCATATATCAATATGACCAACCATTTTTGCAGAAATATTCTTTCTAGTTTTCAAAAATAAAATCAGTTTTTATTTCCCATATTTTAATTTTCAACTCAAGACCACCACAAACAAGAATACATGGAACATCCCTATCTCAATATGAAGAATTACAACTATTTGTTGATCCCATTAAAATCAAAAAATAACTTGTAAAACATGTAATAAGTTGTATGGGTTAAGAATCACATCCCATATTAATACCACACAACCTTTAAATCCATGATGAAGAACCTAGTTTATATTCATGCTGCACATACTTAACCAGTTAAAAACACATATAAATCCATCCCTCATGTGAGATAAATTATTTTAGAATATAGATCATTAGAATCATGGTGTTATCCACATATACATTGAGGATACTGAACTCATTTAAATACATCAACTAGTGAATCATATAATGGACACACCCAATACCTACTGAGTTAATGCAGACAATTAGAAAAGTATCACAAATGGAATTGGATCCACAGTCTAGAATTTTAAGGATATAAATTTTTAGTGATACTAAAATAATTTTACACCCATTTCTGAACATGCATTGATAATACAACAAGTGAAATAATGAAATGTTACATGCATAACCAATGAATCTATTAACAAGAACACAACTGGACCATTGACACAAACCTTGGTTCCACATATATAGTAGTATTTATCACACAAGATAGGTGATATATATAGTTATGACTCAATTATATCAAATACAATACAAAAAATATACAATTAAATTGATTCAAGACACCTATGAATAATACTAAATACTAGAATATGAAAATTTAAAATTTCTTAAAATAAATATTGTACTTGTAATCCTTGTGAAAATAATTTTGAAATTTATATTTAAATACTATGACTAGTTATGAAACCGAATTTTCTAAACATGTTAAATTATAAAAAAACAATGCACATAAGAGAAAATTAGTCTCTATTTTATAGCACTTACTTGAAACTACACATAAAACTTACACATGTGAAAGGTGACTCTACAAAATGCTAGTAGTTTACTGAAAGAAAGATATTTTCTTCAAGAAGATAACCATATTAAGATTTTTAGTGACATAAAAAATGACAATTATTTTTTCATACTACTTATTTTAAGTAATGAGTACTATAATGTTACATAAGATCTATCAAAGACAAACTTAATCTGTAAAAGATATATTCAATGATATAATGAATTTATTAAAACATCATAGGAAAATATTTTCCTAAGTTAATCAAACCACCCATTTTGTTGATAATGGATTTGTGGATTTGATTTGAAAAAAATATTTATATGATAAAATAAGGAAACATTAGCAATATTCGAGAGTTTATGTTAGTTAAAATATGAATGTATTACCGTTAATTTGTTTTTTGTGAATCATATATCACTCAGAATCACCCACACATGAAAGGATAAAAAAGAAAAATAGAGATTTTACTTTTACATGGTTCGGTCGGATTCCCTAATCCATGGGGATGCATATATATGGAACTTATAAGAATTGGGAAACTATATATGAAAATTCATTTTTCATCATAAGAACTCATATTTAAATTATGGGGGACAAAAATTAAAGGGTAATAATTAAATGGTTGTTTCAATATTTAATTCTGTCACGACCCGCCCTCGGGGTCCGTGCCGTGACTACCCCAAGCCCGCCTTCCATAGGCCAGGGGCTGGCGACTAGCACCAAGGCGTAAATCCCGGTAAAAAGGGAAGGCATTGCCTTTGAAAAGTAAACACACACCACAGAGTAAACAAGCGGAAAGTAAACACTAAACAAGCAGAGTACGACTGAAAGTGCGGAAAAGTAAATGGGCCAGAATACAAACCCAAACTGAAAGTAAAGTACAACTCGAAAAGGGAAAAACAGCAACTGAAAAGTAAAAGCCGCTACTCCGAGCTGTCCACTGGAAATCCCACCTGAAGGGTGGGTACAGATATCTCCTCTGCTCCACGGGTCCCACCGTCCGCTCCATGCACGTCCCGCCCAGTGGTCCACCTCCGGGTACCGTCCCGCTCTGCAAGCCTCGGCTAAGGTCAACGCTGTCCGTCGTCTGCAACCAACACAACGTAGTGCGGGCAAAGCCCGTGCAGGGGTGAGTATAAGCTACTCAGTAGGGACCCCGAGACCCCTGAAGGTCTCTCAAATCCACAAAGGATAAACCACGAAGAAGAGTACAATCACGAAGTAACAACCGACACTGCTTAGGTATATGCCCATACATATACCTAAGTCATCAATTAAAATACGCTCCAACCTCCGAGCCCAAGTACAACTCAGTCCACGCAGGAAAGTATACGTATTCCACATAGGAAAGAAAAACATAACCCACACAGGATTGCACAACACAATCCACACAGGAAAGCAACAGGATTCAGCTCACATAGGTATACTTCTTCAAGGACGAAAAAGATGATCACTGATCCATCTAAGTCGTCGGACCCACGAAGGATCGATAGGTAACTAACCCCCGCAAAGACCCACACAGGATCGGGCTCACACAGAACCTGTAGGCGCTGGCTCACACAGAACCGCTGAGCGCAAGGACCCACACAGGATCGGGCCCACACAGGACCTGTAGCACTGATCCACGTAGGATCGCTGAGTGCTGAAGTCGTCGTCGTCGAATCCACACAGGATCTCTGTACTGTCGTCGTCGCAGTCACAGTAGCAGTAGTAGCAGTAGAACAGTCGCAGCCAGCACTAGGGTTCCCGCACACAGCAAGCTCGTTCGGAGGGTCCGCTCCACGAGCCGAGAGGCTGATACATCAACTGTCACGAAGACCAGAGTTGATGTATCCAAAAGTTCCGTATCGTCAACAGGAACTCAACGCAACAGACGGCGCGTCGATCGGACGCCCGGTCTGAGAGTTATTGGCATTTTCGTCTCCGGGGCCCGGTTGGTTTTTAAGGCAAAACCAACCCGACCGTACTCCACCTGTGTCCAAACCTCGAGCGGAGTATGCCAAAAGATCCGTCTCACTAAGAGGAACACTTCGCGACTGACGGCACGTCAATCGGACGTCCGTAGCTCAAGATATGAGCGTTTCCGCTCCGAAGGCCCGGTTGGTTTCGTGAACGAACCAACCCGGCCGAACTCAAAGTAAACCGAAACCTTGAGTGCGATATACCGAAACGACCGTCTCGATCCAAGGATCGCGTTGCCGCAGACGGTTCGTCATTCGGAGGTCCGAGGCTCATGTTATGGGCCAAAAACCAATTCAGGTTCGAAACGGGGGGGTCCGGGTCCGGGCCGACCCGGCCCGACCCCCCCCCCCCCCCCCCCCGGGGCGGCGCGGCGGCGGCGGCGCGGCGGGCCGCGGCGGCCTGGCGCCGCGTGGGAGCTGCGCACGCGGGGGGCTAAGCCCCCGCTCTTGGATGGCGGCGCGGCTTTGCCGCGCCGTTTTTGAATGAAACGGCCCCCGCACGTGGGGGCCGGTTGGTCACGAACCGGGGGGCTACTGCCCCCCCCCTCCTTAAAGAACCGCCCCCCTCTTAAAGGGGGGGGGGGGGGTTTCAAGGGTTGGCCGGGGAATTAAATTCCCCGGTTTTAAGTCATCCGGCCGGCCAGCTGGCCGGCCGGTTTTTAC
Organism: Viscum album; assembly: GCA_963277665.1. Classification (NCBI taxonomy): domain Eukaryota; kingdom Viridiplantae; phylum Streptophyta; class Magnoliopsida; order Santalales; family Viscaceae; genus Viscum; species Viscum album. The sequence continues at coordinate 489,576,287 of OY728167.1, read as the reverse complement.
CAACGGGACTGGAAATTCCGGTCCCGCCTTTGACTTCCGACGCCGGCGGCCCGGCCGCCGGTCTCCTCTTCCGCCGCGGCCCGGAACCGGCCGCGGTCTTCTCGTCCCGCCGCGGCCCGGAACCGGCCGCGGTCTCCTCGTCCCGCCGCGGCCTGGAACCGGCCGCGGTATTCTTCGTCCGGCGCGGTGCGACGACACCGCGCCCCTTCGCCGTGCCATGATTCTTTTCAACGCGGCGCGACGGCGTCGCGTTCTTGAAGATTTTTCCTTGACGTAGCGCGACGGCGCCGCGTAAATTATTTGTACGATCATCCGCGTGGTGCGACGGCACCACGCCACTTGCTTCCACCCGCATGAATAAACATGAACGATGGAGGGGGGTTCGGCCGTGTTCATGCGGTCCGGCCCCCCTCACGTTAAAATAAATAACTCAACTTAAACATTCAAGCCTCAAGTTAGACATGCGAGATCCACGTTCAAGAAATGGAATAAATAAAGAATTAAACAACAACCCCTACCTCGGGTTTAAGATTCGAAGATTCGTCTACGTTCCGCGGAAGACGGCGTCGCGGAGGTCGGGCGTCGCAGTCGTCGTTCGTCAAATCCGTTGACGAAGAGATATGCCCGAAGAGACACGTCGTTGGCGGATCTTCGTTTGCCGACGAAGAAGGTCCGAGGAGGAAGCGGCGTTCCCTCTTGTTGACACCGAGGACGAAGAAGAGAGGCGTCGTTCTTCGTCGGAGTTTGAGCGTTCTTCGTTCTTCGTCAGAGCTTGAAGATGAAGAGGAAGCTCTCAAAATGACAAACAAAGAACTCAAAATAAAATAAGACTACCTCTTATTTTATTAACACATAACACAAAAGAATTTCAATGTTTGAAATTCAAAAAGGCTTAACTCCCATAATTAAATAAGAGTAACATAAGCCAATTAAGAGGGGGTTAAGGGAACTTGAAAAGTCTAGGGGTTCGTGTGGACCCCACCACACTTAATCCTCCCAAGGGAGGTTAAGTGGGTGTGGGTCCCACTTCCAACCCCCTTAGGTAGGTTTTTAACAAACTAAAAATAAAATTTGTCTTACACAAATTTTATTTAACTCAACTGAAAACCCCAAAACTTAACTTTCAACCCGCAACAAACGCAACTCCCGAAAAGGTCTCTTTAAGCGAATATCGGCGCTGCGAGTTCATCGGTGCCCTCGGATTTCAATTCCGAGCACCGGATCAAAAGTTAGGAATTCCCGCTCGTTCGTTCACTGAACGTACCCGAGCCAAACTTCGGAAATTAATTCCGGGCACTCCGGGCCTCAGAATCAGGTGCCGTCTGAAACCGCGCTCTTGTAAAATTCTAAAGAAAATTAAGAAAAAATTTCCCTTGAATTTTACGGGTCCTTACATTACTCCCACCTCAGGGCTTTACGTCCCCGTAAAGATACAACAAAAACTAGGGAAACAAAAGAGGGTACTGAGCACGCATCTGAGCCTCCTGCTCCCATGTGCTCTCCTGGAGATTCCTGTGCTGCCATCTGATGCGCACAAGAGGAATCGATCGCCCACGCAGGACCCGCTCCTGTCGATCCTCTATCTCCACCGGGACCTCCGTAAAAGTCGCCCCATCGTCAACGTCAAGCTCCCCATGGTCAATGATGTGCGTCGGGTCGTGCACGTATCTCCTCAGCTGGGATACATGGAAGACGTCGTGCACCCGGTGCAACTGAGGTGGTAGAGCCAGGCGATAAGCCACCTCGCCAATTCTGCTGAGAATCTGGAAGGGTCCGATGAAGCGCGGAGATAACTTTCCACCTCGGCCAAATCTCCGAATACCACGTCGAGGTGAGACCCGCAAGAAGACGTGGTCGCCATCCTCGAACTCCAGTGGCCTCCGCCTCCTGTCAGCGTATGACTTCTGCCGGCTCTGAGCTGTCCTCATCCGCTCCTGGATGACCTGGACCTTCTCTGTCGTGGCCTGGACCATCTCCGGTCCCACCAGTGCTGACTCCCCAGGGTCTGTCCAGCACAAAGGATATCTACATGGTCGGCCGTACAATGCCTCGTACGGTGCCATCCCGATGGTGGAGTGGTAGATGTTGTTGTATGCGAACTCCACCAAAGGTAGGTGGTCCTCCCAGCTACGACCAAAGTCAAGGACACATGCGCGGAGCATGTCCTCGAGAGTCTGAATGGTCCTCTCCGTCTGACCATCTGTCTGAAGGTGAAAAGCTGTGCTAAGACGTAGCTGCGTACCGAACGCCTCCTGTAACCCCTTCCAAAGCCGGGAAGTAAAGCGGGCATCTCGATCGGAAACGATAGATGATGGCACGCCGTGGAGCCGCACAATCTCCTGAACGTAGAGACGTCCCAAGCTCTCCACTGAGCCCTGCTCTCTGATGGGTAAGAAGTGTGCCGACTTGGTGAGTCGGTCAACAATCACCCATATAGAGTCGTGACCTCTGGAAGTGCGTGGAAGTCCAGTCACGAAGTCCATAGATATGACGTCCCACTTCCACTCCGGAACCTCCAAGGGTTGTACCAAGCCTGCTGGTACCTGATGCTCAGCCTTCACCTGCTGGCAGGTGAGGCATCGAGAAACGAACTCTGCTACTGCCTTCTTCATGCCCGACCACCAATGCTGTCGTCTGAGGTCCTGGTACATCTTCTCCACTCCAGGATGTACCGCCAAAGGAGAAGTGTGAAACTCCCTCAGCACTTCCTCTCGCAATGCGACTGGTACCATGGTACGTCCTCTGAAAAGGATGTCGTGCTCTGCTCCAAGGGAGAAACCATCAGGTGTCTGTCCCGAGGATATCTGTGCACGCCGTGTCTCACAGTCAGCGTCCCCACGCTGTGCCTCCCTGACCCGCTGTAGTAGTGGAGGAGTGACTGTGAGAGACTGAAGAAAGGCTGCTCCATCTCTATCCACGAAGGATATCTGCAAAGAGGCTAGCTGCTCCGTCGCCTCCTCAAGTAGCTGAATGCCCGTCCTCCTGCTGAGGGCATCAGCTACTACGTTCCCCTTCCCAGGAGTATAGACTATCTCAAAGTCATAGTCCTAGAGGAACTCGAGCCATCGTCGCTGTCTCAGGTTCAGGTCCTTCTGCGAGAAGATATACCTGAGACTCTGATGATCGGAAAAGACTGTAAAGCGCTCGCCCATCAGATAGTGTCGCCATGTCTTCAGAGCGAAGACCACTGCTGCTAACTCCAGGTCATGGGTAGCGTAGTTCTGCTCATGCGGCCTCAACTGACGTGATCCATAGGCGATCACGGCCCTCTCCTGCATCAGAACACATCCGAGTCCAGTCCCTGATGCATCGCAGTAGACTACGTACCCTACTCCCTCCTCAGGCAACCTCAAGATAGGTGCGCTAGTCAATCTCTGTCTCAGCTCCTGGAAGCTCTGCTGACAACTGTCTGACCACACGAAGGGTTTCCCCTTCTTCGTCAAAGCTGTGAGTGATGCCGCAACTCTGGAGAAGTTCGGCACAAATCTCCGATAGTATCCAGCTAGTCCCAAGAAACTCCGAACCTCAGTCACGCTCCTGGGTGGCTCCCATGCTAACACAGCTTCAATCTTCGCGGGATCCACTGCAACTCCCGCCTCAGAGATAACGTGTCCCAAAAAGTGGACCTCACGTATCCAGAACTGGCACTTCGAGAGATTACCATAAAGCTGGTGCTCTCGGAGTGTGTCAAGAACAACTCGCAAGTGATAGGCGTGCTCCTCCTCTGTCGTAGAGTAAATCAGAATGTCGTCAATGAAGACCACGACAAACCGATCGAGGTATGGCTGAAAGATCCTGTTCATGAGAGCCATGAACACTGCTGGAGCATTGGTTACACCGAAAGGCATAACCAAGAACTCATAGTGGCCATACCGACATCTGAAGGCCGTCTTCTGCACATCCTCGTCTCTGACTCTGAGCTGATGATAGCCTGACCTGAGGTCTATCTTCGAGAACCACCGTGCTCCCTTGAGCTGATCAAAGAGGTCATCAATCCTCGGTAGCGGATACTTGTTCCTCACTGTCACCTGGTTCAGGCGACGATAGTCAACACAAAGTCGCAAGCTCCCGTCCACCTTCTTGGCGAACAATATCGGGGAAACCCAGGGTGAAACACTGGGTCGGATGAATCCCTTGCCCTGCAAGTCCTCCAACTGTACCCGTAGCTCTCGAAGCTCGGCGGGGGCCATCCGATATGTTGGAGTGGATATCGGGGCTGTCCCGGGGTACAAGTCAATATAAAAGTCTACCTCTCTGCGAGGAGGTAGCCCTGGAACGTCGTCGGGAAAAACGTCCGCAAACTGATCCACCACTACAGGAAAACCAGGACTCCGCACGTCAACTGCTCCAAGGATAAGGCTAGCCAACTGATGAGTGATGGGCTGTCCTCTCCTCCGCGGAAGTCCATCCTGTGCTGCTAAGGATCCCTTCTCGCCGGTGAAGGTGAACCTGCTCCCGTCGGTGCGTACACATCGCACCTTGCGCCTAAAACAGTCAATCTGTGCATGGACCGTAGACAGCCAATCCATGCCCAAGATGACGTCGTAAGGCCTCGATGCTGCTACAAGAAGATCCCAGCCGAAGATCTCGCCTCCTAGAGTAAGCTCACACTGCCGGCACCAGTGCGTAATCGTCGAGTCTGCTCCCGTAGGAGTCTCTAGCCGTAAGGATCGAGCCAACGGCTCTGTCGGAATCTCCGAGCTCCGAACAAGGGCAGCGGCTATGAAAGAATGACTCGCTCCTGTGTCTATAAGAACTGCAGCAAGGGTGGAATAGACAGAGATAGTACCTCGAATCATCTCAGGTGCATCGTGGTCGTAGGCCTCTGCTGCCTGGAGCTGTGCCTGTCGCTGCCCGCCAGCTCCCTGTGGTCGGGGTGGACCTCCTGGTGGTGGTGGTGGTAGAGCCTCAAAGCGTCGGCCACCACCGGCTGCTCGTCCAGCTCCTCTGCCTCGTCCGCCTCCTCCCTGCGGACCGCCACGATCGACCCTCTGCCTCTGCCTCGGTGGTCCATCAACTGACAGCTGCTCCTCGGCACGACGGGTCGGGCAGTCGCGAGCCATGTGGCCCTGCCCGCCGCACGAGTAGCACTGTCTGCCTCTCGTAAGACTGGCTCCGCGCTGTGTGCCCCGCACTGCTGAGCCAGTGCCCTGAGATCGTCGGCCTGAAGGTCTGGTCTGTCTGGACCCCTGAGTCATCCATCGACTGCCTGCTGCAGATGACTCTGCCACGTGCCGCCCTGCGGTGGGTCGCTGTGCTGGTGTAGACTCAGCAAGGAAGCTCTCGATCAGAAGAGCCTGCTCCAGTACTCCTGTCTGAGTCGGTATGCTGAGGGAGATCAGCGATGCCCTGATCTCGTGTCTCAAACCCTGCTCGAAGGTCCGGGCCCGGAAGAATGGGTCCCGTACCATGTCGGTCGAGTAGCGCGAGAGATCGGTAAATCTCGCCGAGTACTGAGCGACCGTCATGCTGCCCTGCCGCAGCTGTAGAAGCTCCTGGATGCGCACCGCTCGGAGGGTGGCCAGGACGAACTCAGAGCGGAAGAGGCTCTCAAAGTCCGTCCAAAGTATAGATGCCTCATCGTGCACCTGGAGCATCAAGCTCCACCATCGTCCTGCTGCTGCGTGTAGTAGGCTCGCAGCGAGGATCACCATGAGGTCTGCTGGTGTCCTCACTAGCCTAAACACTCGAACCACTGCCTCCAGCCAGTCCTCTGCTGCCTGGGGATCCGTCTCCCCGCGAAACCTGGGCGGTCGCTGGCGCTGAAACTCATGAAGTGCGCTGAGGCGACGTGCATCGTCAGCGGCTGCTGCTGGAAGCATCGGGGGATCGGCGGGTAAAGCTACCGCCGGTGCCACTACTGGAAAAGGGCCCTGCACCGAGGCCTCGTCGCTCGGTGGGCTGTCGTCTCGCTCGACTCTCGGAACCCTAGCTCGCTGCCGTCGTGGGGCCATCCTGAAAAGGAAACAGGTGCGCCACGGTTAGAACAGTATACCTGGTGAGCTGATATAAGTAATCACAAAGAAAACTTTGAAACACACACGCAATCAATGTTTTCGTGCATTAAGTCGGAAATCAGAAGTCAGGGTCCTGGTGTACGGATACGTCGACCGCCGCACCAACACTGGACTCCCTGGACTGATAACCACACTCAATACGCTAAACATTATTGCTTCACATAGAAAAGATCAGAGTTCGCGGTAGAACCGAACTCCTCTGATACCAATTTGTCACGACCCGCCCTCGGGGTCCGTGCCGTGACTACCCCAAGCCCGCCTTCCATAGGCCAGGGGCTGGCGACTAGCACCAAGGCGTAAATCCCGGTAAAAAGGGAAGGCATTGCCTTTGAAAAGTAAACACACACCACAGAGTAAACAAGCGGAAAGTAAACACTAAACAAGCAGAGTACGACTGAAAGTGCGGAAAAGTAAATGGGCCAGAATACAAACCCAAACTGAAAGTAAAGTACAACTCGAAAAGGGAAAAACAGCAACTGAAAAGTAAAAGCCGCTACTCCAAGCTGTCCACTGGAAATCCCACCTGAAGGGTGGGTACAGATAGCTCCTCTGCTCCACGGGTCCCACCGTCCGCTCCATGCACGTCCCGCCCAGTGGTCCACCTCCGGGTACCGTCCCGCTCTGCAAGCCTCGGCTAAGGTCAACGCTGTCCGTCGTCTGCAACCAACACAACGTAGTGCGGGCAAAGCCCGTGCAGGGGTGAGTATAAGCTACTCAGTAGGGACCCCGAGACCCCTGAAGGTCTCTCAAATCCACAAAGGATAAACCACGAAGAAGAGTACAATCACGAAGTAACAACCGACACTACTTAGGTATATGCCCATACATATACCTAAGTCATCAATTAAAATACGCTCCAACCTCCGAGCCCAAGTACAACTCAGTCCACGCAGGAAAGTATACGTATTCCACATAGGAAAGCAAAACATAACCCACACAGGATTGCACAACACAATCCACACAGGAAAGCAACAAGATTCAGCTCACACAGGTATACTTCTTCAAGGACGAAAAAGATGATCACTGATCCATCTAAGTCGTCGGACCCACGAAGGATCGATAGGTAACTAACCCCCGCAAAGACCCACACAGGATCGGGCTCACACAGAACCTGTAGGCGCTGGCTCACACAGAACCGCTGAGCGCAAGGACCCACACAGGATCGGGCCCACACAGGACCTGTAGCACTGATCCACGTAGGATCGCTGAGTGCTGAAGTCGTCGTCGTCGAATCCACACAGGATCTCTGTACTGTCGTCGTCGCAGTCACAGTAGCAGTAGTAGCAGTAGAACAGTCGCAGCCAGCACTAGAGTTCCCGCACACAGCAAGCTCGTTCGGAGGGTCCGCTCCACGAGCCGAGAGGCTGATACATCAACTGTCACGAAGACCAGAGTTGATGTATCCAAAAGTTCCGTATCGTCAACAGGAACTCAACGCAACAGACGGCGCGTCGATCGGACGCCCGGTCTGAGAGTTATTGGCATTTTCGTCTCCGGGGCCCGGTTGGTTTTTAAGGCAAAACCAACCCGACCGTACTCCACCTGCATCCAAACCTCGGGCGGAGTATGCCAAAAGATCCGTCTCACTAAGAGGAACACTTCGCGACTGACGGCACGTCAATCGGACGTCCGTAGCTCAAGATATGAGCGTTTCCGCTCCGAAGGCCCGGTTGGTTTCGTGAACGAACCAACCCGGCCGAACTCAAAGTAAACCGAAACCTTGAGTGCGATATAACGAAACGACCGTCTCGATCCAAGGATCGCGTTTCCGCAGACGGTTCGTCATTCGGAGGTCCGAGGCTCAAGTTATGGGCCAAAAACCAATTCAGGTTCGAAACGGGGGGGTCCGGGTCCGGGCCGACCCGGCCCGACCCCCCCCCCCCCCCCCCGGGGCGGCGCGGCGGCGGCGCGGCGGGACGCGGCGGCCTGGCGCCGCGTGGGAGCTGCGCACGCGGGGGGCTAAGCCCCCGCTCTTGGATGGCGGCGCGGCTTTGCCGCGCCGTTTTTGAACGAAACGGCCCCCGCACGTGGGGGCCGGTTGGTCACGAACCGGGGGGCTGCTGCCCCCCCCCCTCCTTAAAGAACCGCCCCCCTCTTAAAGAGGGGGGTTTTCAAGGGTTGGCCGGGGAATTAAATTCCCCGGTTTTAAGTCATCCGGCCGGCCAGCTGGCCGGCCGGTTTTTACCAACGGGACCGGAAATTCCGGTCCCGCCTTTGACTTCCGACGCCGGCGGCCCGGCCGCCGGTCTCCTCTTCCGCCGCGGCCCGGAACCGGCCGCGGTCTTCTCGTCCCGCCGCGGCCCGGAACCGGCCGCGGTCTCCTCGTCCCGCCGCGGCCCGGAACCGGCCGCGGTATTCGTCGTCCGGCGCGGTGCGACGGCACCGCGCCCCTTTCGCCGTGCCATGATTCTTTTCAACGCGGCGCGACGGCGTCACGTTCTTGAAGATTTTTCCTTGACGTAGCGCGACGGCGCCGCGTAAATTATTTGTACGATCATCCGCGTGGTGCGACGGCACCACGCCACTTGCTTCCACCCGCATGAATAAACATGAACGATGGAGGGGGGTTCGGCCGTGTTCATGCGGTCCGGCCCCCCTCACGTTAAAATAAATAACTCAACTTAAACATTCAAGCGTCAAGTTAGACATGCGAGATCCACGTTCAAGAAATGGAATAAATAAAGAATTAAACAACAACCCCTACCTCGGGTTTAAGATTCGAAGATTCGTCTACGTTCCGCGGAAGACGGCGTCGCGGAGGCCGGGCGTCGCAGTCGTCGTTCGTCAAATCCGTTGACGAAGAGATATGCCCGAAGAGACACGTCGTTGGCGGATCTTCGTTTGCCGACGAAGAAGGTCCGAGGAGGAAGCGGCGTTCCCTCTTGTTGACACCGAGGACGAAGAAGAGAGGCGTCGTTCTTCGTCGGAGTTTGAGCGTTCTTCGTTCTTCGTCAGAGCTTGAAGATGAAGAGGAAGCTCTCAAAATGACAAACAAAGAACTCAAAATAAAATAAGACTACCTCTTATTTTATTAACACATAACACAAAAGAATTTCAATGTTTGAAATTCAAAAAGGCTTAACTCCCATAATTAAATAATAGTAACATAAGCCAATTAAGAGGGGGTTAAGGGAACTTGAAAAGTCTAGGGGTTCGTGTGGACCCCACAACACTTAATCCTCCCAAGGGAGGTTAAGTGGGTGTGGGTCCCACTTCCAACCCCCTTAGGTAGGTTTTTAACAAACTAAAAATAAAATTTGTCTTACACAAATTTTATTTAACTCAACTGAAAACCCCAAAACTTAACTTTCAACCCGCAACAAACGCAACTCCCGAAAAGGTCTCTTTAAGCGAATATCGGCGCTGCGAGTTCATCGGTGCCCTCGGATTTCAATTCCGAGCACCGGATCGAAAGTTAGGAATTCCCGCTCGTTCGTTCACTGAACGTACCCGAGCCAAACTTCGGAAATTAATTCCGGGCACTCCGGGCCTCAGAATCAGGTGCCGTCTGAAACCGCGCTCTTGTAAAATTCTAAAGAAAATTAAGAAAAAATTTCCCTTGAATTTTACGGGTCTTTACAAATTCTCAGTCTATTCAAGAAATTAATGAACATCTTTTCATTTATGGAGGTCAACCCCCATGGTGAATATTTTCAGTCAATATTCTACAATATATACATTGATGAAAAATATCACCAAGTGATACTACTCAAATAGTTATTTATGTTTCCTTCCCAATTCCATTAGGAATATCAAGTGAAAGAGATATTGATCATGTCCAAATAGTGTTGTAACTTGATAACTATAATCAAATTTTCAACAAATCTACAGGGTTACCAATCACCATGATATTAGAAAGTGAGTGATCCACCATTAATTATTTATATCTTGGATGAAATAGAATTTAACATCCATATTCATGGTTTAACTATAATGAAATTAATTCTAATAATGAAAAATAGTATGTTGGCTAACACAAAAAACATCGTAATTATCCTGAGTGATTCCAAGGTCTCAAATATCCCCATGTAACCAGATAACTTCTTTGAAATATTCTTTAATTGTGATATACACTTTCTTTGTAGAAAAAAAATAAATCACTAAATATAGAGTACATCCCTTAAATGGTCCTCCTACCATTGTGAAAACATGACCAGTAGTGAATCACCAATAATCTAAGTATCCTGTATACTATAAGTCAATATATCCAATAAAAATTTTCCAAACACCTTTATCACTCAAACGCCTCAAAATAATATCTATAGTACCATTAATACACCATATAATCTATTTTATTTCCTTCAAATTACCTTTACTAAGGTCATTCATGTACCGACATACCATGCTCACAACATGCGAAATATCTTGTCTCATATGTACCATCGAATACATCAAGTCCCCCACTGTAATTGTATATAAAAAACGATCCATCTATTTAATATCTTAATCTTTATTTAGAGATTATAATGTGATAAATTTTAAATGATGTGACAATGGGATGATAAAGGGCTTGGATTTATCATTAATACCAATTTTTTGATGCAAATTATTAATATATGCTATTTGGATGAGGTTACAAACACACTTAGGTACATCTTTTCCGATATACACCTAAATAATACCCTTAGCCTCTCCATGACCCTTCATCTCAAACTCAGAGTGAAGATTATATTTTGACCATTCGATCTCCACCTAACTATTACATGCGATCAATATATCATCAACATATAAAAATAGTTTGATAACTATTCCATCATGATGTTTCATGAATTCAACTCATTCCTCAAACTGACTAAAAAAAATTTATTTTCATAAAAAATGTGTCAAACTTTTGTACCAATATCTCAGGTTTGATTTAGTTTATACAATTATTTTTTTTCATTTGAAAACCCAATTTTTTAAAACTTTTATCCCACTTTTTCAATAACTGTTTTTGTTCATACATTGATATTTTTTATTTGAAAACCCAATTATCCTATCCTATCACATGAAACCCATCATATTGTGTCATATAAAATCCTCTAATTGTCCATGAAGAACAATTTTCATAACTTCATTATAAACTAACTATAAATAAAATTGAGAAACCAATTCCTATAAAATTCAGATAGACCCATGATTAACAACAAAAGAAAATACCTTATGTTATTTTACCCCATTATTTTATGCATATCCTTGCAATAAACCTAATGTTTTACATGATAATTTTCTTGAAAATATCATCTTTCTTTTTCACAAAACCCCATTTTCTCCCAGATGTTTACTTGTTCTTCAAAGTAGGAACAAGATCCCATGTCTGATTCTAATTTAGAGAACCCATTTTTCTTAAATAGATGTCTTCGATTGGTCCATCTCTTTTCTAGCCAAAATATCTCAAGATATAATATTATATTACATAATGTCCATAGAAAACCATATCATCATACAAGAAATGTCTCTATATGATATTTCATGATCAATTGACCGAGATAAACTCGTGATGGTGATTATATGATGGTAGTGGATCTTCTCTATAGGGGATATCATTGTGTTCAATTTATATTATTTTGTAGTCCCTAATCATCTGATGGTGGAGTTTCATGCACTTCAATCACAACTTTACCTAATCCATCCATCTCTTTTACATAATCATTAAACTAAACCTTCATAAATTATTCCCATGTAATATTAGGACTCCAAACTATTTTCATTATTTCTACATCCCATAGAAAATAAGTATTCTCAACTTCACTAAAGCCTACAAATATAGTTTTATTTTCTATTGGATTCAAATGTTAGCCGATGACATGAATGTAATCAATGAAACCACGAATATGAAGTCTATCATAAACTGAAGCATTCTCACTAGACTAAACCTCTATCTAAAATTTACCATCAATTACAAAAGTGGGTAATATTTTCACAATGTGTTCCGTATACTTTAACGCCTATTACCAAAATGATTTTCTAAAACCAAGATGAGATAACAAAGACTATAAATTTTCAATAAGTTTATAGTTCATAAGTTCTTCCACTCCATTTTGTTGCGGCATTCCCAGATTTCTAAAGTTCCTCATAATACCTTCACCTTAACAAACCCTAATTAATAGATGTGATGGGTAATGTAAACATTTGTATGATCTCAGTCTTTTAGTATTTCTTCCCTTATATTTTTTATCATCCTTTTCAATTTATGGAATAAATATATAAATACATCTTTATTCTTCATGTCATACACCCAAATATACCATTAGTAATCATAAATAAATATGAAAACATAATGATTACTAAAAAAATTATGAATTCTTCTATATTCCTCAGACACTGATATGGATGTAGCCAATAGTTCCCTTCATGTGATGGGTTATAGTGTTGAAACTAACTCTAGTCTGATTATCCATCAAACAGTTCCTGTATAAGTCATGTTTTTATATTTTTCTTTTTTCAAACACATCTATTACAAAATATTTTCAAATCTTTCTCTCTAGTATGTTTGAGTCTCATATGCCACAATGTAGAATTTTCTAGGTCACTTTACTCTGATATAGCTACTCCAATTCTAACTATATCAATATTAAAATAAAACAAAACACATTTATGAGTACCTTTAATCATAAGGAAATAACTATGGACAACCCTCATGAATCCATATTTAATGTTTATTCCATAACCAATCATATCCAAGATCCCTAAAGAGATGAGGTCCTCCATTTCTGGTTTATATCTCACATTTTTAAGGAGTCAACTTATACCTTCATTAATCCTAAACCATATTGTTCTGACACCACTCATGTGTTAGGGATAGTTATTTTCAATAATAACCATACCTTCATTTGACTCATAGATAGTTTAATATCAATCTTGAATTATGATCATGTTAAATTAATGACCTAAATCAAGAATACAACATTTTGAATGGATGAGAATTGAGGAAAACTAGAATAAATAATCATAAAAATCCTCAGTTTTCTTCACAATATTCATCAATGGTTTCAAAATGTTGGGATAATCCTTCTTTCATTTCACTTTTTAATTACAATGGGTGCACTTTTTTTATAGTCTCTGATAGCTGGACTCACCTATTGATTTTGAATTTGATTTTCCTCTTTTGAAACCTCTAGGTGTTTTTGTTGATGATTTTCCTATTGTTTTTATTATATTGTTTCTATTGTAAATAATATATTTGGGTGGAATTATTTTCACTATACTACCTTGATCTTAGAGATTCTCCATAAAATGGAAATTCATAATTTCTAAAAAAATTAACTAGTGAATTTGGAATAGTAAAGAATGCTAAAATTGGATTTTTGGATAGTATAATTGATTAAAAAATAAAACTGAATTTTTTTATCATATATTTATAATCTATTTTTTCAATTTGGTCATTTTCCTTCCCAATTTTTATTTATTTCAAAATCAAAGGATCTCCTCATTTAATGTTGTACCCCCTTAAACTAATAAACTAAAATACTAAAATATGAATCCTTTTTTATATGATGAAGAAACAAAAAATTAAAGATTAATGGAGTGAATATAATCATAGAGTGATTTTATAGGATTATATGGTAACCCTAAGGGGTGTGGACCACAGTGTTGAGTTCATAGATAGTAGCATTAGGGTTTGTGGAAGCACTGATAGAAGTGGGTATCCACTGGGAGTGTGGGTTGACCAATGAAAATGTCAAGAAAAAATTTAAATTCTTATCTATTTAATCAAAATTGGTTTGGATCTAGTTCTTTTGTACAGATCATCACTCTTTAAAACACATACACACACATATGGATACAAGGAAAAATAAATAAGCATATTTTCTACGGTTTGGTCAGATGACCTTCTCCATGGGGAAGGAAACAAATTGTTTTTATTATAAAATGAGACACTATATATTATAATGAATTTATGTTCTATAATAAGTCATATTTATAATGGGGGAGGATAATTAAATGGGGGAATTAAATGGTCACTTCAAGTTTACATTCGTTATGAAGTTAATATGTCAGTGGAGGTCTTTTCATTTATGGTGGTCAACCCTCATGGTTATTATTTTGTGTCAATATTAAACTAATGAAACTTATCATAAAATTTAATATCATATTAAAAACTATAGAAGAGACTAATATACAATAAGAATTTTTTTGAAAAAGAAATTGAAAATAATCCAAAATTACTTAATTAATGGAAATGGTGAGGGATAATTGAGAACCACGTTTAATATTTTATCCACAATTATTTTTAGTTTTTTTTCATACACAAGATAAATGAACTTTGGTATGAACTTTCATTATTAATAAGGTATTTTTTAACATAAATAAAAATAATATATAACATATATTGTAACCTAAATTCGTAAATCCCCACCACATAAAGTGTGTATCATATTTTCTATTGATGGAAAATTTATCTTCAAACTCAAGATTTCAAGTCATCTATCCTATTTTATTTTTAGCTCATTCATATTCAATATATGAAATTTTATAATATATAATTAGGCATGTTGATAGTGTAATGAAATTTTGAATATAGGTGTGACACATCTATGTTTGTTCCATTATTCTCTTTTCCCAACACTAATCACCATTCAGTGTGGTACTAAACTCTAAAAAACTTTACTCCATTAATAGAAATCCATAAATAAGACACCATGTGACAAAATAGAATGTTTTATGTGGCCTACCATTGGTAAAACATAAACATGAATTCATAATAACATAATATAATGACCCAGGATTAGAATACATGGATATTACTTAATTTTAGATGAATATTCAACACATTACAAAAATACATGCCTGGGGACCATAATTGTTTACTATCATTGGAAACATGGAAACATAATCTTTTAACACTATGAAAGTTCTTAAACACCCCCCTTAAATATATTTCCCTCTATTTCTCCTACTTAAAAATATTTCTTGATAACCTAGGGAAAAGAAACAAGTGAAAGGGGTGAGATCAGATTCTTAGTAAGAGTAAAAAATGGAGTTATTTAAACATAACATATGTATAAGGGCATGAGAACATGATAATAATAATAGATGTTCACAAACTGCATATAAAAGATCATAATCACGAGTCATTGAATAAATTTTGGAAGTTCACTAGACATGAATCATAAGTAAATCAAATAACACAAGTGGTGAGAGAATAAAATTAGCATAACACATAGACTTGTTGCATACACATAAGAATATGAAATCATTCCCTATAAGTCAAGGCACATTTCCCAAAACATATTAGGTAACTTTATGGGGAATACACTTACTGGGCGAGACACACCATCATCCCCAGTCATAGTTATTTCCATATAAGGGATTGGGTTTCCCCATTATCCCATAGCGGATCGAGTTTCACTATCATCCCATAGTGGACCAGGTTTCCCCATATTCCCATAAGAGATCAGGTTTACCCATATTCCCATAGTAGACCAAAATTCCCCATCTTCCCATAGTGGATCTTGTTTCATGATCTTCCCATAGTGGATCAGGTTTCCCCATCTTCCCATAGTGATCAGGACGCACTTGTTTCCCATTGTGGATCACGAAACACCTCTTTCCCATTGTGGATCAAGCCCATAAACTTATTTACCATCATTATATAATGAGCTATAATAGATTTCCAAATGAATTGGAGGGAGATATGGATCCCACCTCTCACATAATAAAATCATTTATACATGTAACATATTATAGTAAAACATTTATCTTATCATGATCCATAAAAATAGATGGGATTCATAAATATCATATCATAACTATTGATTTGAAATTAGTATAATAAAAATTTTATCCTATTATTTACTATGGTAAATAGATAGGTCTCATAACCATTTCATCAAATTATAAAGCATGAAAAGAAGCATATTTCAAAATCATATAACCAGTGGAAGATAAATGGCTTTCATAGACATCATTCCATCAAACATAAACCATTAAAGAAAGTATATAAATGGTATTATTGAATCATATCCCCAATAAATCAAAAACTATAAAAATTATGTCATCTTATATGATGGAGGATTTTGAATGATCCCATAGAAAATTTCTTAAGGAAAATAGCCTTTCTTTGAAAATCCTTTTCATAAAAATAATTCAAAAATACTTTTCTTATAAATGATTCTTTACAATTCATTTTAAAACATTTCTTTAGGAAAATTCATTTTTCTCTTTGAAAAATTCATAAATAATTTTAAAAACAATTTTAATTTAAAATATATTTGAAAATTTATAATGAAAGCATGAAAATATTTTGAATATCGTTTTCTTTGAGAACATCTGGAAAACCCAAAAGGAAATCTTTAAAATATTTTGAAAACCATTTTCATTAAAAATAATTTGAAAACATAAAAATAAGGATTGAAATTGTTACACCCCAAGGTTTTAAAAACAAATTGATATTCATGAATCTTTTTTTAATTAGATATTTATAACAACCCTTTAAACATAATTCCTCCACTATTATATTTTGAATTTCAAAAAACGGTCATCTATAATTGTGATCAGTAAGTTACTTGGAGTCTAATATAACCAACATGATTTTTGATGAATAGTAACATAACCTTATGAATAGTAATATGATGCTAATGAATAGTAAATTTTTTTATTTTTTTTATTTTCTTAAGGCTTTAAGATAATGACAATTGGATTAATTTTTCAAGGTGTTAAAAATGATTTATAGATTTAAAATTATTATTTTTGAATAAATTGTGATTTTATTTAAAAATTAAATTAATAATATTTAGAAAATTATTTGCAAAAAATGGAATTCATTTTTAAAGTATACACATCTAAAAATGGTTTGGGTGAATGTTTTTGATTTTTCTGAAATTCTAGAATTTTTGATGAATAGTAAAATACGATAAATTATGATAAATGCTAAATACATGTTTTACTGCATCATAGATGATTAAAGGCTGATGTAAGCCCACTTGTTTCAAAATCACATGAAATTTTTACTATTTTTGGTCTCATGAATCATCACTATTCATATTCTTGATAAAAAATATTTAAATAATGCAAAATCCCTCATCTCCACCACTATAAATACCACACTCATTCCTCTCTTCCTCTCACACATCTCATGAATTGAGAATTGCCTATGTTATTCCAAATCACCTCCATAAGTATATTACCCAATTCCTAGAGCTTCTGGCCTCACCAAAAGGCCAAAACCAAAGGTTTTAAGGAGGATCTCATGGAGAAGAGATCAATAGGTATGAATCCTCTTCCTTTTTCATGTTTTTATTTCCAATTCCTTTCATTTGTTATAATCTATTTCCATCCACTTATCAAGGAGGTATGAAATATTTATAATCTTATATATTATATATGTTACCATGTTAATGTAAAATATTCACCACCTTCCTTCCTCTCATCTCCGTCTTGTTCTAAAAATAAAAACACCGTCCACGATGTGTTGATTTACCAAAATCATGGATGATGTGTTTGGAATATCCATTACATCCTTCAAAGATGATCATAAAAACATGTTAATGGTGGAAATAGAAATTAAATTTCATTTTTAACCTATTTTATGTTCTGTAATGAACTTCTATGCATGAAATTAGATTATATAATGAAACAAGTTCATGATTATCGAGGAACTGCATAAAATGATCTAAACAAACATCATTAATGTTTTATCTAATGATCCATAATCATATATGAAAAAAAATGATTTATGGTATAATTATATGTTCTTTAAAAAAATTAATACCATTTAGTTCTACTTTATTAATTTCGTTTCCATATGATTGTAAAATAAAATACAAACTAGCCATAGAAACCATGTAAAGAACGCACCTAAAACAATGGTAGGAACAAAATAATAATAATTTAAGGGTGAAATGATGTTATGAATCGATCATATAAAGTGTTATAAACATGAATATTTTTTTAATATATTAATAAAAATATTTAGACCATTATAATAGAGGTTAAAATGAGTTTTAAGTAAGAAAACCCCAAGGTAAAGAGAATTCATAAGCTGATTTCCATTCGTTGAGTTAATATGCTACCTCATTATTTATGTTGTATTAAATTGTTTGTGAGATTAATTTTGTATATATTATGTTTAATTATGTGTAATTACAGTATATATAATTATTAAATACACTCTATTAAGTATCACTTCAATTATATGATATTTACAAGAGACCTTTCTTTTAAAAACCTTTTTAAAACATATGTTTTATGAAATTCAAAAGCAATGTTTTTATGAAATTACTCATGTTGTATAATGGTGTTATGGTTCTTGGGAATTGTTTTTGATGACGGGTGGGACATATATCTCCCACCAATTCATTGTTTATATGTAATTTGGAGGTCATACATATGGTTACTCCAAGTGCACCTGTGATGGTTACACAAATTGTAAGGTATCCATGAGGGTTACAAATTATATGGTAGCTAAGAGGGTTACAAGATTTTGTAAGTGATTCCCAAAGATACATTTATGGTTCTATTTATGTTCAATATTTTTTGTGGAAATATCATGGAAATCTTGTGTTTCACGAAGTAATTTTTTATGGGTGACAAGTATGTCTTTGAAAATGATTTCATACGTTACAAGTATTCATGGACTAATGTGTTCATTCCATATTTATATATCCATTACTAAACTTTTTTGTGATCATCCAATGTTTTTAAATTATTTTCACAAGTTATAAGGTTGTGTAGGTCAAATAAAGAAACTATGCTAAATATTATGAATATTTTTCAATGAAATCATGTTTTATTTGAAAAGTATTATATTTTGGAAGAAACAGATACTGTTTATGTGGTATCTTACCTATATGAATGTGGAAAGTAATGTATGTATTACATCCCAAATCTATAAAACTCTAAACTTGAAACGATC
This sequence comes from Viscum album, assembly GCA_963277665.1. Lineage (NCBI taxonomy): Eukaryota > Viridiplantae > Streptophyta > Magnoliopsida > Santalales > Viscaceae > Viscum > Viscum album. Next base: position 489,557,435 of record OY728167.1, on the reverse strand, counting down.
AATATGTAAGGAAGTGAGTTATTGACTAAAATTCAAGATTATGTAATGTAATAAGGTCGGGTCCTTATAAATATAATTTTGGAAACCCTTTTCTATAAAATGGATTCTAAAACATATAAATAAATCTTGAAAAGATTGAAATCCTTTTATTTGAAAATAACCTTTTGAAAACATATAAAGGAATCTTTGAATATCATTAAGAGAAGTTTGTTAACATAAAACATTTTTGAAAACCATTTTCACTAAAAACCATTTTAAAATAGACAAATTTTTAGAATATTTTGGAAAAATATTCCTTAAAAATAATCTTTTAAACTTGAAAATTATTAATTAAAAAAATTATGGTCATTACTATGAGTAAGTATGTGCATGATGAACATTAATCCCTCACCTTAAAAAGTTTTCAAAAGTTCCTTGATCCAAAAATTATAGGAAAACTATTTTTAAAACCATTATTTATAAAGGAAAAACATGGTTTTAAATATCCTTTAAATATAAATGGATAATGGTAAAACATTTTTGAACTAATCATTAGAAAAAATGTTTTTTAAAGAACACATATTTTGAATCGAAAGGAGAAACAAACTCAGATTTCATAAAAACAATCCCCAATTGTCTCATATAAGAAAGAGTAAAAAATGGTACCATTAAATTTATATATAAATAATAAAAAGTGGACAATAATATTCTTAATTTTCCTTGAGGTATGGATCATAATATTTCATCAATGGAAGAATAATCATAAATAATCTGGATAAACGATGAGATTGTAGCAATAAACTATTACCACTTTGGAATCTTTGAATCGTAATACCCCATGAAATAAAAACATTAAATGAAGTGTAAAATATCATGAAAATAAGTAGATTAATGATATAAAAATTCAAATCGATTTATATAAACCCCTTTGAAAGATATAGGTGAATAACATGGAATTTATCTCAAAGAAGGAAAACTGAGACAAACATTAATTTACCGATATGGTAACTTTTGAACCATAACCCCTTGAAATAAAGATCATAAAATGGATATGTAAATGCCTATAAATTTATGTATATGAATAATAGAATACATTTATGTTCAGTATATTCTCTACAGAAAAGAGACGAGTGGGGAACATTTCATATTTCTTACGAATATAAAAAGTTAAATGAGAATACCCATACCTTATATATTGAATCTCTTCATAATCATTCAAAGCTCTATTATAATAAATAAATTTTTATTATAAATCTATTAAATAAATCTATTTTTATATCTAATACCATATATGATTTTTTTTGAGTTTATCTTACCCATTTATTAACAACTCCATGTTAATGTTACATTTCGGGTAATATTAGATTTGTTTTTTGCATGTGTCCTAATTTGTTCTATTTTTGGTCCTCATATTTCTAACATGATTTAAATAATGTAAAAATTTATATAAATATCATATACATTCCGTAAATATTTATTTATAATAATATATAAAATATAGAAATATGAAATGGAATACACCGTTCATGGAGATGGTAGACCGTACAAACGGATGAACGTTGTTTTTGTTTTATTATTGTTTTGATAGAAGGAAAGCAAATGAAATATATGTATGTATGAATATAATATAATTATATTAGAATTATTTTTTCATATTTATCATATTTTATTACTAATCCCATGCTTAATACTTTCTATGTAATGTGTGAACGAATCACATCGCTATGAGGTGGTGATAGTCCACAAGTCGACAAACAAAGTTATCATAATTACACAATATGGAAATCACGAAGTTACAATTTATATATAATAATATAATCATGAAGGAATAATAAATATAATATATATCATAAAAAAATATTTTACATCATAATTACCACCCAAGAGAGGAGGTAAAGAAAAAAACAAACACATCGCCTTACGAGGCGTTAGTCTACTGTACACATAAATGGTAAGTTTGTTACCCATTAAATGGATGTGTGTGTAATTTTAGGTAGAAAACTTTTAATAAAAACATCTTAGAATTTTTATGTTACACATATAATTATATAATCATATAATAATAAGATTTTAGGTTATTTAAAATGAAAATAAAACAAAAGAGATTGTGGAAGGATGTTACCTCTCCATTGGGTAACTCCTATTGGTTGGCACAAAAGGGATTCCTTGATTATATTTATTCCAAAAATAGAGGATTATTGTATTAAGGTAGGTATTGTTTTAGAATATTGTGGTAGATTTTGGACAAGAAAAAGGGCTTGAGAGGTGTTAATAAGTGGGAGGTGTGAGTCTCTTTTTATAGTGGAGGAGGAGTGCCATTAATGTAAATTTATAAAATGGGAATTCCACCCAGGTTTTTGCAATGTAAAACGACTAAAATAATTTTCCATGTAATATAAAAGGGATTATAGGATATAAATATGAAAATAAAACTGATTTTGGATAGGTTTCTATGTCATTTTGGGCATTTATATTAAGGTTTTGTCCTTTATTAAGCCAATTATTCTCTTAATAGTTGTAATTAATTTTACTCACATTCACTAATAATTTTGGTCAAAATAAAATTTGAACTTATTAGAAATTATAAATTATTATGATTCTAAATATGGAATCCATTTTTCCAAATTCCAATCACATAATTGGAAGAAATTAATTTAAATTTAAACCTACATATAAGATAAAGAAGCAGGTGTTTAACGTAAAAATATTCAAAAGATTGAAATGTTTTTTATACAATTTCAATGTGAAATTGAATAAAATGACATAAGCTGGTTTATTTTTTTTAAATTGATATAATTAAACTTTAAAACCAATTAAAAATAAAATTTTACAATATAAATTATTTATTTGAAAAAGATGATTTGATTTAAAAATCATTACTTTTTTCACTATTCATGAAAAAATGAAACTTCTTTGAAAAATATAAAAACTTAAACCATATTTAATATTGATATTAAAAATTCTAAAATTCAGTTAATTTTTTAAATAAAAATTATAAAAATTTGAAAATTTATATTCAAAATAGGTTCTCAAATAAAAGGCGGTAAAATTACCATTTAGAAAAATACATCTTTGTATTCATAAAATTGGATACATTAATATCTAATGCCTATAAAATACATTATATGAGTGTCAAAAATATTGATTGAATATAAAATATATAAATTTTATTAAAAAAATTCATCAAAAGTTGTTTATTTGGGATAAAATTGTGTTTGTCTATAGAAAAATAGTATTCTTAGAAAAGTAATTTCCTTATTTTCAAATAGTTAATACATTCATTTTTAACTAATTGATAAAATATAATTCAATTTATATACATGTTTAGATAATATTTTTTACACTTTATTTAATTTTTTTGAAAACATAAATTCCAACTGCTAGGTGGTATCTATGATAATATTTTAATACCAATTTTAATCGTATATTTTAGTTCGGTAAAACTCGAACTTGCGTGTACTGAAAGCTATCGAAGGGAATTGGTATTATGTGTAACACAAAAAAAGCATAGTATTGTGTGTACAAAAATATAATATATGTGTTTCATGTAGCATGGGTTTGACATGGTGTTGCATAAAAAGAACGAATTACTTGGTCATTTCAAATAAAAAAAGCTATATTAAGTCTTGCGTGAAATGAAAATATCAAAAAAATAAAAATAAATTGAAAAAAAATTTCATAAAATCATAGGGTGTTACATTATACCACACTTAAAATTAATTTAAATCACAAAATTAATATGGGATATCAATGGTGTAATACATGAAAGTTACTTTTATAGAAACCCACATCCTAAAAAATAATACTAAAACCTTATTTAAAAAAATCAAATACATATTGGTTACACAATGTAATTCTTAACTAATTCTCTATAGAGGAGAGCATAGGTTTGGAGTGAATGTTGGATGTGGATGAAAATATTAAATAAATACAATGAGTGATAATGATCATTGATCAAAAGAATGTTCATTTTCCATGTAATGTTATGGACCTAAAAATCATAGATCTATGATGATTTATAAGACCATCGGTTTAATATAAATAAAGGTATTGTGATAAATATTTACAAAAATATATTTATTATAGGTAGTATTTTATTGTCTATATATATAAGGAAATATACTTATATGATTTTATTCATTTTCATATACACAATCTCACCATGTGATTATTACTTGTTTGATTTACACTTCATCTCTTACTCCAGGAAATGAAATTGGATTTTTCATTCCGAAATAATTAATAGATCATGAGATCCATAAATAGATTGTTAGTTCATTATATGCATCTTTAACAAAACAAAAATTTTCGTACAAGATATCCAATATGCACACATCTTAATATGTCTAGATAATACATTAATCTCTAAAACCTCATCTGATGTTTAACATAAACCATTACATAAATGGTTGAGATTATAACTCTTATGAAATATGAAAGTAAAAAAACATTATAAAAAAGGTCATTAAATTTCTCAAAATTAGATTAACATTGATCCATATATGTCACAATGTATCTCTTGGTTGTATCATACCAAATATGTGAATACATTAATCATTTATTCTCTTAAAACATAGTAATAACCTAAATTACCATACATACTTGTGGAAAACATACATGTTTCCTTATTCCAATGTTTATTGGATAAATTCCATAAATCAAAAAAAATTTCTAACTTCGTCAATGATAGAACAAATAACTTAAAAAAATCTCTCATCAGTTCCTAGGTAATCAGTATCATCAAATTTAGGTATTCATATCCAACATATCTCTATTCAAACATTATAAACTCAACATTAGTAAAATATTAAGGGTTATCGTTTCCTTAATAACATGTTTCCCATGAATATCACCATTTCACTAAATCAATTTTCTAGTCCATATAAACCATTCAACATATTCTTAGAAATCCTTAGTGAAAAACATATACTTAACTAACCTTATATATTTCTCAATTCACAATTCTTGAATCCAAATTCATAAACAATTCGATTATTCTACTTCATCCTTAATCCAACGACAAGGATACCTCATCCAATTATATAATACCTCTTTCATTTCACATTTAACCGATATTCTACTCATCAACAGCAATATATTAATTTCTCATACCATCTTAATGATTCTAGTCATGATCTTTTTACTTGGTACATTGATTTTCATAATGACTATTCATTCCACACATAAAGCATTTAACCTTCAATAATGTCTTATGGAGGAAAATATTTCCATCCAATACATTAACTAAACCCTTCATTTTTTTTCATTGAAGTTACTTGCTTTGTGTCCTTTATTTCCATAGTAAAAATATATTATTATTCCTTTAAGAAAATCAATCGGGTGATAACTTCCACATTCTTGACATAAAGAAAATTGAATCATCATTCCTCAATTGTCTCCATTACCTAAAAAATCATCGTACTCCTTACTTATCTTCTTTGTAGAGTTTGAGTGTTTTTTAAGTTACATGTTTTTTTTTCATGTTCCTTTAAAAATATCTAGGCATAATCAAAGTTTCCATCACTCCAATTACCATCCCATTTGACTACTCATCCTCAAAATCTCTATAAAATTCAACATTTACTACGATCATTTTGGTTCCCTCCATTGGCTAAAACCAGAAAGCATAGTGTGAGAAACACACATCATATTTTAAAACCACATAATCATGAAAAATCAATTATAGGGTGTCTAAATTAGGATACATTCTTTTTAAATCCATGTCACATTTGGATTATTATTAAGGACATCCCAATACATATCATTATAAATATCCCACGAGATCTCACTGATGTTTTTTCTTCCTAGTTTTCAAAGGTTGACTAAAAATTCCCTTTGATATCGACTATAATGTCCCAGGATTAACATAAATATATGTTACATAATTTAAGATGAATATTCATCATATTTTAAAAATAGATTCCTATGGATCGTAATAGTTCAGTGTATTTGGAAACTTTGAAACATAATCTCTCAATTCGGGGAACGATCTTCAACATCCCCCTTAAAGATATTCCCCTTTAGTACCCACACATAAAAACCATTCTTCATAACCTGGGGAATGGAAATATATAAAAGGGGTGATATTACATACTCAGTAAGGGTAGAAAATGGAGATATGTAAACATAAAATTATCATAAGGGTATGGGAACACGATCACAACAATAGAATGTCATACCCTACATATCAAAGATCATAATCATTAGTCATGGCTCAAATATTGGCAGTTCAAAATACATGAATCATATGGAAATAAAATAACATGAGTAACGGGAGAAAAAAATTATCATAAGACATAGACTTGTTATATACACATAGGAATATAAAAACATTCCCAATAACTCAATGTGTATTGCCAAAAACTTATCAGGGAACATCATAGGGACTACATTTACTAGGCAGGACGCATGACCATCTCTAGGTGTAGTCCTTTCCATATAAGGGATCATGTTTTCCCATATTACCATAGTGGAAAAAGTTTCCCCATATTCCCATAGTGGATCAAGTTTCCCTATATTCCAATAGTGGATCAGTTTTCCCCATCATCCCATCGTGGATTGGGTTTCCCAGTCTTCCCATAGTGGATCAGGATACACTTGTTCCCCATTGTAGAATAGGGCACACCTATTTACCATTGTGGATCAAGCCTATAGACTTATTTAACATCCTTATATAATGAGATATAAATAATTACCCAATGCATTTGAGGGATATATAGGTCCCACTCATCCCATAATAAGAGAAAATATACACATTCCATAAGATAATAGAATATGCATCATATCATGACTAATAAAAAGATATGGGATTCTTAAGCCTTATATCATAACCCATTAAATGAAATGGGTATCATAAAAATTTCATCATATCATTACCTATGGAAAATGAATAGGTCTCATAATCATTTCATAAAAGCATAACCCATGATATGAATCAGGTTTCAAAAGAAAATAACCCGTGAAAGAGAAATGAGTTTCCTAAAAATCATGCCACAAAACATTAACTAGTAAAGGAATAATATTTATTGTATTCTTCGATCATATCCCTTATAAAGCATAATCCATAAGAAATTATTTCATCTTTTATGTATAAATATTTTGAATGATCACATAGAATATTTCTTATGGAAACAATCCTTTCTTTGTAAATCCTTTTCATAAAACCATTCCAAAAATACTTTTATTACAAATAAATATTTACAATTTCATTGAAAACATTTAATAAGGAAAATATATTTCCCTCTTAGAAAGGTACATAAATCATTTTGAAAAAAAAATTATTTTAAAATTGCTTTGAAAACTTATAATGAAATCTTCCAAATATTTTGAAAACCTTTTTCCTAGAGAACACCTTGAAAACTCATAAAGAAGGATTGAAAAAATTTTACAAAAAAATTTCTTTGAAAATAATCTGAAAATTTAAAAATAAGTCTTGTAATCAATTTGGTAACCATTTTCCAGAAAATGGAAGTCAAAAAATATAAATAAATATTGAAATCCATTAAATCATTTTCATTGAAAATAACATTTTTGAAAACATATTAAAAAATACATGGGAGACTATTTAAAAAAAGATACTATTTCCTCATATGATAAGAATACATGGGATACTATTTACCTTCTAAATGTTGGCTTAAGACCATGAAAGATATGATCCTTCTTACTCTTTGGATCATGCGTATTGCTGGAGTTCTAATTCCTTCTAATGATAACCATTTCTAAACAATGTCATACACTAGGTTAGTTTATAAATCGCAATTCATAATTCCAAACTTGTAAAATACCTAACTTAAATTGAAATGTTTATGCATATAATTCATAATCATAAAAAATGTTTTATTTTTGGATGTATTTACTCATAAATCCTTCATAATGCTTTTTAAAGAACATGTGAATTATCCTAAACATATCCCCTGTGTGTGTCATAACCAAGAGTGTTGTAAGGCCCGTTGTCGTGTACCAGGATACCCCAGGTCAAGCTCGAAATTCCATTTCAGAGTTTTCACTCCTAGGTACATCTCTTCCAGATCCGTCTCTACCTGCTCCTATCCAGACAGGTATGTATTTCTTGGAAAACACAAAAAAAATTTACATTACCAAAATTCTAGGAAGTTCTTCTATACTAACCCTCAAAGTATATTTTAGGGTAATGTTCTCTAATAAAAGATTCTATAAATCTAGCTTCCAAGGATTATACTAAACTCTATCTGATACCAACTGTAATGCCCCAACCCCAAAAGCCCAGAGCTGGTGTATTATTACATAACATTGACATGATCACAAGAGATCATGTCTCGAAAGAACGATTAGTTTAGTAGCCTTGGATATACTAGATACAAACATAACTTTTTCATTACATCATGAGATAAAAAACATTGTGTCCCCTTTCAACAAACTTATATCCATTGTCCTATCCTTACAGGTTAATCATGACATACTTCTTCACATACTGAGAAAAATAAAACATAATAAAGGGGTTAGCTCAAATGCTCACTAAGTGTAAATAATTTAGTAGAAGCTATAAAATTTTAAGGCAAGATGTGTAATAAAAACAAAAACCATTGTAAACATAAACTTGAACATAATATGGAAAAATAAATCAAGCATTACCATATAAAATTTCACATGGATATTATACTAGTTGAATAATCCCATATAATAACTAATTTCATAATGAGGGTATGCCTAACGTTGACATCAAAACCACATAATCAAGGACTCGTTCCAAGACAACAGATAAAAATTTTGTCAAGGCCTTGTGCCTAGACACTAGTTTGTCTCATGAAACCTAACGATGCATCGAGGGGTTATAGCGGGCCCCACCCATCACTTACTAAGTCCACTGAATTCCTCATATAAAAAAGGGTGAAACATAACTTAAGCATTCATACTAAAACTAGCATATGAAATGTCAATACTTTAACCATAAACCATGAATGGTAAAAAATAGCACATCCATAGTAAAAAATATCACAATTCATTCAATAAAATATATATCATTTTATTATAATAAATAAACTTCAATTTTGAATAATATCTAGTAAATAATGTTGATATAGTTGAAAATGATCAGTAAAACTCTTTGAGAGAAATATCCCTTTTTCATGAAATTATTTAAAGGTCACACAATTTAGAAAGGATGAAATTTAAAAGACATTTTTTAATCAAAGTGTCCCATACCACTTTGAATCTTTTGAAAGGAATTAACATTTTAAAATATTAATGTCCATTTAAATAAATCTTTAAAACCATTTTGAAAACATGGACATTAATGAGAATGATTTAGAAGAATAAATTTTTAAACCATTTAAAATGATGTTTTAGTTAAATTTTCTCTTAAAAAAAATCCTTTCGAAAAATATTTTATGAAAAATGGACATGGATAATAAATATTTCCTAGTAAAAACTTACACATAAACAATCTTGAATAATAATGAGATTGAGGAATTAACCCTTACCTTGAACTTTACTTTAGTCGAGGGTACTTTTAACCTCATGTATAATGACCATAGTATGTTATTAAATTATAAAAGAACCATATTAATATTAATGATATCATATATGATTCATTTATGGCTTTATAATACCCATTTAATAATAATTTCTATGTTTAAATAACATTGTGGGAAATAATCGCGTTTTTTATCATACGTGTTTTTTACGTGTTAATCTTGGTCGTATGACTTATATCATGATTTAATTGATTCAAGAATATAAAACATTATTTATGTATCATATATATTCATAATATATGTTTGTATAATAGATAGATATATGAAATGGAAAACACCATTTATTGAGACGGTATGCCGTACGTACGCATAAACGTTGTTTCCATTTTAATATCATATTGAACAGAAGTAAGTGAATGAGATATATGTAAATACACACACACACACACATATATATATATATTTACAGTAGAATTATTATGTCATATATTACATACTTATTAATAATATATATTTTTATAATCATCATTGAATGGTGAACGTGGAAATGAATCTCATCGCGTCGTGGAGACGGTAAGCCGTACGTACACACGAGAGATGATATCATTTCCTTAATGATTAAAAGGTGTATAATTGGATGGTATATTAATTTTTCAGAGAAATTATCATGTTATTTTTATTTTTTATATACATATTACTCATCATTATATCAATCCAATTAACAAACTGTTGAATAACAAATTACACCACGGTGTGGAGACAATAAGCCGTAGGTACGCACGTATAATGACTTTATCATTAATAGGATGGATAGAATAATGAATATCATTGTACCATATTTATAATAACATTTAATTATGTAGAAGTTACTGGAGTAATTATTTTGGTATGGAAACAACAAAGAAAGAGGAGGAGGAAGAAGAAAAGAACTTTGAAAGAGGTGATGAAATTATTACATCTTCTTCGGGAGCTTCCTTTTGATTTGATCAAAAGGGATCCTTAGTTTGGATTTATAATCAAAGTAAGGACTCTAGGTTTAAGTTAGGGTATATGGTAGGATATTTTAGCATAGTTAGGCTGAGCCAAAATGGTTTTGGAGGTGTGAAATTAAGAGAAGAGGAAGTTCCCTTTTATAAGAGAGGTGAGGGTCACTTTAGGAAAACCAAAAAATATTATTTTATTATAAAATAATTTTTAGTTTATAATGGATAAAACTGAATTTATTTAGAGTTTATGTTGGGGATTGGTCCAAATAATCTCATCCAGTAGGTTTTAGATAGGTTTATGTCACCATATTAACCTTATATTTTAGATTTAACTCTTGGTTAACTAGTTTAACATTTACCCAGTCTCCTTTTATTTTTATATTATATGGTTAATAAACATACTATAAAATGAAAAGAGAACCCAAAGTGGTTAATTAATGACATATATATTTTTATATAATTACTTTTGACGAAACTTATATTTTTAGGACTATTATTTCATTTAATAATATAATATTTGTTTTAAAAACTCATTTATGTCAATTTTTACATTATTTAGTATTTGGTTTTTGTGAAACTCAATAAATATGATTTATTAGAAAAAAATAAATTTAATCAACTCTAAAATGTAATATTAACCTAGAAAATTTGTGGAATTCATCAAAAGTCTCAATTTACATTAATTTTAATAATTATAATATCAATTATTTTAATCTTTCGTTAATAAGGTAATTACTACATCATCATTGTGTCATAAATCAATAAAATTATTTAATGTAAAAAAATTATAAATAAAATAAAATTATGTAGGAAATAATTTTATATTTCTAATGAATATTTATAGTCATATTTATCTTTTGTTTATACCTATATTAAAAATGGTTAATTTTTAAACTTTGAATTTAACACTTTTAAGTCTTCTTTAAATAGAATATAATAAATGTCATAATCTAATCCAAGTGGAAAGATGAAATCAAAATTTATTCCTAAGTTTTATTTTGGTCTAAATAAACTTATCCAATAGAATTTGGACATGTTTTAGGGTAATTATAATATCACTTTTACTTTTAATTACCCTATTTACTTTTAACCATGCTAAATAAAATTCAAAAGTTACTATTCATAAAAAAATATTTCCATCCCATTGAACCAAATTTTACTTACTGATGTCAACCATGTCTCTTTTATTTTTAATATCCAATTCATATAAGTGGTAAAATTTCATTTTATGCAAATTTGATAACGTGCCTTGAAGGTGGGTAAAAGACGATAAAAAGTTCAATAAAATTTTATACATCTAATTTTATTATAAAATGACTCCAATGAATTATAATTGAAATAATATAGGTATTGTTATTCTATTTTAACTTAAAAAAATTAAATAAAATAAATAATTATTTAAATAAAAAGGTCGATTTTAAACAATAAGAGAGTGTTTTTCACTATTCATCAAAAATTGAATGTTTCTAGAAAAATACCAAAAATTCACCATAAGATAATTTTGATATTATGAATTCAAAAATGAATTTTATTTTACCTAATTTGAAACATATAATTTTAATGAACTAATTTAAAATTAATTTATGTTTTCAAAACTAAAAAGCGGGGTTTTAAGAAGTAAAAACTATCAAAAGATTGACATGTGTTTATATACAATTTAAATGTGAAATTACATCCAATGACGTAAATTATATTAAATGATAGAAATATAATCTAATTATACTTTAAAACCACTATAACATATAATTTAACACTATAAATTATTTCGATTGAAAAAGTTGTTTTTAATTAAAATTTAGAATTTTCATTATTCATCAAAATATGCATGTTATCAGAAAAGTACCAAACATTTTTCCAAACTAAATTTTTATGTCCTGATTCTAAATAATAATTTTATTTTATAAAATTTAATATATAAAAGTTTCAAATATAGGATTTTAAAAGGGTTCTCCATTAAAAGGCGAAAAACTGATTTTTTTTGAAAAATACTTCTTTTATCCAAAAAATTGAATTTGTCTCTATAATATGTCTAAGAAACACATAATATGGATTTTAAAATTATATGGAGTATATAATATTTAAATGAAGTTAATACTATTCATAATCACTTTTTAAATGGCTAGTTTGGTAAGTCGTGGTGCGCTCAAACTCGGTGTTGCGAGTGGCACAAGCTATTGAATTACATTAAGTAGATAACGTATTATGAAATCATGGGTGTTACAAGGTAAATCTAACCCTATTTATAAAATGAGTTTCAAATTATATACTGATTATATAGATTTATGTTGATGGTATTATTTCTGGTTCTATAAATGTTAAACTTAGTAATGAGTTTTCAAAACTTATAATAAATGAATTTGATATTAGCATAATGGTGAAATTAAATTTTTTATTTGTTTAAAAATTATTCAAAGGAAGGATGGTAATTTATTAAATCAAGACTATCAAGAATATTATATTGTAAAAAAATTGGTATTGTTTCTTATAAGACTGTGATATCCCATATGAGAACAAATTATAAATAGGATATCGATGAATCTAAAAAGTCTATTAATGATAAATTGTATAGAGGTATGATAGTAAGCCTTGTCTATCTTTAAAATTATCGACTAGTTATTATGTTTTCTATTTGTATTTGTTCCAGATATAAGTCAAACCCTAAATAAAGTATCCTTAAGACTATTTAAAGAATAATTATATATATCAAGGGTACTATTTTTACTAGACTAGTTTATTTTAATGATAATTATTTTGATTTATTATATTTCTTTGATTTTGACTTTGGGGGTTGAAGATGTGATCATAAAATTACTCTTGGTATGTGTCACTTTTTGGAAAAAAATTTAATTTCATAGATCTCAAAGAAATTACTTTCAGTATCATGGTCAATATCTATGTCTAAATATGATTATGTTGCTAGTTTGTATTCATATATTATTTGGATAAAACAAAGTTTGTATGATTTTAATATTAGTTTTGATATATTTCCTATCAATTGTGATAATTGAAGTGCTATTTTAATTTCTAAAAAACCACTTCAACACTATATAACTAAAATCATTGATGTTAGATTTCATTTCATTAGGGATTATCAAAATAAAGGTGATATATTATTATAATTTCTTCCTACATAGAAAAAATTAGCAGAAATTTCCACCAAACCCTTATATTCATTAAATTGGGGAAAATGAAATTTGAATTGGGTATGTTAGAAACTTAAAATATCAATTATGTGTAATATCCATACTTAAATATATTTTTACTTTTTTGTATGTCATTGTTATTTTCTACTCTTTTTAAATGATAATTAAATAATAAAATTTTAAAATGCATTATCAAACAATAACACTCTCATAATTCTTCTTTCTCAGAATTTTGTATCTTTTTTTACTCTCATGATAATATTTTACATTATTACTTTTCAAATATTTTATTTTATATTAAAAGGGGGATTTTTGTAATATATTAAGATATTTTTTGAATATTTTCAAAAAGGGTATGATTTTTGTTGAAATTTTAGTAAATATTTTGTTATTTAATTTACAAAAAGTGGGAGTTTTCTAGTATTTGAAATTTATTTAATACATTATCACTTTTATTTTTTTATTAAATTACCCACTATTAACATTTAATTAAATTCTAAATTTTGTTAAATTATCAAGTGATTTTGAATTTTTTTTATCAATTTTTAATTAGATGTTTTAGTAATGAATATTTGTTAATTTAAATTTTTTAAATTGATTAATCTTGTTACTATAGTTTTATTATACTTATGTTTTTTAAGATAAAAATTTAGGCCATCCTTAGTGATCCAACAGGGAAACCCTCAACCACATGGGGGACCCATTGGGTCAGCCTCATGGAAAGGACCACCAGAGCTAGCCCACACAGAGGATTTGGTACTCAGTGTGCATAGTGTACACATATCGCATGCAGGACCATGTATATGGCCCACATTATGAGCCCGTTGGTGCATGGGTAAGACATAGGTCCTCCATTGGACCCGTAGGCCCATGTGTGTGTATGTGTAAATCAGTATTGATCCTTAATAGCTATCTAAAACAAATGATCAGTGCTTCCTACTTGTTATAATACTCAGTCAAGATTTTATCGAATCGATGTGGGACACAAATTATATTTCACTATTCATGAAAATATAAAAAACATGGATTTAATATCATCTGTAAGAATTATTTAATCCTTCCCATATGATCCTCATTATGTTTATCTCATGATTCTGTTTTAAACACCAGGACATCCTTTAATTTTAATTTCAGTATCTTCTTTGGTCATCCACATTCTTTAGTTCCTCAAAGTTATTTATAGTATCACATGATTTTATACGAGTTTCATAAAAATATCTAATAACGACACATGTAGTCCCATAATCTCTTCATGGTTATTATATTTATAAAATAGTAATATAGAATTGGTCTTCTACTATCTTTTAATTATTTATCATTTGCCTATAGATCCCCTCGATTGTCCTTACTTTGACTGGTTAGAAGTATATTTATTGGATTCTCAATGAGTCACCATTGGAACCCAACAGCGATTCAAGTCACCATTAGAACCCAATGGGGAGTCAGTGATCCACCATTTGAAATTTTCAACCATGAGTCCCGAGCCACTTCTAGTTTACAACAGTTACTCATTTTACTCACTATTGGACACCAATGATGAGATAGTGTCTCACCACCCTTTGTTTATTCTCTATGTATATAAACTTGATAGAGGCTTTATTAATCGTCAATAGAACCTCGTCATTCTTCTATTGGGTGCATTATATTTTTAATTATTTTGTTATATTTCATTGTATTCATTCTATAAAACAACTGATTCATTTTTATATCTGTTTTAATTTTCTTTCTTCATTAGTAATTTTATTTAGTTTTTTTTGAAAAAAAATCCAATGAACCACCATTCGAAACATCCAATGATAGGTCAAGATTCAATATTTAAATTCATGAAATGGTGAGTCAAGTGTCCCCATTGAACACCCATTGGTATTCATAAATTTATTACTTCACTTAAATAATTTTATTTCACATTGTCTTGGAATAGTTTTTTTGGATGGTTGTTTTTATAATTACTTGATAGTGCATTGGTAGCATCCGCTCTCTATTTTTTGTGGTAGGTCATGATTAATCTCTATTTTTGTATGTTATTGGTCATGATCCACCACCATATCTTTTCAGTGTTAGTTCCTGAACCACCACTCTCTATTTTAGTGGAACCTAAAATAAGACACTGTTAGTTGAAAAGTGTTTCTAAAATTTTTATTTATTATTTTTAACAAGAGATCTCAAAATAAATTTATTTTTTATTTTTTATTCTTTTATATCAAAATATAATTGAAACAGTGTATAAAAAATAAATCTAGCATTAATTTATGAACACTTTCTCATGAATATTTATATTCATGTAATTCTTTGTTTTATAACTCCGTATTCTATCTGTAATTTATATAATATTATATTTTTATTTAAATTGGTTTATGAAGTTTAAATGTTTAGAATTGTTATTCTTAAAATATAAAAATTCTTCATATTGAAATTTAATAATGAAATATGAAGCTCATTTGTTCTATTATTTTAAACATGTATTTAAAAAAAGGTAATGGTAATTTTATTCTATTGTTATAATATATCATATTTTATGCAGATATTGGACACAAACTCAATAATAGAGGATATTACATTAATGATATGATAGATATATTCAAGAACTAAAACATATACCAATGTAAATTATATGAAAAACATATGATGAGACAATTTATACTGTTCTGAATTGGTTAAGAAACTTCTTCGACTTCTGTTCCTTAGTAGTGATCACTAGATATCTTCATCACTTTTATCTTCCACTGCTAGAGTGATGAAATAATTTTAGCTGCACCAAATTTCTACATCATCTTCTTAGATGTTCTTTTATTTGTGTATATTATTTCTCTATTATAATTTTTCTTACAATTTTTTTTGTCCTCTATAGTTTGTTTTTATGATTTTCCCATCCAAAATATGTCACATTGGGTTATTCCTACCATATAAAAGGATGTTTGGGTTATTACTCCCAAACAAAAGGAAGGTATGTTTTGACTTCATCAAAAATAATTATTTTTACCGCAAGCTATGAAAAAGTAATATTTTATCTGTATGTAATTAGGTTATCACTCCCTTTCAAAAGTGAGGAACTAGTTAATTACATTATCATCAAAGATTGGAGGATGTTTGTGATGGGACTTGGATCTTGGTGATCTAAACCAATATAAAATCATCACGTGTTATTGGTTTTTATTTCTGATGCATTTTTATCACATTTTTAAATCTGATATAATAGTATTTTTTTCACATTTCACAAAGTACTATTCACCCCATATAGTCACTAATTTCAAAGAAATTGAAATAACATATAACATATTCTATATAAAATACAAAAAATTTCAAAAAGCTACTACTACTAGAATCAAGTGCATAGACTCGATCCTCTACTCTCATTCACCATTGTAGTAATCAGAGTAAGACATCAGAGGTTGGAAAAATCTTTCCTACACCTACAGTTATAATGTCTACTTGGATACCAAAGGATATTCAAGCAGGGTGTGAGATATACTCTGTAGGACACCACCATTTGTGTCTCAAACAATCTAGTCTATGCATATAAATTTTTCTTTGTGCTAATATAATAAATGTGGAGCTATAAATTAATAAATAATCACATCAGACCAGGTTCCTCATGGATTCCCAAATCACACTACCTAATTTGGACTAATATAAATGTATCTGAAACATGGAGAACATGTAAAAGGAAGATATGTCATATACATGTTTAATCATAAATAAGATATCAATATTGGACTAATAACAAGAATATGATTTCTCTTGGTGAAGATGTACTTTAATTTAATGAATTGGTATTCTACAAATTATACTGAATGTATCTCAATAATTTAAATAAGTTGAATCTTAGACCCATCCATGGTTAACCCTATGAGGAACCCCAGTATCACACCATGACCATAATAAAAACTCAAACCTATACTATTCCTTCCAAGAATATCCCTAAATGGAATCCCAAGTATCATTCCTAGTATGGTGTGAAGGAAATAACCAGTGATTCTATCCCTAGTATCTCACTTAAGGGATGGATTATCATTCGTGGCTTGGTCAAACCATATTACCATAAATGATGTCCATGATGAATCCCTTTTGTAATAGGTATCACTCATGAAGAGGTATGGAATCTGAATAGTGATCCTAGCCAAGGAATACCAAGTATCACCCTAATCATATTTTCCATTCATCAAAAATTAAAATTATAAATCATGATGATCCCATCTAAGGAAATCCATAAATGGAATATCAAGTATCTCTATTAGCATGGTTGGAAGATATAGTTCAGCTATAATGAACTCATTCCATTTCATCAGGGCATTATGGTATTAATACTTTAATCTTGTTGGCCAAAATATTTAACTCAAGTAAGAAATACTATTAAATAAAGAATAGGGGTGTAACTCATGGCCGAAAAATTTTATATAATTCAATTCCCATTTCACATTTTTAAATGTGTTTTTTATTACAAGGAAATATGAACCTCAAAAGGTGATTGGAAAATTTAATGCAAAGTCCATTTAAGAATTTATGGAATGGCACACCCATGGTGTGGATCACTTTATGGTAATAAACCGAAGTGTTGATTCACCATTATCTAAGACCACATTAGGCGTGGAAATCAATGTAAATTATTTTTTTATAATCATGTTAGAGGCATACCAAGATAACTCCATCATGAATCACAAAAAACCATAATATAAAAGTCGTGATACATTAGTTAAAATATCTAGACCACTCAACATAGGTTTGTAGATGACCAATTGTCCAATGTCAGCTTTGATTCAAGATATAACAAGATAGAATGGTAAAGATGACTGAAACCCATAAAGAGATATAAGACATAATAAAAAATAGCATAAAATATGGGAAGATAAGTGAATAAATGAATGTAGTAGACTAGAGAGGTTACCATTTCTGATCCAATGCACCTGACAATAAAGAAAAAATATCTTGAATGGAGAAGATATTGTGGAACCTAGTTGAGGAATGGTGGTGGATCTCACCCAATCTTCTATGCAGGATAAGAAAATGGACATATGTAAAAATAAGAGGCACTACACTATTTTTATAAAAATTGGTCCCAATATTTACGTTGTGTGTATATTCATTACATGTCATGTAATTATGTAATTATTGATTTTTTACCTCATAGGGATAAACTTTTACACATTGTGAATGGGGTCTGGCTAGCTAATTTCAGGTCAGTTATAAAAACACCCTCCATGTATTTGGTTTTTATCCATGTTTCCTCCCCCTACTATCTTCTTCCAATAAGAAAACCAACCAGCCTAAATTCCCAATCAATAGGGTCTAAGCCAAAAAGAAAACTGAATAAGGGTTTAGTAGAAACTAAATAAAAATGTGCCTCAATGAAATGTTTGGATGTTTCATCAAATTTTTATAGTGTGGTGGAATTAATCACATTTATATAAACTTTCCCATGAAGTAAAATGGATAATATCAAGATGATTCTGATGAAAAACCTTAATGGATGAAGTGGAAAAAAATTTAAAAAATAAAATTCTTGAAAAAAATATAAAAAAAAATTCTCGGGAAATAAAAGTTGTACATTCAGTATGAAACCAAAATTTGACTCAAATGAAAACAAATATTTAGAAGATTAAGGTTCAAACAATGTTCAGAAAATTTATTGAAAAACATTATAAAATAAACAATTCCTTAGATAATCAAGAAGAATAAAGGTGTTAAGAATATTATAAAGAGCATCAACTCATATAAGAACTTGTTTCATGTCTTAAGGAATACAAAACTCTCATGAAAGAAATATTGTTAATGAAGAAGGATTATGGAAAAGTTGTAGAAGTTGGAAAAGATATTTCCAAGAAAGAACAAGAATTCATCCAGGAGATCTTATTTTAAAAACTGCGAATTTATAAAGAAGGAAATATTATTCAAGATCTCATTAAGAAGTTTTCAACTAAATAAGATGAAGTTAATAATTCTTAATGAAAAAAACTTAAGTGTGAAAGTACATAGCATAATTGAATGAAAAATTCAATAAGGCTTCAGATTTAAATTCTCAATCATATAAATCTTTAAGAAAAGAATATTACAAGTATCAGGTGAATTCTACACCTTCAAAAAAATGTTCCATCTCATTTTTCTGTTATTTTTTGTGTAAGGAAAAATGTTCAGAAATATAGGGTTGTGAAGAGATATAAGAAATTGATCACATATAAAAAAGGTGAAAATTACTCCCATAGGAAATTTTTCACACACCTAGAGGTAACTAAAGTATAAAGTTGTTATGGATATTGATAATCAAATTTCAGGTAAAGAATAATATTCTACAGAAAACTGAAATTTGGAAAATTCTATTGTTGTTCGAGAATTTATTGGTATAGAGATTTAAACTATTGAAAAAACATGTCTATTCAGGAAAATAGATTTTATCAAAGTTGAAGAAATATAGGAAGCAGTATTAGTAACATTCGTAAGTCACATGAAGTTATAAAAGTAAAATCTCAAGATGGGAGAAACATTCCAACAAAAAATCGATTTTATTTTCTATAGGAAATATGTGGAGGGTGTGAAAAATATATTCACTTTGCTAAAAACTGGATCAAAATTCTTCTAGAATAAGTTTATTATAACAAATAAAACGAATATGAAATGACCGAAGTTGAGGAATGATGTATTTTGTCGATACAACTTTGAAATTTAATAAAAATAAGAAAACATGGATACATGATAGTGGTTCTTCATCACATAGGACATGTGATTTAAAAATCATGAAATATATAGAAAACCATGATGGAGGATTTATTACCTTTTGGAATGATAGTTCCATAAAAATAAATAGAATTTGAACCACTTATATTGAATAAAAAAGGTTGAAATCTAAAGAAGTTTTAATTTTTAATGGGATAAAAAATAACTTATATAGAGTAATTTGACTTTGTGATGATGTAAAAGATGTGATCTTCGGAAAATATTAATGTGTCATCAGAAGTTTGGAAGATGATAATGTTTTCACTTGGGGAGAAATAACTAGTTGAAATATTCTTAACATAGTAGAACATTACAACTCCAGTTACTTAAGTATGAAGATGGAAACAAATTGAGGAACTGAATTCTTGGGAATCTTTGAATGAAAATTAAATAAAACATTCAAAAGCTATTTGAACATTTCCAAAATTTAAAATAATAGAATAATATGATTCCATATATTTTTATAATAGATTAATTAATTAATAAATTCATAATAATGTTAATATTTTCTCTATTAGACCAATTGAACTTATTCATTAAAATTTATTTGGTATTATGAGACATAAATAAAAAAAATAGATTTGTAATTTCACACATTTATTGATGATTTTACTCAAATGAATAAATTTGTTTTATGAAACTCATGTTGTAAGTTATATAGATGTTCAGATTCATTAAAAAAGACTTTTATATAGAAAGGAGTGTTTATATAAAGAAGGTTAGAACATATAATGGTATATAATTCACATGTAATTATTTTGAATCATATCCAAGAATGTATGAAATCAAACATAAGTATAGTTCTCCTTACACTCTATAGAAGAATCAAGAAACATAAATTAAAAATATATGTTTTTTGGAAATAGGAAGAAGCATGTTAACGTAATATAAATATTCAATGTTCTATAGGTGGAAAGCTTTTAGTACCAGTTTACATGTTCAAAAAAGTTGTTTCTTGAGGCGGAAATCCAACAACACTTCATAACACATGTGTTATAATTAAAACCCTTAATTGAAACACTTCAATGATTTTTAGAGTATATGTTTACTAAAAATAAATAATATAGATATTGGAAAATTTTATGAGAAGTCTAAACAAGGAATTTTCATGCGATATTCACCCAATGCAAGATGTGATAAATGTTGGAGAAAACATTTAGAAAATTTGGTGGATTCCTATTATGTGAAAGTTATTTAAAATAATAATTCCTTAACAAATAATGTCCAAAACATTTAGTAAGACAAATTTAATACTTCCGATGAATGTGAATGTGATTCAAAATACACTTATACAGAATTAGAATATTCAAATGATAATGAATGTGAACCTGGTAGAGTAAAATTGAAATTTACTACTTTTTAGAAACTTGTTGAAACTCAAAACATTTTTAAGAATCATAATGATATTTTTTAGATAGAAATAAGGTTGTGATTAGAAAATAAAAGATCACTCATTTCAAAAATTGAACCAAAATTAGTTTTAGAAGTAGTTGAACACATAAAATGGGTTGATGCGATGAATGAAAAATTAGATCTAATTTAAAAATACAACCCTTTAGAAATTATTCCATGCCTAAAAAATAATATTTTCATTAGAAAAAAATGGTTCTAGTGAAACTAGTTTAATGAACCTAGATAAGTTTCAGGAAGTAAATAATTAATATTTTGTAATGGCTATTTACATGTGTAAGGTGTAGATTTTGAAGAAACCTTTCCCACTTTTTCAAGATTAGAAACTATTATAATGTTTCTAGAAGTGGATTCACATAAAAAATATGATTTTTATCAATTGAATGTAAATTAATATTACTTTAATGGTGATATTTAATAAGTAGTTTATATTTGGAAACATTTTCATTTTTTAAATGATAATTATGGATGAAAAGTTATTAAATTTAAGATATTATTGTATTGGTTAAATCATGAACCATGTGTTTGGTATTCCAAAATTGATAAATTTTTTAGAATTTTGATTATTTCTAAAGGAAATATTATTATAAACATGTATGTGAAAGTAGTTATTCCATAATCCTAATTGGAATTGTCTATATGAATGACATAATTTTTTCTAGTGATGAAGAAAAAATTTTCAAAAAATTTTCTGGGGAAATGTGGAAGAATGCTTCGATGTCAATGTTGAGAGAAATTAACTTTCTCCCCAGGAATAAACGTTCAATAAAAGGAAAAGTAAAATTTTATATCTTAAGAAAATTATTATTGGGATTTTTTTCAAAATTCTTGTATGGTAGAATCCAAAGAAGTTTCTACTCCTTTTATAGTGAGTATGAATTTGTGTAAATATGATACTAGAAAATATGTGAATCAGAAAGATTTTTTGAAGCTTATAGAAAGGATTATTTATCTCACAATGTCATGAAATGATATTTTTTATTTTTTGACATTTTTTTCTCATTATTAGAGTGATTTGAGAGAATCACTTATGTTGGAAATAGAGAGAACTACAAGATATGTTAAAGGAACAACTTCACATGGTGTGTTATACAAACGAAGTTTTGATATACACATTCATGGTTATGTTGGTATTTATTGGGCTAGAGATTGTAATGAATGAAAATAAAATTACGGAGGAACATTTTACTTGGGAGAATGTTGTTTGAGTTGGGATTGTAATAAACAGAGTACAATAGCTTTTAGAATTGTGGAATTATAATATGTTTCTAATAAACATGATTGTACTAAAATGTTGTGGGTGAATGTTTACTTGGAAGATTTCGAATTCAATGTTTTCAAACCATTGAAGATACTTTGTGATAATCAGATTGAAATTAATATTTCTAAAAATAATGTCTCAAACTCATTTAAAACCCATTGATATTAATTTTATCTTCATATAATAATTTTTTTGGGGGGAGGTTTTTTTCTAGAATATATTTCAACAATATATCAAATTAACGATATCTTCCAAAAAATCAATTTCTAAAGAGAGTTTTTTGAATTATGGATGCAGCTACATGTTTAGCCTTTACCAAATACTTTTTAAACATATTATATAAAATACCTATGCTTTGTATTATGTTTATAGGGGGAGAAAATGTAATTTTTTTACCTAATATGGAAGAGAAGTAATTTTATTACTTCAGTGAACCTAAAGTTGTGGTTATCATAATAAAATGATGGATATAATGAAAAATAGGATGAGAATATAAAACTAAGGTGGGGTTATCTTTTACTTAATGGGGAAAAGAATTAATTTTCTTACTTGAATGAATGTAAAGAAATGGTTACCATAAAATTTGGGGGAGAAAAAAAACATGATATTAAAAGATAAAATAAAGGAGGGAGTTAATCCTTACATAGCTAAAAAATTTATTTTCACTAAGTGGTGAAATTCCCTCCAAAAATAGCTTTATCTAATAGTGTGGTTTCAAGACACTCTCTTTTCATGAAAGGTTTTGTTTTGGTAAAAGTTAAACTTTTGGAGTTATTACAAAAGGTGATTTGTAAAAAGTAAGAGTGTGGAAAAATGCTGAGTAAAAAAAATATTAATGAGAGTTGTTAGAAAATTCATAGGTGTAGATTTAAGATCCATTATGATGTTTTTTATTTTAAGAAACTTTTTTATTGACAAATTTATTTTTGTAAAAGATTTTTTTTAAATCAGATGAAAGATATGTTTCTGATAGTTTATAACTTTTTTGATGAGAAGATTCTGAAAAAAACTAATAAATAAAGTATTCTTAGAATATTGGAGATAAAATTTTCAATCATATGATCCATTGAACGTAGTCCATTGGATAGATATTTTGATAGAAATTTATAAGACTCTAGAGTATCATATTCATAAAGTTAAAGAGTGTTTGAGCCTTAATGATTTGGGATGTCACAGAACACTAAAAAATAAGTCATAGGATGCTTTGATATTCTTTCAAGTTCCAAAAACATAAATGAAAATATCATTATACAATATTGATGTTATAGGAGGAAAGAGAAGTGAAATTTTCTAGAGTTTCCAAAGTACAAATTTTTCAGATAAAGTTCATTAGAACAAGAAGCACTATACATAGAAGTTTTAAAATGAGAATTTTGAATAAGCTAAAGATTGAATAAATGAAAAGTTTTTGATCAGATGCAGTTTAACAGACCAAATGCAACTGATCAGATGTGAATCATTAGACATTTTATTTTTTAGAAATTATAGATTTTCAATTACCTTGTTTTTAGTTTTTGTAGTTTTGTATATGTAAATGATATAAGAAGAAGTTGTTGAATGAGTGAACAATTAAAAATTTCTTTTAGATAGACTTGATAAAAACAAATATTGTTGTTGAGTTGATATAAAGGTAATTTTAATCCAAGGAATAATATTTAGACACTAATCCATTAGATGAGCTATATATATAGATCTATTGGATGAGATGTAAACACTGATAAGTCATCAGATGCAGTGTTCTATATGACTGAAGAGAATATGAATAAGTGGGGAGAGTTTTTTAAATGCTTGTGAAGATTGAGGGAGAATAGTTAAAAACCTATGGAAAAATAAAATGTTAGAATGGTGGAAGTTGGTACCAGAAAATCAATTTAGTTAATAGAAATCTTTAGAAGTTGCAACAGTGTAGTAAACCATTTTTTGTTAGCTTCAAGCATCAGAGTGGTAAATTATATTTATTTTGGTTTTAGTGGTTCAAATTATATTGTTTTAATTAGGTCAAATTTATCATAAGGATAAAAAGAATTCCAAATTGATAGGTTCTAAAACATTATTTCTAGATTGATGTATTCAAATTCTTGAAGAGTTTTGAATATTCAAGATGTTTTGAGAAGTCACCATAAGAGATGAGAACATTTGAATTGGAAAAAATAAAGCTAAATTGAATGTGAAATTTAGGGTTTTTTATAAATTTAGTGTGAGGGAATATAAATTTTTTTACAAGCCTTTTCTTAATTTGGAGCACCTACAAATAGAACTACATGGTACACCATTCATATTTATGGTTTAGAGTGAGAAA
The DNA here is from genome assembly GCA_963277665.1 of Viscum album. Classification (NCBI taxonomy): domain Eukaryota; kingdom Viridiplantae; phylum Streptophyta; class Magnoliopsida; order Santalales; family Viscaceae; genus Viscum; species Viscum album. The sequence continues at coordinate 489,532,200 of OY728167.1, read as the reverse complement.
AAACATTGATCTGTAGAATCATTTTTATTATAAGTGATTTATAAAACCAAAGTTTTTTTGTGTTGCAGAAGTGTTTCCAAGAAAAGGGTTCTGATCATAATATTAGACTAGTGATTTTCCATATTACTTAAAGGGAGGTTATCAGTCTAAGAATGATAATATTGAGTAATTGAGGAGTGTTTCAAAAAGGAACATATATTATTACTAAAATAGAATTTTTTTTTCAGGTGAATATTTAAAATCGTTCATTAGAATGTTGCAATCAGACTAAGGCCATCAGATGTTTGTAGATTGGATATTGGCTGATCGGACACAGACATCTAGGTAGACCATTGATGAGAATAAAGTTCCAAATTTATTATTTTTTTATACGGGCCAAAATTTTGTATGAAAAATTTGTAAACTGACTTGAATTAGTGTAATCATTCATATCATTATATAGAAGCTATCTACTAGTTTTTGAAACAATATGTTTTAATTTATTCATAATAGTGTATTACCATAGACCCATGGGAGTGGCTATGGTAAGGATGTACGTTCTCCCTCTGATCCTAAACCTTGTAAATCATGTGTTCCTTGTTTACATTTATATTTCAGTAATAAAGTGAGTTTATAAAAAGTTGAAAAGATATAAACTCTAACAAGTCTATTGGGTTATGTTTCCTAATGTTGAAATTTGAAAAAGGTAATAACTAAATCAACCCCCCCCCCCCCCTCAGTTGTTCGCAATCCTTTGGAACATCAGAGAAAATTCCCTTTGGATATAGGTTCTATTTGTTTTATTTTTAACTATTGTGTTAACCAGAATAATCTTAACCTAAAAATATATAGAATAAAAATAAGTTCCTGAAAATAGAAGGTATTTATGTGAATGATGATTGGATACCTAAAAAACCCATCTATTTTATGGAAGTGATTAGGTGTATTGGAAAGACTGTATGGAAGGATACTTGAAGTAGCTAAGTATATATCATTAGATAATCATGGAGAAATTATATGAGATACCCAATGATTATGAGAATAAACTTATAGGTAACGATATGGTAATGTATGTTTTAAATTATAAAATAAAGAATATTTTATATTGTATTATAAGTAGATGTCTGTATATCCATTTTTCATCTTGTATGCTAACCTTATATATTTGGAGAATTTATTGAGCTAATCACTATGAGACAATCATGCCCAAAATAACTATGTTTGGAATGATACAAGTAGACTACCATAATTTGAATATGGGACAAGAGTAATCAATGATCCCAATTTTTCACTAGTTTATAATTACTAAATATGTTATGAGTTCACTTGGAGAAGTAATGGAAATTAATTATCTTGTAGAAAGGGTAATTATAGCACAAAAGATGTCATTAAAATAAGTTGGTGATCAATAAATATAAGTATTTTAACGAACATAATTCAGGTCAAATAATCAGTTATTTTCTATAGTATGAACTTGAACAAAAATATATTGCTGATGAGGAGTCTACATGGAAGAAAGGTATTGCATCTATGCCAAATAATAATTTATTATATGAAACTTCTAAATTTGAGTCCCATGAAAGAAATAAGGATGTGTTTTAATGAAGTAGAAATGTTTTAAAATATATGAGAAAATGTTCCAAGAAGTAATTTATAAGGAAGAATGAAGAAGAATACAAGAAAAGGAAATCCTAAAAAGAATAATGATTTTTTAGATCTAACATGTTTTTAATATAGTAATAAAAGTTGCAATAGGATGGACTGTGACAAACTATAGAACTAGAAATATTACAATGATAAATATACAAAAGAAAACCATGTTTTTTGGATTATGTGATTTCATCGATTTTTTAGATTCAATTAGTGTCTTGGGAAGTTAAAAGGAAATATACAACCTTTTTCTGACGGTGTATTGTACGAGGTACCTGAATCGTTATTTACTAAATTAATAACTTTGATGACTCATATTTTAATTCACTTTATTTCATGATTTTTTATATAAAGTAATACATAAAAATAATATAAAGATCATGAATCCAAGTGTCTTTGGGAGATTATGTACATGAATATCAATTTTATACACGGATACAATGACGTTATTGAAAACATCCATAACACGCTTCTAAAGATTAATTTCACTTAAAACATAATGGGATACCACAAGGATAGACATAAGAAATGGGTGAGCTATAAATCTTAGTACAAGAATAAAAAATATAAAACGATGAATGTATTACATGTTAGTCATTAATAATTTCAATGGGATATAAAATAAGTGCGATCATAATCCCGAACTGTGAGGTACGATATAACATGATAACTTAAAAGAGACATGGGAATGGGGAAACAACATAAAACATGGAAACATAATGATAATTAATGTATGAAAACCAAGAAAACATAAAACAATGTTCTTAGGAAAACCTATGTGCATCATATATTACATATCATGAGATTTAAACATTACCCAATGCATTAGAGGGATACATAATTTGATGCACGCCCATAACTTTCATATCATGTACATGCATAAGAGTGTCACATAGATCATTCAACATAGGATCATATTTCATCAAATTTAATGCCAAAATTTAGTAATGTGAGATAAAAACATGTATGTCTCCTATAAATTAAATATAGGTACATCTAAGTGAATACTATTTAGAGGAAATAATGATGAGTATTCACATAACTAGTGTTTGGTATAGAAAATCATAGGATAATATCAGCAGCATATCAAGGGTACTAAAAGATTTATGGGAGGCCCTAATGAGATGGAAAGGGTTATCTCATGAATTTTAAATCATAAGGGTAGTAAGAGAGATATTTTAGAAAATAATATAACATGAACAATTGGGAATTAAAAGGAAAAAGGAAAAGAAGGTGCTTGAATAATTAGGAGAATGAGAGGATCCCTTACATTGAGGTGGTGTTTCAATAATCATGGGAGTGGATTATTCTGAGTTTGGTTGAAATGTGGGAGGACTCTATAGAGGTAAGGGATGAGTATATTCATGCTCTAAGTGTTTTGAGTGAAGATGAATCGAGGCTTGGGTGGGTTTATATAAGAAAAGAGAGGTGAAACATAGGTTTTGGACTATATACAATAATGTACTAAAAAAACCATCACATGGGCTTTTACCATGTTTTCTAAAAAAAGGACGCATATTTAATTATTTTACATGTTTAAGAACTAAGATCATTAAATCATTACCCTTGTTTATGTGTAGGTGATCCATGTTCATAAAAAAATGATTTCTAAACCTTAATAAATAATACAGGTTTCAGAGGATTCATAAAGGGTTTATAAAATTAATCAAATGACATAGAAAACATATTATTTTAAAATTTAAATATATATTTTTTCCCAAATACCCTTACTATAATATATTACATCACTTTTTGGTCATTATGATGTTATAATACACAATTTATATTTATTCTATATTTATATTTTACCTGAAAATTCATTTCTCTCAAAAAATTATGAAAAAATCACCATTGGATAATTTCTCCATTATTATTTCAAAAAGAGTATTTATTTTATCCAAAAAATTCTCAAATTATGATAATTTTCACTTTCAAAGAAAAAAACCACATTTATTAAAAAATATTAGTTTTTTACAATAACATTTTCCCGCTCCATCAAACAATTATTTTTAACTTCATAAAATTATATTATGAATTATATATAATAATAATTTTTCGATAATAATATTTTAGTAAAATATAATTTATTTCAAAAATTCATGAATTCATTGAAATAGAGATTCTGGATTGAAACTACACATTTCCTAAAATATAATTTTTGTGTTTTATCTAATTTTTTTAAACTCATTATCTAATCATTAGAAAAAGTAAAAATAATCCTAAAATATAATATAATGAATATTTTATAAAAAATATTAAAAATAATACTATTAGGGTCATGATAGATATCCCTTTATTTAACTAGAAAACTCCTTAAGGGTATTTGAATAATTGTAATATTTTTATGGGGTGGTTCAATAAACATGGTTTGGGTTATGTTATGGATGAGCTTGAACTTTCCCATAAACAGTTTCACTCATGTGTTAGTTTTTGAATATTGGATTGTTCTTGATCAAGGTAAAATCCTTGTGATTCTGTCTCCTTTAAAAGAAATGATAATCAAGATTCATAGGGTACGATAAAACTATCGAGGCCATCAATTCTTTAACTTGTATTAATTAGACTTTATCATAACCCTTCACATATATTCTTAATGGTTTTTATACAATAACTATATTATCAATAATTGTGATTCGTAAAGGTCTTTTACACTCACCAATATTTAACTTATAAGGGTCCAAAATACCCAAAGTAGTTCATGTGTTTTCTATAACTACCTTAAATAATTGTGCATGTTCTTTAATCACTAAGGGAGTTTTATTTATAAATGAATGGTTTAATACATTATTAACACCTTTATCAATTTCACCCTTGATATTTTCATTTTATACACTAAATTAGATGAGTTTACTTTTGATTCATCTCCTCTTCTTGTTCCAATGTCGCATCCTAAAACTTGTGGTTTCTCCATAGTTCTCTTACCAAATGAGTTGTTTCGTATTATAGAACATCATCTCCATGATCTATGAACTGAACTTATTTCTACTTGTATGAAATAAAATTATCCAATGGTAAATCCTATAGATTCAGTACATGTGAGGGGTCTAGAATTTACTTCCTCTAGAGGGATACATGTAATAAATTATGTACGTGAGATAGATTAGGTGGGAGTTCTTGTTGATAGTTCACCACTTGGATGCGATCAAGGATCCCAGAGGGAATTATGTAACTAGAAATAAACATTCCCTTCATCATAAAACCGATGAATTTATTCCATGGTGATATATGAAGGAACAAATTTTCACTAACCTCAAATTCTACATCTCATCAATGATTGTCTACATAGATTTTCTATAAACTTTTTACAAATTTCATATGAGGATAAATGGTTTGAACCATCTCTATCATTAATTGGATTTGATCATGTCCCATAAACTTTCACTCCCAAAAATCATAATATCATTTAAGAGTCCAAAACCTCTTCACATACAAATCCTCATATGGTTCCATTTGAATGTTAGAACAGAATCTATTGTTATATGATCACTCCACTAAGGGAATGTGTTGGTCCCAAAATCCATGTATATCCCTCAAACATTATGTGAATACATCCTCTCGAGTTTTAATGGTCCTTTTATACTGACCATCCTTCTGAGGGTGATAATCACTACTGAATCATAGATCTTTATCCAAAGCTTGCTGATGGATTCTCTAAAACCTATAGGAAAACCTCAGATCCTGGTAAGATGAAATAGATAGTGGATCTCCATGAAGTCTTAAAACTTCTTTTATGTATATCATTACATGTTGGTCAAGAGAGAAATATTTATTGATAGCAGTGAAAAGTGAATTTTTTAAGGAATTAAACTTCCACCCAGATGGTCTTATTATCTTTAAATATCTAGGGGATTCCTTTACTAAAATCCATGATTATGTTTTCCCATGTCCACTCTAGTATATGTAATAGTTTCATCAAAAAATTATACTTTTATCTTTCAGATTTGACTTTTTTTTAAAGCAGGCATCAAGATATAAATTCTATAATATATCTCTCCATGTTATCCATCAAATTTTTTTCCTCAAATGTAAATACAACTTAGTTTACCCTATATGAATAGATAAGGAAAAGTTATACACATCATCGAGAGGTTCTCGGTTTAGTTGTGGTTTTTATGGGACACATCTCCAGCCTCCAAAAAATATAACCCCATATTTAGAAAAGTTAAACTCTAGGATTTTTTCTAAGTTCTTTGGTAGAACCTCATTATCTTTATGGGCCTCCTTAGTCCTCTTAAGAATGGATGGTTGAGCAGTTATTTATTCAAGGTAAAATGAAGTTCCTATTATTATTCCCATATCCAAACTTTTCATGTAAAATAATATTGTATCCCTTGTAATCATTATCATGGATAATGTTGTGGGATCCTTTCTAATCAAAACATCTATCTTTTTTTTATTTCTCATGATGGTGATGGATTCAGAAATCACAACCATTGATCAACTCTAAACACCTATGTTGGATCATATAAAGCTCTATTTGTGTGAATATATAACTATGGATTTTATGATCTATATATATCTCACACTTCTCCACATAGAGACAATGCTTCCAAATCCTTAATGTGAAGATCATCGCAGCCAATTATAGATCACGAGTTGGGTAGTGCTATTCATAGATCATTATATGGTGGGAGGCATAGGCTATTACTTTGTCATCTTAAATGAGTACACAGCCCAAGCTCTTTTTAGATACATCATTGTAGATCACAAATCCACCCCCAATGGTGGGTAATGTGATCATAAGTGAAGTGATTAACCTCTACTTAATATATTTAAAATCATCCGCATATTCATCATTCCAGAAATACTTTAGTCCTTTTCGAGTTTTCATAGTATAGGGCTTGACAATCGTAAGAAGTTTCTCAAAACTAAATGATATTACCCATTTAATCAAAAAAATACTAACTTCCTTCAATGATTTTGGTCTTGGATTCCTTAAATTTCCTCTGTTTTTGAAGGGTCTTTAAATATCACATTATTTCTAACAACATTCCATATGAAGGTTACCTTCTCCAACCAGAATTTTCATTTACTATGCTTAATATAAAACATTTCTTTCCACAAGGTCTTTATTACAGTATTCAAATACTTCACTTATTATCCCTTTCTATTTGAGTAAATAAGAATATCATCTATAAATACTACCAAAAACTTGTCTAGGTAATCCCTAAAGACTCAATTAATCATGTACATGGATATTTCTAGAGAATTATAAAGTCAAAATTGAATCACTATGAAATCTTAGTTCCTATACCTCTTATGAAATGTGTTCATGAGGATATCCTAATTCATTAGCATTACTTGATAGTATATAAGAAAAAAATAAACCATAGATAAATACTAGGCATTCAAATAAATGATCAAACATGTTATTAATCCATGGAAGAGGATACTTGTTCATTATTTTGATCTTTTTGAGCTCCTGATAATCAATGCAGAGGCACACTAACCCATCCTTCTTCTTGATGAAGAGGATTGGTGCAACCCACAGTGAAGGAACATGGAATATAAACCCATTATCCAGATTCTCTAGTAGTTTCTTTTTTATATCCTTAACTTCAATAATGACCATTATATATAGAGTTTTGGATATTAGAAAATATCAGGTTTTAAGAGAGAATGAAAATTCATCTGATCATCTAGGAGGAGGACCCAATAATTTCTTTTGAATATACATCAACGTACTTCGTCACAGTGGGAATTCCTTCAAGAATGATCTTTTCCTTAGTATCAATCTTTTGATCTAGATACAATTTCTCATATGGAAATAATATCCATGGTTGAGATAATATTATGAAATTGGTTTCATCCTCTTTATTAAACATGTATTGAATCGGAGGACAATTTTCAATAAAAAGGGTAATTTATTATCTCAACAATTTATGTTGGATATATATAAGGAAATCCAATATATACCAAGAATTGCATTAGATTCCACTAAAGGGAGTATCCAAATGTTTTTTTGTGAATTTTAGTCCACAAATTTTGATAGGGGATAAGTTATATATGTTGGATGTATTAATTGACCTATTTTCAATTATCACAGATATCTGCACTTCCATGATTGAAAATGGTATTTTAATGTAATACTACACATTTGAGATATAAAAGAATTCTTATATCTTTAATAAAAAAGTAAATTCTCTATTCATGAATAAATAAGTAGTGTACATGTCACCAATTTATTGTAGGTATCCTCTATAATTGTGAGGGAATAAGATATCCCTTACTCTCTTGGCCTTATAGGTTGTTATAACTAGTTTTATTTAACAAATATTGGCTTAGTGCATTGATTCACATAGTGTCCTTGTTCATTTCAGTTGCAACCTTGGACAATGGGTAGAGGGTTGACCAAAGAATTCCTTTCTTCAATTTTGTTGTTGCGTTTCTCCCACCATTAATCACTATCTATGTACCCCTACTCTCCACCCCAAAATCATTTCCTCATCCCCTTCATTAAATTTAAAGGGTGTTTTTTTCCACATATTTGACAAGTGGGATGTTAAAATTTACTTCCACCATTATATTTCTTCAACATACAACTAAAAGTAAACTCCACTTTCTTCTTATTTTCCCTTTACAACCTTGAGATTCATTCATCTAATTTCTTTTACTTTGATGAAACATTATAAAATTTCCTCATATCCATCAATGTCAAAAAAATTGAAGGATTTTCAGAGACTCGGCTTCAGCCCTCTAAATAAGTGGTTAACATTACATTCGGGGGTAAAGATAGATCTGGAGGCATATCATGAAAGTATTTTTACTTTTTCCCCACATGAACCAATATTTGTTTCATCATATTGTATATGGGTAAGGATATCCATTTATATTTTAAGTCAGAGACTGTGAGAAAATTATTTATCAAAAAATATTTTCTTGAATTCCATCCACTCCATCACATGAATCTCTTCTTTAGGATTCTCATTTTTTGACCAATACCTACCATTGATTAGATTATCTATCCTAACGATAATATTCTATCATGGAATTATATTTCATATATAATTGAAGCATGGATATGTTTGTTTTCAATGAAGTTGATCCATTTTTTGATAATTAAGGGAGAAAAAGACCCACTAAAAGTGGGAGGCCATTGTCACATAAATACTTTATCGAAAATTCCTCTATATTTTGGGGATTTGTGTGTTCATCCTAATTTTGGTTTCAGTTAAAAACATGAGTAAATTGGGAATTTATCGATATTAATTTCATGATTACTACTCTCATTGGGAAGGGAATCTCGATTGGGAAGTCAATACATTTCACCTCATGTTGGATGTTGAATCAGTTCCTCCTTTTTCAAACCCTTGACTAGAATAAAGGGAAAATTTGGGTGAATATTTTTATATTATTTAACATATAAATGGGAACCTCCAAAAATTAAATGGATAAATCATAATTGATATATATTCCTTAACGTATGAATTTCTAGGATTCAATAAAACATATACATGATCAATTTCCTAATATAAAATCTTATGGGAATTTTTATTCCATTAATAATTGTCCATAACGAGATTTTTAATTAACAAAATTATATCCCCAATCATTTCATACCATGTGTGTAGAAAGTCTCATTTTCATTCACCAATACACAATCGACTCTATCACAATACATTGTTTTTAGGGTTGTTATTGCAAGGTACATCTGTGCCAAAGATACATCCACTTGTAGTATCCAGAAAGGGATGTATTTTATTGGAAAACACATAATCTATACATTATCATTATTTAGTGACGTTATAAAATGTTCATTATTATCCTTAAATTTTTTTATAGGGGTTCCAAATTGTAATACCAAAACATACAAGATTTTTCTCTTATATAAAATATGACGGCCCAAAAATTAATTCACTTTTTTTTCATGATTTTTTAGCTAATGGTTCACATAAATAGTTCCAAAATACCATGAAGCATAGTGTATTTAAGAGATTATATACATTACATATCAAATTGTTACATGGATACAATATAAATTCTGAAAACATCCTGTAAATGCTTCTAAAATTCCATTGCTCTTAAAAATTCACGTGATAACTTGGGTACATGAATAAGAAATCGGGGAGATATAAATCCTAGAAATAAAATAAAAAGAATAAAATGTTAAATGTATTACATATTAGTTAATAGAAATTTTAGTAGGACAAAAAAGGGATTATAATCATAATCTTGAACAATGAGGCTTGATATAACAGGATAACGTAAAGGAAGTTTTGGAATGTGAAAACAACTAAGAACATGGAATCATAAACATAATTCATTGCTAAATATGAAGAAACCGTAACATAGTGTGATTTGGATAAACTCTCATTCCCTAAAAAAGGTATATCATGATATTAAAATAATTACCAATTCATTAGAGGGATATATAATCTTGGGGCCACCCGTCACTTTAATATCATGTACATACATTAGTGAACCACATATATAATCCAATATAGGATAATATTTCATCATAATTAATCACATTATTTTGTATTGTGGGTTAAATAAATGGATGTTCCCCGTAAATAAAGGATATGTACATATAGGTGAATACCCTTGAGTTTAAATGGGTATGAGTATCCATAGAACAAAAGTTTGTCACGGAAAATCATAGGATAATTTCATCAACATAACTGGGGTACTCAAATATTAATGGGAGGATTAATGAGAGTGTATGGGGTCTCCCATAAAAATAAAATAATATGGGAGGTATATTTTAAAACAAAATCCAACATGAAAAACTGATAATTAAAAAGTAAAAACTACGATGAATGTTCTCGAGCAAAGAGGAGAAGGAGACGATCCCTTACCTTGACAGTGTGTTTCCAAAAGCAGGGGATGATCTTATTGAAATATTGGGGGAACCTTTGGGGGAATATAGAGAGGGAAGGGTAGAGTATATTCTGGTTTCATGGGTTTTAGTTAAGATTAATGGGATCATGGGTGGGTTTTTATATCAAAAGAGAGGGGAGTTATTTATTATTTTCTAAACATTTGTTTTAAACTCTATATAATAATATATTCAAACCAAAAATATTAACATGGTTATTTCCCATAGGTTTTTATAATGTGAATGGGTTTTAATTATTTTTCATTTTTAACAATTTATAACATTAAAATATTACCCTTAGTGATGTGGAAGTGTGTCATGTACTTAAAAATTAGATTTTAATACAATAATATATAAAATAGGTTTTGGAGGATTCATAAAGGGTTTATAAAATTAATTCAATAACCAAAAAACACATTATTTTAAAGATTAAATGTATATTTTTTCATGGAAACCATTTATATCATATATAAAATGTATTTGGGTCATTATGAGGTTATAAAGCACCCTATATATTTATACCATATTTAATTTTTACCAAAAAATTCCACAATCTCCCAAAATAACGAAAGAGATCATAATTGGATAATTTCTACATGATTATTTCAAAAATTATATTTATTTTAACTTCAAAAATTTATACGAATGAGAATTTGCAATTTTAAGTCAAAAATCAACTTTTATTTGAAAATAATGGGTTTTTTGAAAAAATAGTTCATAACCCTTAAAGAATAATATCTAAATTAATAAAATTATATTATCATTTATATTTAATAAAATATATTTAATAATAATATTTATTAAAATATAATTTATTTAAAAAATTAGGTTATTCATTACAATTGAATGTCTTGATTGAAAGTATAAATTTCATGAATAATAAAATGTGTGTTTCATCTCATTTTTACCATCTCAATATCTAAAAATTTAAAAAGTATAAATAACCATTAAATTAAAATATAATCATTAATTTATGAATTCATAATATTTTGGTGTTGATACATAGGCCTTTATTACACCTATAAATTCCCTTTGGTTGAGGTGCACAATAATGAGATTTTTTTCGGTTGGTTCAACGAACATGGTTTGGCTCGTTTTCTTGATGACATTGAAAAATTACCATATATATTTTTGTTCAGGATTTAGTTTTTGAATAATAACTTGGTTTTGAGAAAGGGAAAATCCAAATGATTCTCTATCCCATAGAAGCTTCAATAAATTCTCTTCATAGGGTACGATCCTACCAGTCGAGACCATCCCTTATTTCATCTATATCAATTAGACTTTATCATAACCCTTATTATAATATTCATTATGGTTACTATAAACTAGAAATATTATAAATTATAATGATGGTTAAAAATATTTTAAATTTGATTCGATATAACTTAGAACATTCCCAAATAAAAAAACAATTGCATGTGTTTTCTATAACCACATTACATAATATGATATAATTTAATCACAAATTTAATTTCATTTATAAATATTTGGTTCATTAAATTATTCCCCAATTTTATTTTTTCCTTGGAATTTTCATTTCATACACTAAAATATAGAGGTTAAATGTATTTAATCTGCTCTTTTGGTACCCATGTCACTTACTCAAACTTGTGGTTTCACCACAGTATGTTTACTAGGGGAGTTTTCTTCTATCATAGAACTTTTTTTCTGTGATATATGATATTCACCAGCTTCTATTCATATAAAGGATCATTCTACAAAGGATCCATTTAGATTCAATACATGTGATGGGTCTGGTATGTACTTCCTCAAGTGGTACACATGGAACACATCATGTACTTTAGATTGGTTAGGTGGGAGTTCCAGTTGATAGGCCACTGCTCTAATGTGATTAAGGATCTAAAAGAGGACAATGTATCTATGACTAAGTTTTCCCTTCTTCCCAACCCCTCTTAATTTTAACCATGTTGATATATAAAGGAACAACTTATGAAATATCTCAACCACTAGTAATCATTGATTATTATATGAAAAGATTTTCTATCCACTTAGTATAGATTTCATGATATTCAAAAGTGTTTAAAACTTTTATGTTATCTCTCAGATAAGATCAGATCCCATCAGCTTCCACTCCCCAAATTCATCCAACCATTTTGTAGTACAAAAAATCTTCTCAAATAGAGCCTCATAAGGTTCCATTAGAATGCATTAATTGAAATTATTGTTATATGAGAAAAATATTAGGGGAATATGTTCATCCCAACATCCATGGAAATCCATTCAACATGATCACAACATTTCCTCCAGAGTTTTAATGATATTTTAAGATTAACCATCCATAATAGGATGATAAGTAGTACCAAAGATTAGTTTTCTATCCAATTCTTTGTAAAGGCTTCTCCAAAACCTTTAGGAAATCCTCCGATCTCTATCAGATATAATGGAGACTAGAAATCTGTACAGTATTACCACTTCCCTTATATATATCATGGTCAGTTGGTCAATAGATAAATATTCATTGATAGTAATGAAAATTGTTTCATTTATAAGGAGATTGAATACTACCCACATGTAATTATTTCCTCTAAATGTCATGGGGATTCCTACAATGAAATCCAAGGTCATGTTTTCCCATTTATATACTTGTATAAGTAATGGTTTCATTATACCCTAAGACTTCTATCATTATACATTGATTTGTTGGCATTCCAAGAATCGAGATATGAATTCTGTAATCCCTTTCTTCATGTTTTCCCACTTGAAATTTTACATAAAATATCTATAAAAATTAATTATTCTTAGATGAATAGATAAGTATAATCTATCCACATCATCCAGAATTTCCATGTTTAGTTTTGGTTTTTATGGGACAAATATCCAGGTTCCAAAATTTATAACTCCATATTTAGAAAAGATGAACTATAGAATATTCACTACCTTATTATGTATCACCTCATCATCATAGTGAGCCTCCTTAATCCTATTAATAATGGATGGTTGAGTAGTTATTTGAGTATGGTAGGATGATTATCTTCTTATTACTACTATATCCATCCTTTTCATGTCCAATAATATTGGATCCCTTGAAATCCTCACCAGATATAGAGTTATAGGATCCTTTATACTAGGAGTATCTGCCACTTTTTTTCATTCCCATGATGGTAATGTATTGAGAAATCATAATCTATGATCCATTTTAACCACCTCCATTGGCGCATATTAAGATCATTTTTTGTGAATATATATAAGAGGACTGTATGATCTAAATATATTTCACAACTTTCACTATAGATATAATTATTCTAAATATTTAATGTGAAGATCACCATAGCCAATTCTAGATCATCAGTTTGGACGTTCTTCTCATGGGTTGTTAGTTAGTTGGAGGTAATGGATATCACTTCTTCATCCCACATAAGTAAAAAACCCAACACCATTTGGATGAATCATTGAAGATAAAATAACCTTCCCCATGGGGGTGTATGTTGATAAAAATTATAGATATTATCCTCTTCTTCATCTCATCAAAAAATTCCTCACATTCATCATTTTGTACAAAATCGACTCCTTTATGATATAGCTTAGTTAGGGGGACTTACAATCATGATAATATTCTCGAAAATCAACGATAGTACCCAACTAATCAATGGAGAATATATATTTTTTCAGAGAGGTTTTTCTTGGTCATCTGTCAATTGCCCTTATTTTTTAAGGGTCCATGGATATCCCTTTTTCTCATGATTAGCTAAAAAATTAATCTTACTTTCTCCAACCAAAATTCGCAGTTACTATAATTCACATACATATTTTCATTCCACATGGTCTTCAATACAGTAATCAAATTATCCTAATGTTACTCCTTGTATTTGAAGTAAATGATAATATCATATATAAAGACCACCATAAATTTGTCTAGTTATTCCCTAAATAATATATTCATCAAATACATGATTATTATCAGAGAATTAGTGAGTCTACATGGAATTACTATGAACTCATGGTGCTCATACGTTATATGAAATGAATCCTTAGGGATATCCTCCTTCTTAAAAATTACCTGATAGTATCCTAATTAATGATCCAACATAGAAAAATTCTAGGTTCGACATAGGTGATAGAATAAGTCATCAATCCATGGAAGGGGATACCTGTTATTTATCATGATCTTATTGAGCTCACAATAATAAATACAAATTCACATTAAACCATCATTCTTCTTGATTAAGAGGACTTGTTCACCCCATGGTGAAGTAATTGATCATATAAACCCTTTATAAAAATTCTACTATAGTATCTTATTTAGATCCTCGAGTTCAACGATGACCATTCTATTTGGAGTACTAGATATTAGAAAATCTTTCTGTTTAAGCATGATTGAAAATTCAATCTCTCCACTAGGATGGATACCAAAAAATTCTTCAGGAAACGTATCAGTTTATTCCCTCATAATGGGAATGTATTCATGGATGAAATTTTCCTTAGTATCAATAAATTGAGCTCAAGATGTTTTCTTATTGGAAAATAATATCAATTCTTGAGATGATGATACTAAAGGACATTCATAATCCTCCTTTAACTTATATAGAAATATTGAGTGATTCATAGTACGAAGGATAATTTCATTCTCTATGAAATTTATGATGGCTATAGATAAAAAACCCAATACATACCTATGATATAATCAAATTATGCTAAAGAGAGCATCACAATGTTAACTGGAAAGTACAGTCTATAGATTTTTTCAAGAGAGGAGTTATATAATTGGGATTCAATAATTTTCCCATTGCATGTTTTCACCGGTAGGTCTACTTCCATGATTTTTTGTGGTGTTTCAAAAGTTTTAATAACCATTCAAGATATTAAACAAATGCATAGAACCAGAGTAAAAAAGAATGTTCAATATTATTGAATGAATAAATTGTGCATCTAACACAAATTTTTTATCTAGATCCACCTCTTTAGTTGTGATTTCATATGATCCTTATTTGTATCTAGTCATTGGAGGATACTTTGTTTGGTTTTTTATGACACCCCTTGACACAGTAAATTTATTCACAATGATTTCTTGTTCCTTAAAGTTCAAAGAGTGGAAAATATTCTAAGGGTTCACTAGAGGATTTTTTTTACCTCCATCGAATTGGTGGGGTTCTCTTGTTGATAATCACTATCCATGTGACCTTCCATCCCACACAAAAATTATTTCTTAATTCCCTTCAAGAAATTTATATGGTTGTTACTCCCCCACCTTTGACAAGTGGGATGTTGAAATTTTCCATCATTATATTTCTCCATCACACTCCTAGAAGAAAACTAAACTTTCTGTTTATTATTCCCATGAGACCCCTGAGATTTTTTGATATCCATTTTAACATTGAGGGAGCACTATAAAATTTACATATAACTATCAATTTCCCAAATTTCCAAGGCTTTCTGTAGACTTGTCTTCATCCCACCAAATATGCATTAAAATTTACATTCAAGGGAAACAATAAATCTGAAGGTGTATTGTAAAATTCTTTTGATGTTTTCTTCATATTCCTGGATATATTTGTCTTCCTTTTCTTTAATGGTAAGTAAATCCCTCTACATTTTAACTCAAAAAGTGCAAGGAAAATATTCGTCATTTTTTTCTAAAATTATTTCAATTCAATTTCTCCAATCTATTCCTCAAGCTTCATATTTTTGACAAACATACACCATTGATATTCTTCTCCCTCTATATGATAATCAATCGACAAAAAATTCTATTACTAAGATCATTGAAGGATATATAATATTTTTTCAATGGAGCTAGTCCATTATTCCACCAATTAAGGGATCCTATGGTCCACTGAAATTTAGAGGCCTTTTTCTTATAATTATTACAATTGCAACATTCCATTTCTAAGAGGGATTTGGGAATTCCTCCCCATTTTGGATTTGGTTCAAAACAATAGCCAATTGATAAAGTATAGTCATTAATTTCATGATTCTTACTCCCATATAAATGAGAATATTGTTTGAACAATCATTATATTACCCGTTACTTTTCATGTTGAATCGGTTCATCCTATATCCAACCATTATGTATAATAAATGGAAAATTAGGGATGAGTTTTTTTAAACTATAAAAACACATAAATGGGAACCCAGGAATATTAAAGGGAAAACTCATAAATGACATATATTCTTTATCATATGAACTTATAGTCTTTAATATAATTTATCCATGAAATATATCCAAATATAAAAATATATTTTTATTTTTGTTCCTATAATAACGGTCAGTATTGAGGTTATAAATTCACCAAATAATATCCCATTGGAGATTCAAACTAGTTATGAAGAAATTTTTGTTGTTTTTCACTAGTAAATGATTGAGTCTAGCTCAATACATTGATTTTAGGGTTGTTACACCTAGGCACATTTATGGAATAGAAATGTCTACATGTAGTATCCAAAAATGAATGTATTTTATTTTAAATATCTTATTCTATAAATTATTGAACATTTTGGATTCTTTAAAATGTTTAGTATAATACCTAAGGCTTTAACTAGTTTTTTTCTGATACAAATCCCAAAAATAAGTTGACTTTACTCTAATAGAAACTTTGAAAACCCATATTCTAATTCACATTATTTTAGGATTTTTCAGATAAAGGAACATATACAATCCCAAAAAATGGTTAATCCTAGTGTAATTGGGAGATTATGTACATAATATATCAACATAATACATGGATACAACAACATTATTGAATTATTCATTTTCATGCTTCTAAAATTCTAGTTCTCTTAAAACTGCACATGATAACCTAGTGACACACATAAGAAATGGGTGAGATATAAATCCAAGTAAGGTAATAAAAATATAAAAAAATGATGAATGCATTACATGTTAGTCAATATGTATTTAAACCGGTCATAAAATTGGTTAGAATCATAATCTTGAACAATGAGGCATGATATAACATGATGACAAAAAAGAATCATGGGAATGTGACAATAACATAAAATATGGAATCATAAACATAAGTAATGGATAATAACCAATAAACCATAACATAGTGTTATTGGGCTGAAATACCATTAACTATACATGGAATATAATGAGATTAAAAAAATTACATATTGCATTAAAGAGCCATATAATTCTGGGTATACCTGTCACTTTCATATCTGGTAAAGTGTCTGTGTTCCACATATATCATTAAAAATAAGATAAAATTTCATCAATTTTAATCCCACGATTAAGGAGTTTGGGATAAATAAATGGAATTCCAAAACCATTGATTTATTGGTACATATATGTGAATAACATTGAGTGGAAATAAGGATGAGTATTCACAAACCAAATGTTTGGCATAGAAAACAATGGGATAATTTCAAAAGCATAATGAGGGTAATCAAAGACTGTTGGGAGGGGTTAAAGAGAGTGGAATGGGTCTCTCATAACATTTAAATCATTAGGTAAGTAAGATGGATATGTAATAATATAATCCAACCTGAAAAGTTTGTAATAAAAAGGAAAAATACAAAAAAGGTCCTTGAATTAAGAGGAGAACGATAGGATCCCTTACAATGAGATGGTGTTTCCTAAATCTTGGTAAGAGATTATTAAGATCTTTGGGATAACATGGGAGGAAAATGGAGATGTAATAGAATATTATAGTAATGAGAAAATTATTTTTAGTGAAGAGAAATGAGTATTGGGTGGGTTTATATATTAAAATAGAATGGAGTTCTTTATTATTTTTCAAACATTGGTTTTTAAATCTATATAAGAATGTAATCACAACCAAAACATTACCATGGTTCATTCTCATGGTTTCTTCCAAAGTGAAGTGGTTTTAATTATTTTACACTTTTGACATATGAACACCTTAAAATATTACCCTAGTTGATGTGGAAGTGAGTGATGTTCATACATAATTGATTTTAAAACCTTAATATATAATATTGGGTTTTGAATATTCATAAAGAGTTTATAAAATTTATCAACTAACCTAAAAAGAAAATAATTTTAAAGATAAAATATGTATTTGGACATCGAAACCCTATATATTATATATTATGTCAATTTTGGGTCATTATGATTTCATAATACACACCATATATTTATGTCGTATTTTATTTTGAACACAAAATTCATTTGTCTCTAAAATTTATTTTAAAAGCGTAACTGTATAATAACAACTTGATGATTTGTAAAATAATATATATTTCATCCAAAAAAATCTTTAACTTTGAGAATTTAATCTTTAAAATGAAAAATCTATATTTATTAAGAAATACTCATTAATTTGAAAATAATAGTTTTATGACCCATAAAAAAATAATTTTAGAATTTTTATAGTTATATAATAATTTACATTTAAAAAAAATATTTGATAAAAACATTTTAATATAATAAAATTTATTTTAAAAATTATTTAATTTGTTAAAATAGACCATCATTATTGAAACTATACATTTCCTGAAAAATAAAATTTGTTTTTCATATAATTTTTATCAACTCATTATCAAATCATTAAAAAAAAGTAATAATAATCATAAAAGATAAATATAATCCATATTTTATAAAAATAAATATGAAAAACTATACTATTAGAAAGTTCTTTCAATATGGTGATAAATATGTGTATTAATTAATTAATTCATATGATATAACAATTAACCTACATTGGCATCATTCCATAATATCTCTGAGCATGTAGCATCACCAGACCTATTTCAAACAAAAGTATATTGCATGGGGACATAGCTGGTCATAGAACTCCATATAATAATTTTAGCATAAGACTAGGATAAGACCTCTATATAATCATTACAACAAGAAACTAGTCGACACCCTCTATATAAGTATTACTTAATGAAACTGGACCAATACCTCTATAAAAGAATTCCAACATGAAACTAGGCTAATCACTCTATATAAGCATTACAACCAGAGACTGGTCCAAGACAACTATTTAATCATTACAACCAAAAACATGGTCAAGCCCTCTATATAAGTATTATAGAAGGAAACTAATCCAAACAATTTATATAAGAATTATAGCCTAAAAATGGTGCAATACATATAAATAAGAATTACATCATGCATCAAAACAGAAGTAATAATAGAAACAGTAACATAATATAACATTATAATCCATTTCAGACAATTAAACCAATTACCATTTATCTTCAATTTACCCTTTAAATCATCAAATTATATCTTAATTCGTTATCATTTCAGTGTGTACAACCAAGTGATATCAATGTATCTACATTAATTTCATTAAATAAGTAAGAAATTTTTGAAAGTGAATCTATAAAAAAAAGTCACATGAGGTCTCATGTAATTCTAATTCATATTTTAAGCCAAATATAGTTCATTATCTTTTATGTTTTGGCTTACCAAACTTGTTGCCACAATCCAGGTATTAAAAAAAATGGATCCAAAGGAATGCAATGACTTCTCAAATCACATTTTTATCTTCACCCATTATTTCATTAATTAATGTTTAGTGTGAATAAGTATAATCACATTGTATTTCAAAAAATTTATGAAATAGAATAAATACATAGGTATTTGTCTAGACCACCTACCATTATCTAGAGATCAAAGAAACACCTTGAATAAGGAACACCAATGAAGGATGATGATAAAGGATATCAATTAGGAAAACCTAGATAACATAACAATAATGATCAAAACAACATTCAATCACACTCAACTGACCTAAGAACGGTAATAGAGAATATAAGAATAAATTATAGAAACAAAACAAAGGAATCCATCTGATATCGAACACTAGGCCGTGACATCCAAAAGGGAAGGAATCACCCAAAAATAACATGGAGTCACCCTAGGTTTTTAGAGAAGATAATGTACAATGAATGATTATAAAAGATAAGTGATGTGTGGTTTAAAATTGTTGATCTCAAAACATTCATGACATAAACCCCTTCCACGACACAAATTTGATGATTTTAATGATCCTATGATAAACATTTAGTTGTGTGTTAAATTAACACCGATGGAACATTTTCACAACACCAAACAATTTCATGTTATGTAAACATTTCATTCTCTATAAATTTTCATGATATATTCCTAGAGAAGGATTCACTTCATGTAACTATTTCTTGACATGAAAGTGTCTAGGGAGATGATTCTTGGGAACACATAGAAAAATCCTCGAGTAAACCCAAACCCCCAATGAAAATCCTCTTAACCCACTATCACATTTATATGTATACTATATTAATTAAAAAATATATATATCCCAAAAATTTAGGTCATTCTCCCTAGTAAAATATCTCTGTCAAAAAATTAAATGCTCGAACACCAAGGATTTAAAAAGAAAAACCGACCTAAAAGAGGATAGACCAAACTTCCCCCCTTCTTATTCACCTCAGACATCTCTGCTACCAGACTGGAGAAGTCTTGGATAATATACTAATAATACCCTACTAGAACAAGAAAAATCTATGCATTGAAGACAATATTGGGATTCTCCCATGATACCACGGCTATATCCTTATATATGTCCAATGGAACTCCAGCCTCTGAGATGAGATGGCCCAGGAAGTGAAATTTATTAATTTAGAAACTATATTTTGATAGGTTGGAATAAATTAAATGATCTATTAATGAACTCAAGAAAATTATAAGATGATGGGAATGATAATAAAATTACTAGGATTAAACTAATATTTTATCAAAGAAAACCACTACAAACTGATCTTGGAATGGATATAAAATCTTATCCATTAAGGCCATGAATACCACTTGTGTGTTATTCAGACCGAAAAAATCACCAAAAACTCATAAAATCCATATATGGTCCTAACAAAATGTGAGGAATGTTTGATGGTATGAATATCAACTGATGGTACCCTAATCAAATAAATCATCGATGCATTGAAGGGGATGTCTGTTCTTGACCATCACCTTGTTCAATTTCTGATAGTCCTCACACAAGTACAATGTCCCATAAGCCTCTTGGAGAAAATAATGGGAGAAAACCAAAATTACATACTAGTTCATGTGAAAACCTTATATTCTAGATCATATAACTAAACATTCTATTTCCAATGCTCTGTTCGTAATATCTTGTAAGGATAAATAGAAATTGGTTCAGCTCCCGAGAATAACTCAATCTTGAACTCGATCTCTTGCTCATGTGGTAAGCCATAGAACTCATCATGAAAGGAAAAAGGAAAGTATTATACCACTGAAGGAATGGTTTCCTGCTAAATCTCACCATCATATAGAGCATGACCTAATGTATGAGTCCCGATATAATCTAATCTGCACTGGATTGGTCTGGCATGACCACACTAAAGATCCTACACACCCGGGTGGAAATAGGTGCCTCCTTTTAGATATATAAATGTAAATTTCCTCTAGATATAATTTATGTGATCCTGGTATATATATAACCTATTCATACCCAAAGTAAAATCAAAATATATCATTTATAGCATAATATATTCCTAAATGAAATGGAAACAATGAATTTCAAGAGAATGTGACTTCAAATTCTTGATATTATTTAACCGCACAACCAACAGTATGATGATGGCCAAACCATCATCCAAGAATTAAAAAACAAAGCCAAATACATTTTTAGAATGTGTAGATACAATGGAATGTGATTACCCTATATCATTCAAAAAAAAATAAGGGTAGATGATATAAGAATCATACCTATGATTGTAGAAGGTCAAGCTTCCAAACTACCTAGAGTGTACTAAATTTCATACGCCTTTCCCATATTCACAAAGCCCCTATATTACTACCCTATTATATTCTATATACCTAATACTACAACTCTTGAATTGTGGTACCATGTCCCCTAACTCATCCTGATCTTCCATCGGAACTCCATCAAATGGTGTTTTTGGGGTAGTTGAGTCTTTCCTAGACTCTGGTAAATATCTTGATCCCCTACCACTGCTCTTCTCCTACATGTCCCACAAAAACCTTTGAATATGTACTATCCTACTACATTCATGACACTCCAAATAATTGTAAGGAAATGGATTCCTCTTATGGACAAACTTTACACAATTATAGAACATTAACAGAATATGATCCAAAGATGGCTTTCCACTTAACTAGATGCTTTACCCATTATATCCTTGGAGATAACAATCATAATGGTGCTTGTTTCCACTATAATAATAGATCATGGTTTTATTTGCTGAAATGGAATGGCCACAAATTTGGGACCCTTCTAGATCCCCTTCCAGGATGAGAGTCTGATTCATCATGTTATAAATATAAGTTACGTGAATTTTTTTACAAGTGACCTCATCTCATAGTAAATCCCATCTTAGAATCAACACACCATAGAAACCTCTTCTTCTACTAAAGATGGTGAAAATCTCTATAAGTTGGAGAAAGGTAAAAAAAATTATCACAAGAATTACCTCAGTTTTCAGGGTTCATGAAATCACGTGACTTCTCATCCCTCCATATTTTTGGATTGATGTAGTTTATGAATATCGTCATGAATGCCTTATAGGATAAACTATATTTCTCGCCAACATTCTCTAGAAAGTCCCATCAATGCTTGGAAGGTGTACAATTATTGTGTGTAGAATTATTTACCCTTTTATCTATGGGTTTCTTGAGGTTCTTGAGGATTGTATGGGAAGACTTGATCCCAAACATAGGAACCTGGGTACATCCCTACCCATTAAACTTATGCAAATGTTGTAGTTGAAACTTTGTTTTCAGATTAGAAAATAAACGTATTTTGTGAAAAGTCTCCCTCTCTATGGATCGCATGACCCCCATAAAGCTATCATATAAATGATCATTGATCAGATTCTCAGGAGATGCTAGAAGGTTTAGCTAAACTACGTTAAGAGAATTCTAATTTCCACTCCCCTGATTCTCAATTCAAAGAAGATGATTAGTCATTTTCTCTACAAGACAAACACACTCTTTAGAACACGAGATAAACATCATGGTAAACCTAAATAGGAGAAAAAAACAGAAAACCACCCACACATGGTCTCTTTAAACAGGTCTTAATAAGCGATTTAGCATGAAACAACCCTTCATTTTTCCCTTTTCAATAGAGATAACTAGGACCTCATTTTACAGTTCATATGGGAAACTATTTCACATGGAATAAATATTTCCCTATCTTGTACAATGAATCTCAATAAATATATACCTACATTCCTATAATGATGCATTCATACTCAAACCATGAAAAACAAAGCATTTATTATAAATCTTAAGAGTCAATAATATCACACAACTTGTGAATCACCTTAAGTGAAATTACATCATCTATAACAAGTGAACAACATGAACGACAATCCCATACCTAGAAACTCATCTTTTCCCCAAAACATGGGTTAGCTACCCCCATTCATAACATAATTACTAGTTCATGATTTGTTTCTAATCTCCCTTGAACATTTCTCAAATAGTAAATCAATAAAAAGGAAATACCTAAATCCTCTAATACCACATTTAACGACCCCTGGCCCAAAAATATGTCATGAGGAATAATCATGTTATTTAACTAACATCAAGAATGCCTCCCCATATTCCAGAGGCATGAAACATAAGATGAGGTGTAAATAAAATAGTGGGGATACTATACCCACTATTATGAAGATGTAATAACTATGGACATAATATCAGAGTAACAAAATTAGTTGAAATAGTACAAAACACAAAAAGAAAAACCCTGAAATAAATGTCAACTAAACAATCCAATAATAAGAGAATAATTTAATGATGGCATGGAATGTAACTAAATATCCTTCTAAAAATTGATACAAATAAAACACCATAATAACAAATATAATCTTAAAAGAATCTATTCAAAAACCAACAATAGTCCCATATCCAAGCTTCAACCCATATAGTAAGAAAAAATCAATAAATTTTTTTCCCTTATCCAAGCCTGCATGTATGTAATCTTCTTGGGTACCCAACACTGTCCTAAGTAGGGTGTGTATAAAATATACTAGGTTGATGCAACCATGTCTAAAAAATGATTTGTGAGAAATTTCATTCAATATGGAGATAAACAAGGGTTTTATTTAATCAATTTGTATGATATAACAATTATGTTTCTTCGACACCATAAAAGAATATATATGAGCATGTAGAATCCCCACACCTACAATAAACACATGTCCATTACATAGTCACATAGCTGGGAATAACCCTCTATAAAAGAAATTTTGTATAACACTAGGCTAAGACCTCAATATAAGAATTACAGAAGGAAACCAGGACATTCCCTCTATATAAGAATTACAATATGAAACTGGGAAAATATTTATACAAAATTATTTCAGTATAAAAATGGGAAAAGACCTTTATATAATAATTACAACATGAAGATATCCTAATCCCACTATATAATGATTACATAATGAAACTAGACCAATCTCTCTATATAAGCATTAGATCATAAAGCCGTACAAAACCCTCTATATAATTATTAGAAATTGAAACTTGGCCATGAAATATATATAATCACTACATCATGAATCACAACACAAGCCGTAATGAAAAGAACAAAAAAAAAACAAAACATTATAAGCCACAATGGTCAATTCATCCAATAACAATTTTTCTTTCAATTACACATTAATTCAAAAAACTATATCTCAAACTATTATCATTCCAATGCACACAATTATATCATATCAAAGTACCTCTGGTCTTTTCATTAAACAAGTAATACATTATTCAAGGAGAATCTACCACAAGAAATCAGTTGAGGTCTCATGTCATGCTAATACATATTTTTATCCAAAATCAAGTTCAATGTCGTTTAAGGGTAGGCTCACCCTATGTGTGGCCACACCTAAGAATTAACATTGATGGATCCAAAGGATTACAAGGAGTTATCAAAAACCATGTTTATCATCACCAATTATATCATTAGGTAATCTATACTATGTGTCAGCATGATCGCATGGTACTTCAAACACCCTAAGAAATAGAAATAGAATAGAGGGATTTGTCTATAAAACCTAACTTTATATGGAGATAAAATCAATACCCTCAATAGGGATCTCCAAAAAATGATTAAGGAAAAGGATATTAGAAAGGAAAACTGAGATCACATACTAATCAAGATCAAAAACCTATTCCATGTTTATCACCCAACTATATTAGAGGATAGAAGAAGAAAAGAGAATTCCAATGTGAATGAACTCATCATAGATTAAGAACTAGAACAGGATATTCATGATGGAAGTAATTTCCCAAAAACATCAAGATTTTCCCCAGTGTATGATAGAGGAGGATGAACCATGAATGAAAATAAAACATATGTGTGGCATGGTTTAATGTTAATGATCTTGAAACATTCACGACATGAACCCCTTTCATGTTTTGAATTTCATTATTTACATGATATGATGAAAAACACATCTCCTCGGGTTAAATTAACATCGATATACCATTTTCATGATAAGAACCAATTTCAAAATATATAAAATAGTCACATTCTATACCTATTCATGGAATATTCTCAACAAAGGATTCAGGTCATGTAACCAATTCACAATGTTAACGTTCCTAGTAGGAAATCCTTATAGAAAATCTAGAAAAATCCCTTGGTCAACCCAGACCACCAAATGAAATCTTATTAATCTTTTTCACACTAATACCCAGACCCTATTAATTCAAACAAACACACATGCCCATACATCAAGTCATTTTTTTCTGAAAAAATCAAACTTTTTCCAAGAAAAGGGATCAACTATCTATAATTAAATGAAGAACACCCCAACTAAAAGTGATTCAACAAAAATTAGAAGAGGGACATAAAGGTAAAAATATGGGATCTTACATTTACTAAATCTTTTGGTTATACTAAAAAATTTGTCTATAAGAATATTTTTTGACAAATACACTAACATAGGAGTTTCAAATATGTTTGGATGGCCAAAAGATCTACTATTAGTTCAGTTGAGACTAATACAATAAGGGTACCAAAAAGATTTTACTCAAATCATGTTGGACCAATTTTGTCCAAAATTACTAGGTATGTATTTTATATTGGACAACATGCATGCTATCTACTATTCTATAAACTGGCATGCTAGCACGCATCATATCTGATATCCCTTATCATGTTATTTTAATTTATAGATTTTAGGCATATACAATAATTTCAGGTTGTTTATTGTTTTTGAAAATAAACATGTTGTAGTTTACAAAGTATAAATTTTTATTTCCATATTCATTCATTATGTTTTTATATTTTAAATAAAAAGTGTTTAAATACATATTTTTTAAGATGCATGAATTTATGGGGAGTTACCCCTTTTTGGTTACAGTAATTAATATACTAGCATGTAATTGTTAACTTAATTCTAAAATAGTTAATATATGAAGATTTTAGTTTTGATTAATCTGTTTGAAATATTTGTCAATATTTGAGTTAAAAATTTTGAAATTAATCATGAATTATTTATTATGTTATATCAACTTGAATTTAAAAATTAATTTTGAGCTCTTTTTTTGCTAAACTAGCTAGACACATACTACTTTAACAATATTTTTCTTCTAGCCCAAAGGCCTTCATTTTTATTTTATTATAGATAATCCTCCATTTAAGAGATGAAGGGGAACTCGTACATGACCCGTAGGCCCAAGGAACAATGCCCGACATGACCCGTAATACATGACCCGAAGGCCCAGAGACATACCATGCCCATTACATGACCCGTAGGTCCAGCCTACTAGAACTTAACCTCCCCATCTTCTACATCATTGATCACCTTAGCTCCCCACCTTGCATTGCTGATCGGCTAGAATTTCCCTCTACAAAGCTACACAGTGCCTTGTCCCGATGGCGGTTTCTATACCCTCTCATTCTGACAATCCGGTTAGCTCTGCTTCTGGTGACTTCTATTGTTGCTCTAATCCTCTTCTGGGGCTTTCTCTGTGTGAACTAGGCTGCTCTATGGTCTTTGTGGCCCAAAGTCCCTGTGGCCCGAAGTCCATTGATGAACTGAAGGCCCTGTGAGACCCGAGACCCAAACTGGTGGCCCGAAGGCCCAAATCGGGTGAATAGTTCCAGCTACTACAGTATAGAACAGTACCTGCTACAGTACCATCTACAACACCTGCTATAGTACCTACTACAGTACCTACTACAGTACCTGCTATAGTACTACTACATTACCTAGAAATTCTCCTCCACCCGGTTTTGAACCTGGGTCTCTTGGATGCCAAGCAGGAGCCCTTACCACTCGGGTATGGGCTCATTGGCCAATATTTTTCTTCTAGTAATTGAAATATTTTTTTAGTACTTTTGATTCAAGGAATTATTCTATATACTTCTAAATTTATTTTATTCATTTTAATTCAGATTATTTTAGTCTTTATTTTAAATAATTTTTAACATATATATGTATTTCATAGTGTTAAATTATGCATAGAATTATTTGATTCTATAAAAATAGAATATATTTTTTTTTCATGAAATGAAGATAAATTTCTTAGAATGAATCATTTATTAGTTTATATTTTTTTTCTAATTTTTTTTTCAAATCCTATTGAAACGTAGAATTTTATTGGACAAACTATTTTGATCATATATTTTAGTTTTTAACTCAAGGTATGTTTGATTTTAAACTCTAGGAGAATATTAATTTATCATTTTTTAGATATTTTATTTAAAAACTATAATATTTTTTAATATGTTCATGGAATATTTTTTAATGACATAATTCAAGTGAAATGACTAGATTTTCTAAAAATTTCAATCTTATGTAATCTTCTATAAAAAATTTGATTATCTGTATATTTACAAGTTTTTTTGGTATTTATATTTTTTATATATCCATTTCTATAGTAAGAGTAAAAAAAATATTATCTTTCATTTATTAATAAAAAAAAAGATTTTTTTGAGTTTTAATTTTTTTATATTTTTGATAAATATCAAAAAGTGGGAGAAATATTGTAGTTTTTAAGAAAAATGTTTATTTTTGAAAATATTAAAAAGGGGAAAATTTCTAGTGTGGGGAATTATATTTCATTTTTTTATAAATGGAATAGTCATTTATTTAAATAATGTAAAAATTTTCATACATGTGTTAATGTTTGAAATGATTTGATATTTTATAGGATTTATATAATTTATTATTTTTTTTATGTATTGTATCACATTATATTTTGATGCATTAATTATTTTTATCATTTTCATGGATATTGTGTCAATATACATGTGCGTATTATTTGTTTCCTATTAAAAATTTATTTCACGAGTTAATTTTTATTTTTATTGTTTAAATAATTTTAATATATTTAAGTATTTCATAAATGGTTGTATATATATATATATATATATATATATATATATATATATATACTTCTACAATTCTTTTCTTATAAAATATTTATCTTCTACAGTGAGATCCATCATCTGGGTGAAATACCATGCCCTACATGGATTGGGTAACACCCGAGACTTTTATGTTATATAAATCATCAAAGGAATCTTTTTCTACACAACACTTGCTTGTATTGCTTTACACGCAATCGTGACCTTCCTCGATAGCTTGCGTCATACGCAATACCGAGTTTCACTAAACAACAATATGCTATTAAAACTAGCCGTTATGAATAGTAATAACCACTTTTTGAAATTTTATAAATTTTATTTTTCAAAATGGACTTCATTTTTGGACTCAGAATATCGAAATTAGCTTAGGGTGAAATTTTGGTATTTTTCTGAAAACTTTCAATTTTTGATGAATAGTGAAACCACTAAGTGGTAGGTTAAAAACTGAATTTTGCATAAAACTTAATTTTACCGCATCTGTGAATGGAATTTCGAAAATCTGACAGACACGTTTGATATCAGTAATTAAAATGTGGTTCAATGAGATAAAAATAATTTTTTGGTGAATAGTAACTTTTTACTTTTTTTACCGCGGTTAATAGTAAATAGGGTAACTAAGGGTAAATATGATATTAATATTACCCTAACACATGTCCTAATTCTATTGGACAAGTGTAATTCGACCAAAAACAAACTTAGGAATAAAATATGACCATTTAGGCCCACTTGGATTAGATTAGGACATTTATTATTAATTTATTTAAAGAAGGGTTAAAATAGTTAAAATCAAAGTTTAATAAGTAAATCATTTTTAATATGGGGTTATACATAAGATAAATTCGACTATAAATATTCATTAGAAAGCTAAAACGATTTCATACATAATGGTATTTTATTTATAATTTTTAGACATTAAATAATTTAATTTATTTATGACACAACGATGATGCAGTAATTATCTTATTCATGAAATATTGACATAATTGATGTTATAAACACCAAAATAAATGTAATTTGAGATTTTTTATGAATTCCACTACTTTTATAGGTTACTATGATATATTAATGTTGATTTAATCAACTTGGTTCGAACATTTAATTCTGTTATGACTTTCACAAAAATCATATATCAAATAGTGTCAAAATTGACAAAAAATAGTTTTTAAATAAAATATTATATTATTAATTGTTATTTTATTCCTAAAAATCTAAGGTTCGGCCAAATGACTTAGATAAGGATATATATATTAATAATAAACAATTTGGGGTTCGTTTGGCATGTTATAGTAAGTGTATTAACCATATAGTGAAAGAAAACAAAAAGACACGGTAAAAGTTAAATTATTTAACTTAGAGTTAAATCTAATAGATAAGGTTTAAAATAAGATCCAAACATGTCTGAATTTGATTGGTTGATGAGATTACAACCCTATATCATCTAAGATTCTAATATGAGTCATTTTTGGAGGTTTTTAAGTGGGGTTAAATTTATTATAAATTAATATTTTTAAGAATTCCTAAGGTGCCCCTCTCCTCCCTTATAAAAGGGCACCTCCTTCCCCTCCTCCTCACACCAATTTGAGCATTCAAGCTCGGCCAACCCCTGCCATTTTCACCTCTCCACTTCCCTAGCAACATCCTAGAGGTTCTGGTCTTCCTAAAAGACAAATTTTAGTGCCCTAAGAGGAGGTCTCAAAGAGGCGCTTCAAAGAAGAGGTAATTACCGTTACCAATTCTTTCATCTTTATTTCTTCTTCCACTTTTTCTTATTAGGTTGTTTCATTATGAAGTAATAACATCAGTATCACTCATATACTGATATGTTATTATAAGTATGAAACAACCCTATTTCACCATCTATCCATCCTACGGAAAAAGAAATCACCGCGCGTGCGTACGTACGGAATATCGTCTCCACGCCGTGGTGTAATCTATTTTCCACCATCACCTTACAAGGATGGGTATAATGGTGTAATGAGTAACTATTTATGATTATTATAAAGTAATATTGATACTGAAATAATATATATATACTCCAATACAGTTCCACGATCATAGGAACGATATCATCACTCGTGCGTACGTACGGAATACCGTCTCCACGATGTGATGCGACTCATTCTACATGATCATCATTACATAGTAATTATATAAATGAATTAAATGAATAAATATGATATATGTTACACTAATACCATTCTGGATATAAGGTATCTATAACCTGAAAAGAAGAATAAGAATGTATTCGGCAAAACACGCATAAGAACAAAAGGCAATAAAGACCCGAGTAACAAGTAACAATGAAATATTACTAACAAGAAGCTAAGAATATGACCATATATGATAACATATCAATATGTATGATTCTGGAATAAGTCAATAACATTATTCAAACCATTATACAGGAGCTTCGGACACGTACAAAGCAAATCGGACCTAAGGTAAGGGGAAATATCACAATCTCAATTTTATCCGAGATTGTTTATTCATAAGTATTTACTGGGGTGTATTTTATCATCAACATCCATGTTTCATCAATATTTAATATTATTTCCATCCACCTACAATTGTTTAAATCCATTTTTACCCTTCGGTGAGTTTTTAGTAATATGTATGAAAGGAATCTTTTGTCGTACGAGGTACTTTTTGACTTTTCCGACAAAAGTACGAAGAATGTTTTTTTTAACTTATACGGCATGAATGGATTTTTAAAACATTATATCCAAGAAGCTTCCTTTACAAGTTTTCAAGTTTATTTTTAATCAACTTCTTTTATATTAAAGTTGTATGACATGTTATGAAAGGAAAAAGGGTTTTTGAAGAACAAAGGATATTTTCCTCAAGAATGGAGTTCAAGTGTTTAATCAAAATTATTTTCCATCTAAGATAATAAAGGGTTCTATTTTTATCCTTATTATTACATTGATTTGATCATGTTGTGATGGAATTATTTTTATAAATTCCTTCATCTTATATGAATTGATTTATGATGTCATGATGTTTCAAGAATCCCATTTTTGTTACATGTGTTATGCCATGATGTATGATTTATGATTATGTGGCACACATAAGAAAGGATTCATTATAAGATGGGTGGGACCTATATCTCCCTCCAATGCATTGGGTAAAGATTTTATATCTCATGAGATAGACATGGCTGGAACGGAAGGTTATTTCGGTTCAGTGAAACAGGACTGGAACGAGGGTGACTCGGTTCAAAAAGGGTCTTTGTCCACTAAGATAGTCTTGGAAATGAGTCATGACTAACAAGAAATGATTTTCCATGATTATGTGTGCATGCCACAAAGTTTCAAGTTTCATGTTATGATTATGGGGATCTCATTTTCACTTCTATGATTTATTCCATGTTAAGATTTTATGATCTCTTTTGCAAGTTATGATTTTCAAAAAGATATGATATGATTTTTATTTCCTTTATTTTCCCTTGCTGAGCATTTGAGCTCACCCTTTTATGTTTTCTTTTCCCCAGGTCAGGAAGATGGATATTAAGTAGAATATGCTAAAAGGGACCCTAGATATGATGAAATAAATGGGAGACACTGTAGAAGATTTATGAACCAGTTGTTTATGTTTCCCAGTTTCTAAAGACACTATACCTATACGGTCCTTTGTGGTTTTGTCATATGTTGTAAAAAGTGTGCTTAAATTTTGAAGTATTAACAATGTATGTAAAGTATGGGTCGTTATAGTTGGTATCAGAGGAAAGGTATAGTCAACCTTTGGAAACTAGGATGTGAAAGCCTTAGTAAGAACCCTAAGGATAAGTCTAAGCATAGAAAACAATCTTAGTGTTTTAGAAATGGCCATGAATAACCTAGGATAAGACCTTAAGCATGAAAATTTTATTCTTGAATTATGTAGTTTCCTATTATAATTAGTGTTGCTCACACTATTCTTCTTGGTTTTAGTCAATGGCTGGAACCCGAAGGAACCGTGTTAATGCGGAATGCGATGGGCAATGCAATGATTGTCCCCCTGAGCAACCAAACGATATGGGAGCTGGAATGCAAAATCTTGTAGCCATACTCACACAACTTTCTCAAGCTATGAATCATGCAGGACTTCCAAACGAGCAAAGGAAGGAGCAACATTCTGTTGAATCCTTCATGAGGCAACGTCCACCTTCTTTCAGCGGGTCTACTGATCCATTAGTTGCTGAACAATGGATTAGTACTATTGAAAAGATATTTTCAGTTCTTCAATGTTCTGAACATGATAAAGTCATCCTAGCAGTGTATCGTTTGGAAGGAGATGCTGATCAATGGTGGAATCTTATTAAGAATACGAGGCAAAGGGATGAAATTGAGTCTATGGAATGTGACGAGTTCAAGAACTTATTTTTCAATAAGTACTTCCCTCGTATTCTCCGAACAAAGATGGAGAAAGAGTTCCTTGAACTGAAGCAAAGGGATGATGAATCTGTTGGTACCTATGAAGCAAATTTTACAAGACTTGCAAGGTATGCTTCTGGTATTATTATCCAACCCGAGAGTAAGATAGATCGATTCTTTAGTGGCTTAAAACCAAGTCTTCGAAGGGCGTTAGCCATAAGGGACTTCAATAGCTACGAGGAAATCGTTCGATGTGCTCTCAAAGTCGAGATGGATATTGGAGTAAACCATCAGTCACATGGGTTTGATAAGAAGAGGAAAATGGAATTCCAAGGAAAATCTAAAGAGCACACTGAGAAGAAGATGAGCTTTCCCTTATGCTCAAAGTGTGGAAAGAAACATGGAGGGAGTTGTCTTAAAGGGACAAGTAAATGTTTCAAATGTGGAAAGGAAGGTCATCGGGCATTTGAATGCCGCGATAATGGGTAGAAGATGTCTAATGATGCAAACAAAGGAAGGGATACACAGAATGAACCTACTACACTTCAATGTTTCAAGTGCAAGGAGATGGGGCATTATGCCAATCAATGCCCAAATCCAAGGGTTGATGACGATGGTCGACGTCAACAAAATCTTAAGGCTAAAGACAAAGGAAAGTCACATGCAATTTCTATCAGCGATGTGGAGTACGATAACGAAGTGGTGAAAGGTACACTTACCATCCACTCTAAAGTAGAAAATGTTTTATTTGATTCTGGATCCACCCACTCTTTTATTTCTAAATAATTTTCTAAGGGTATCACCGTATTACCTCAACAATTAGATGTTGAGTTATCTGTGACAACACCTAATGGAACAACAGTCGCATCAAAAGTATATAATTCTTCTCCAATCGAAGTTTGTGGGAAAATGCTTCCTGCAAATCTTGTGATCCTTCCTTTGGTGGAATTTGATGTGATTCTTGGTAGGGATTGGCTTTCTCTACATGGAGATCATATCAATTGCCAAAGAAGGGAAGTCACATTTCATATTCCAAATCAATCTATGATCGTCTATCAATGCAAATATGAACATAACCTTCCAGTGGAAATTTCTTCCATCTTATGGGAATTGATTCCACTAAATGAAGGTTATTTATCTCAAATGGTTGGTGAGAAACTCATGATTAAGAATATTCCCATTGTACGGGAGTTTGATGATGTCTTTCCGGAGGAATTACCGGGTCTTCCACCAAATCGTGAAGTTGAGTTTTCAATAGAACTCGTACCGGGTGCTTTGCCTATTTCAAAGACACCTTATAGAATGGCCCCAATTGAGTTGCAGGAATTGAAGAAGCAACTCCAAGAGAATCTTGATAAGGGATTCATACGCCCTAGTGCGTCACCTTGGGGAGCACCTGTTCTATTTGTTAAGAAGAAAGATGGATCAATGAGACTCTGCATTGATTATCGAGAACTTAACACGATCACTATCAAGAACAAATATCCTCTCCCACGCATTGATGACTTATTTGACCAACTACGCGGAGCTCAATATTTTTCCAAGATTGATCTTCGTTCAGGGTATCATCAATTAAGGGTCAAAAGGGAGGATATACCAAAGACGGCTTTCCGTACAAGGTATGGACACTAAGAATTTATAGTGATGCCATTTGGTCTTACTAATTCCCCTGCTATCTTCATGGATCTAATGAATAGAGTCTTTAGAGACTATCTTGATCAATTTGTGGTAGTCTTTATAGACGATATTCTTGTCTATTCAAAGAGCAAGGAAGAGCATGAAGATCACTTGAGAATTATATTAAAGACCCTGAGAAAGGATAAGCTTTATGCCAAATTTACCAAATGTGAATTTTGGCTTCAAAAAGTTGCATTTTTGGGTCACATAATCTCAAAAGAGGGGATATCCGTGGATCCAGCAAAAACAGAGGTTATCGAAAGATGGTCGAGACCGACAACAGTAACTGAGATCCGAAGTTTTCTTGGTTTGGCTGGATATTATCGACGTTTTGTAAAAGATTTTTCACGATTATCTAATCCACTCACCAAGTTGACTCGGAAAGGAGTTAAGTTTGTCTGGACAGAGGAATGTGAAGAGAATTTCAAGGAGTTGAAAAGAAGGTTATCCAGTGCACCTGTGCTCACACTGCCTTGTAGTGGAGAAAGCTTTGTGATCTATAGTGATGCATCCAAGAAGGGATTGGGGTGTGTTCTTATGAAAAATGATATGGTGATAGCTTATGCCTCACGACAGTTGAAAATCCATGAGCAAAATTACCCAACACATGACTTGGAGTTGGCTGCGGTAATCTTTGCATTAAAGATTTGGAGGCATTACCTTTATGGTGAAAGGTGTGATATTTATACTGATCATAAAGGTTTAAAGTATATTTTCACAAAAAAGGAGCTGAATATGCGCCAAGGAAGATGGCTGGAGCTGATTAAGGATTATGACTGCTCAATCCATTACCACCCTGGGAAAGCAAACAAGGTGGCAGATGCATTAAGTCGACAAGACCATGCCAGTTTATCCATGATGAGGATCACAAAAGATCCAATATTTATGGATTTACAAAGGATGGATCTTGGAATTATAATGGAAGGGGAAAAATCTTATCTTTCTCAAATGAATGTTCAACCATCTATACATGTGAAGATTAAAGAGGCACAGAAAGAAGATGTCGAGTTACAAAAGAAGGTGAGAAATGTTCCTGAATTCAACCTTGATTGTGAAGGGATAATAAAGTTCAGGAATCGGGTTTGTGTTCCTCCCATCCCTGAATTAAAGAAGGAGCTGCTGGATGAGGCTCATAGTTCATCATTCTCTATTCATCCTGGAAGCACGAAGATGTATAGGGACCTGAAAGAGTACTTCTGGTGGGATGGCATGAAAAGAGATGTTGCTGAATATGTCTCTCGATGCTTGGTTTGTCAACAAGTTAAAGGTGATAGACAAAAGTCTAAGGGGATGTTACAACCATTACCCATACCCGAATGGAAATGGGAAAACATCACTATGGAATTTGTCACAGGACTACCTAAAACATCCAAAGGCAATAATGCTATCTGGGTCATAGTTGATCGTCTTACAAAGTCTGCACACTTCATTGCTATTAGAGAGGATTTCTCTCGAGATCAGCTTGCCAGGAAATATGTAAAGGAAGTGGTAAGATTGCATGGAGTACCACTTTCTATTATATCTGATCGAGATCCGAGATTTACCTCGAAGTTCTGGCGAAGTCTTCAGCATACTCTGGATACAGAGTTGAGTTTCAGCACTGCTTATCATCCCCAGACAGACGGTCAGTCTGAGAGAACAATTCAAACCCTAGAAGATATGTTGAGAGCTTGCTCTATGGATTTCAAAGGAGGTTGGGATCAACACCTACCTTTGGTGGAATTTTCTTATAATAATAGCTTTCACTCCAGTATTCAGATGGCTCCTTATGAAGCTCTCTATGGAAAGAAATGCAGGACTCCTACTTGCTGGGATGAAGTTGGGGAAAGAAAGCTATTAGGACCTGATCTCGTTGATGAAATGGCAGAGAAGGTCAGATCTATTCAACAACATATAAGAGCAGCTCAGAGTCGACAGAAAAGTTATGCCGACAACTGAAGAAAAGACCTAGAGTTTGAAGTGGGTGATAAAATGTTCTTACGAATATCTCCCTGGAAGAGGGTTATGAGATTTGGAAAGAAGGGGAAGTTGAGCCCTAGATATATCGGTCCTTTCGAAATACTGGATCGTGTTGGGAAGGTAGCTTACCGATTGGCGCTTCCACCGAATCTCTCTCAAGTTCATGATGTGTTCCATGTATCTCTCCTGAGAAAGTACATACCAGATCCTTCACATGTACTCAGCTCAGAAGTTGTACCGCTGGAGCAAGATCTTTCTTATGAAGAACAACCGATAGAGATTCTGGATCGTAGCGAAAAAGTCCTATGAAACAAGACCACTCGCTTGGTGAAAGTTTTATGGAGGAACCACCAACTTGAAGAAGCTACATGGGAGCTTGAGGATATGATGAGGGAGAAGTATCCTCATCTGTTTGTTACAAAGTGATGAATTTCGAGGGCGAAATTCTTTTTAAGGGGGGTAGAATGTAACACCCGAGACTTTTATGTTATATAAATCATCAAAGGAATCTTTTTCTACACAACACTTGCTTGGCTTGCTTTACACGCAATTGTGACCTTCCTCGATAGCTTGCGTCGTACGCAATACCGAGTTTCACTAAACAACAATATGCTATTAAAACTAGCCGTTATGAATAGTAATAACCACTTTTTGAAATTTTAAAAATTTTATTTTTCAAAATGGACTTCATTTTTGGACTCAGAATATCGAAATTATCTTAGGGTGAAATTTTGGTATTTTTCTGAAAACTTTCAATTTTTGATGAATAGTGAAACCACTAAGTGGTAGGTTAAAAACTGAATTTTGCATAAAACTTAATTTTACCACTTCTGTGAATGGAATTTCGAAAATCCGACAGACACGGTTGATATCAGTAAGTAAAATGTGGTTCAATGAGATAAAAATAATTTTTTGGTGAATAGTAACTTTTTACTTTTTTTACCGCGGTTAATAGTAAATGGGGTAACTAAGGGTAAATATGATATTAATATTACCCTAACACATGTCCTAATTCTATTTGACAAGTGTAATTCGACCAAAAACAAACTTAGGAATAAAATATGACCATTTAGACCCACTTGGATTAGATTAGGACATTTATTATTAATTTATTTAAAGAAGGGTTAAAATAGTTAAAATCAAAGTTTAATAAGTAAATCATTTTTAATATGGGGTTATACATAAGATAAATTCGACTATAAATATTCATTAGAAATATAAAAAGATTTCCTACATAATGGTATTTTATTTATAATTTTTAGACATTAAATAATTTAATTTATTTATGACACAACGATGATGCAGTAATTATCTTATTAATGAAATATTGACATAATTGATGTTATAAACACCAAAATAAATGTAATTTGAGATTTTTTATGAATTACAATAATTTTATAGGTTACTATGATATATTAATGTTGATTTAATCAACTTGGTTCGAATATTTAATTCTGTTATGACTTTCACAAAAATTATATATCAAATAGTGTCAAAATTGACACAAAATAGTTTTTAAATCAAATATTATATTATTAATTGTTATTTTATTCCTAAAAATCTAAGGTTCGGCCAAATGACTTAGATAAGGATATATATATTAATAATAAACAATTTGGGGTTCGTTTGGCATGTTATAGTAAGTGTATTAACCATATAGTGAAAGAAAATAAAAAGACATGGTAAAAGTTAAATTATTTAACTTAGAGTTAAATCTAATTGATAAGGTTTAAAATAATATCCAAACATGTCTAAATTTGATTGGTTGATGATATTACAACCCTATCTCATCTAATCTTCGAATATGAGTCATTTTTGGAGGTTTTTAAGTGGGGTTAGATTTATTATAAATTAATATTTTTAAGAATTCCTAAGGTGCCCCTCTCCTCCCTTATAAAAGGGCACCTCCTTCCCCTCCTCCTCACACCAATTTGAGCATTCAAGCTCGGACAACCCCTGCCATTTTCACCTCTCCACTTCCCTAGAAACATCCTAGAGGTTCTGGTCTTCCTCAAAGACCAATTTTAGTGCCCTAAGAGGAGGTCTCAAAGAGGCGCTTCAAAGAAGAGGTAATTACCGTTACCAATTCTTTCATCTTTATTTCTTCTTCCACTTCTTCTTATTAGGTTGTTTCATTATGAAGTAATAACATCAGTATCACTCATATACTGATATGTTATTATAAGTATGAAACAAGCCTATTTCACCATCTATCCATCCTACCGAAAAAGAAATCACCGCGCGTGCGTACGTACGGAATACCGTCTCCACGCCGTGGTGTAATCTATTTTCCACCATCACCTTACAAGGATGGGTATAATGGTGTAATGAGTAACTATTTATGATTATTATAAAGTAATATTGATACTGAAATAATATATATATACTCCAATACAGTTCCACGATCATAGGAACGATATCATCACTCGTGCATACGTACGGAATACCGTCTCCACGATGTGATGCGACTCGTTCTACATGATCATCATTACATAGTAATTATATAAATGAATTCAATGAATAAATATGATATATGTTACACTAATACCATTCTGGATATAAGGTATCTATAACCTTAAAAGAAGAATAAGAATGTATTCGGCAAAACACGCATAAGAACAAAAGGCAATAAAGACCCGAGTAACAAGTAACAATGAAATATTACTAACAAGAAGCTAAGAATATGACCATATATGATAACATATCAATATGTATGATTCTGGAATAAGTCAATAACATTATTCAAACCATTATACAGGAGCTTCGGACATGTACAAAGCAAATCGGACCTAAGGTAAGGGGAAATATCACAATCTCAATTTTATCCGAGATTGTTTTTTCATAAGTATTTACTGGGGTGTATTTTATCATCCACATCCATGTTTCATCAATATTTAATATTATTTCCATCCACCTACAATTGTTTAAATCCATTTTTACCCTTCGGTGAGTTTTTAGTAATATGTATGAAAGGAATCTTTTGTCGTACGAGGTACTTTTTGACTTTTCCGACAAAAGTACGAAGAATGTTTTTTTAACTTATACGGCATGAATGGATTTTTAAAACATTATATCCAAGAATCTTCCTTTACAAGTTTTCAAGTTTATTTTTAATCAACTTCTTTTATTTTAAAGTTGTATGACATGTTATGAAAGGAAAAAGGGTTTTTGAAGAACAAAGGATATTTTCCTCAAGAATGGAGTTCAAGTGTTTAATCAAAATTATTTTCCATATAAGATAATAAAGGGTTCTGTTTTTATCCTTATTATTACATTGATTTGATCATGTTGTGATGGAATTATTTTTATAAATTCCTTCATCTTATATGAATTTATTTATGATGTCATGATGTTTTAAGAATCCCATTTTTGTTACATGTGTTATGCCATGATGTATGATTTATGATTATGTGGCACACATAAGAAAGGATTCATTATAAGATGGGTGGGACCTATATCTCCCTCCAATGCATTGGGTAAAGATTTTATATCTCATGAGATAGACATGGCTGGAACGGAAGGTTATTTCGGTTCAGTGAAACAGGACTGGAACGAGGGTGACTCGGTTCAGAAAGGGACTTTGTCCACTAAGATAGTCTTGGCAATGAGTCATGACTAACAAGAAATGATTTTCCATGATTATGTGTGCATGCCACAAAGTTTCAAGTTTCATGTTATGATTATGGGGATCTCATTTTCACTTCTATGATTTATTCCATGTTAAGATTTTTTGATCTCTTTTGCAAGTTATGATTTTCAAAAAGATATGATATGATTTTTATTTCCTTTATTTGCCCTTGCTGAGCATTTGAGCTCACCCTTTTATGTTTTCTTTTCCCCAGGTCAGGAAGATGGATATTAAGTAGAATATGCTAAAAGGGACCCTAGATATGATGAAATAAATGGGAGACACTGTAGAAGATTTATGAACCAGTTGTTTATGTTTCCCAGTTTCTAAAGACACTATACCTATACGGTCCTTTGTGGTTTTGTCATATGTTGTAAAAAGTGTGCTTAAATTTTGAAGTATTAACAATGTATGTAAAGTATGGGTCGTTATAGATTGTCTCCACTTTAGTTTATACATTGTATCTTCGTTCATGGATTATACAGTTTATGCAACACTTGTTTCGACTTCTACACAGTTATTTGATTTTTGTTAGGGATGTATCAACACCGTAGTGTGACACAATCCCCTATCAACAATAGATGTGTATCAAAATCTTATTCTCTCATTATTATCATCCAAATCATTTTGACCACACCTACCTACATATAAGCTGACTTCACCTTCTATATACTCACATACTGAACTGAATCACTAATAAACCTATCGTGATGTATCATAAATTAATTTATCTTCCATTATATAATGTTACATTGATTCTTATTTGAATCTCCTATAAAGGAAATTTATTAACATACCATGTGCATATCCAAAGTGACTATAAAGCTAGTTACGTTACGGTAGGAGATAGAAAAGTGATTGTGATGTATTCTTTAACCCACCATGAAGGTACTTTTGAACCTAACATGAAGAATATTTGAACATACCATGATGGTTCATTTTCTGGTATCATAAAGGTATTTATAAAGTAATTTTTAGTTAATTTCAAGTTATAGTGAGTATTATTTTTATGTTACCATAAATTATTTTTTCAAAGTGATCATAAGCTATTTTTCCAAAGTGGTTGTGAGTTATTTTAATTTAAAATGAATAGAAGATATAATTTTAACCTAATGTGACTATTTTCAAGTGATTTCCTGTTGAAGTTGTTCACACAGTCTGTATGCCGACTGTGCACCTTAATGGAATGGTATGTTAACCGAGCACGTGGATTATTCCTCACACCACCAGTTCTTTACATTTTTTATTTTGTGAAAAACAATTTTTTATACATGATATGTTTTAATGATATTTTGATATTTTAATTAAGTCAAATTTTATTTAGTATATTTTAATTGTTCTATTTTTTTAAAAGTAAATTTATATTATAAAAACTATGTTATAAACTATTGAAAAAAATATCACAAAATACTAATGGAAATAATAATTTTCAAATTATATATTCCATACACTATTTTTCATATTTTTGAAATATTGAATTACTGGAGGTTTATGCGACTTATCATAAAAAATTTAGTTATTTGAAAAACTCTCATTTATATTAATGGTCATATTAGAGTTTGTTTTAATTATTTTAATTAATGAATTAAAGATATACAATATTATTATTGAATAAGTGTGATGTATTAACAGGTAATGTTGTGTCTCTATATTTTAAATATTCCTAAACATTTATGGCCATGATGAACTTATGAAACTCCTACACAATTATAAATAAAATGATCATTCGTGATTAGTTTATAAATAGAGACCAAGGGATACAATGAAAAGAAATACTAAATTGATTTTTGAATACTTGATGAAAGGAATGATTTCTTAATACATGATCACGATATTATGTGAATATTATTCCATTTTTGTGATCATGAAGAATCTTAAATCATTCCATTCATTACCGATGAAGTGATCAATGATATTAGAGCTAAATTTTCTTCTACTTATTCTAATTTCCCATGGTTTGGATTAGTTTTTTGTTTTCTTAATGTTATTTTTATTTCATTTGATTGTAATAGTAATCATTGTTTTATGCTTTTCGCAATAAAAAACAATTTGGTATTGGTTATTATACCAACTAAAAGGGAATCTCATATGTTGTTTGTAACATCAAAGAATTTTATCAATTGAATTTGCCTTCTTATATCCTAATAAACATTCATCACATAGAGAACCAAATAAAAAAATTATTATAAAAAATGAAGAATGATACATTAGTTAGAAAATAAACTAATAAGAATATTATAGTGAGACAATAAATATAAAATAAGATAACAACAATGGGAAAATTTAGATATGCTTGACCAACTAGAATAACCACACTCATGATCAAAGATAATGAAATAATATATAATATTAATAATAAAATATTAATTTTTATGATTTATGAATATATATAACCTTATTAAATAAAATAATTGAATGAAGAAAAAATGAAATAAGTTGTATTTATATAAATTATGGAATTTATACCAATGGAATGGTAGCCTAACTATTGGAATAGTAATATTACTATTAAGAATATAATATATCTATTGGAATAGGAAACCCAAATATGAAATCATAAATAAAATTTAGGTATCTTATAAATGAAAATATCATATATTTATACCATGGTGTAACTAAATAAATGTTTTAATAATGATAATTTATGTGTTGTATTTTTTTTTAAAATGTAAATGTTTATCTAAAATTTAGAATTATTATATTGATATAAAAGGAAAATTATTTTCATAAATTAATATTATGTTGTGTTATAATTTTAATCCTATTTTATGATAATTTAATTAATTTTTCAAAGGGTTTTAAAACTGGTGATAACATAAAATCGGTATTTTCTGAATAAATGATCATTTTATGTAAAAACTAAACTTATCCTATTTAAAAATACAATTTAATAAAATTTATTCCAATTTTTAAATCCACACATTGAAAATTGGTTAGGGTGAGTTTTTGGGATTTTTTTGAAATAGTTGAATTTTTGTGAATAGTGAAATAGTGTAATTTATGTTATTTAACAAATACATGATTTTTTGAGCCATGGATGGTATTTGGATTAAGTATTAATGAATTAATTCTAAAACTCAAAAACCATATACTTTATTTAGTCCTAGTAATCAATACTGTTGATAGTATTGAACCAAAATTATAAACTAGTGAATTTAATAATAAAAAACCCCATATCGCCCCCTTATAAATACTACACCTCAACACCCCTTCACCTCAGACATTATTCACCAAGAATCATGTATATATTCTGCCCAATTACCTTATCAATCCACTTCCCAACTTCCAAGAGCATTTGGTCTTAAAAAAACACAAGTCCCATGTGCCTTTAGGAGGTTTTCAAGGAGACAACATCCACGAGGTAAAATCCTCAATCCTTTTCTTTTGATTTCTTTTCTTTTTTATCCTCTCCTTAACTCGCATATAAAATGTTTCATGATAAATGTAAGATCATATATATACTAGAATGTTATTTTTTTAATGTAAAATATATCATTAAATATCTTTTTTTCTGTTTATATTCTAAAAATTATAACATCATCTATAATATGTCACTTCACCTTCA
Organism: Viscum album; assembly: GCA_963277665.1. Taxonomy (NCBI): domain Eukaryota; kingdom Viridiplantae; phylum Streptophyta; class Magnoliopsida; order Santalales; family Viscaceae; genus Viscum; species Viscum album. Next base: position 489,488,294 of record OY728167.1, on the reverse strand, counting down.
TCATGGATGATGAGTTTTAATTTTCTAATAAAACCTCCAAATATAGTCATAAAAACTTGATTATGATTAAAAAAAATACTATAATATTTATATCATAACTTTTTTTATGTTTTGGAACTAATATTTATACATAATATTGAATAAAACGAAACTACGTAATGATGATTGAAAAACAACCAAAAAAACTAAACATTTATCATTAAATTTTTATCAAGTGAATCAATATCATCTCAAAAAAATGATATATGGGACCATTTAAAATTATATATTTTAATTATTACCATATTATTTCACTTCTAGAAAGTTCTTAAATTTTTTAAAAAACATTCATAATTTTACATGTGGGAAACGACCTTGACACTATGAAACGAACGCACCGGAACAATGAAATTGAATCCTAAAACTTGTTAAAATGGTCATAAATGAAAATAATTTTTTTTTAAAAATAAAATAAATATATAATAGGTCCTTATTTAAGTAATTTTCTAATATAATTTTATTATCCAGGACATTAGGCTGAAGTGCAGAACGTATTCAGACCTAAGGTAACAGATCTCTCTAACCTCAAAAATTCCTTTGGGTTACACTTTATATCTCTTTAACCAAATTTATTTATTCATTATTCCTATATGTTTGTCCTAAATTATCTTTATATGTTCCACAAGTTATGATATAATTTTCATTTTTAATTTTTTTCTTCCTCCTTCAATGACCCCTTTTTATATTTTTAATAGATAAGTATTAAATCCCTATAATTTTAATTTATATATTTTTATTAGTTAACTTAGGAAAATATGAGAACCATTGAAAACAATAAATGTGATCATTTCCCTAATGAGATGAAAAATATGAAGGTAACAGGAGCACATAACTTGATGATTGTACTGGAACAACTGGATCATGTTTTGAATAATAACAGGAATCATGTCGAATTCATTCCTTCTCCTAAGAATGTGCAAGTTCTGATAAAATAATTTATGTGACAAAGGCATCATACCATTACTAGATCTTTTGAAACCATTATCATGGAATACTGGATTAACTCAATTGAGAAGATATTAATTATCCCCAAGTGATCAGAAGAAGATAAAATCATACATGGAACCTATCATTTTTATGTGGATGCTGATTAGTGACGGAAACTGATCAAAAACAAAAATTCTAAGGAGGAAATTGATTCCACAGATTGGGAAGGATTCCAGAAATCATTTTTCAATTAATATTTCCCTCGAACTCTCCATCATAATATAGAGAGGGTGTTACATATAATGATGAAAAAGGAAGATGAGTATATTAGGGAATATGAGAAAAATATTACAATGCTTTCAAGATATGATTTCATCTTTTTCATGAACACAAAATATATGTTTGATATATTCTTCAGTGGTTTAAATATGATTCAACAAAAAGCATAAAAAATATGTGACTTTGACAACTACAAGGAGAATTTCCATTGACCCATTAAGGTTTAAACGAAGATAAGAGACACACAGTGGTATCATGTTCTTGGAGATAAAAAAGATGAAAATAGAGTTTATAATGGGAGGATCAATTGATAAATCAAATTATAGAAAGAAACCCCAATATCCCACCAATCAAAAGTGTGGGAAGAAGTATCCTGGTAACCTTCTAAGGTGAACCAAAAGAGTAATCAATTATGGATGAGTGGGGCATTAAGAATTTTTTCTCAAAGGTATTTGAAGAATACCACTAATTTTGAAGAAGAAAGAAAGGTTCAAATAAAAACTCACCCTATTGTAAAGTGCTTCAAATATAAGAAACACATACACTATGCAATCCAATTTCATGAGCCAAGGGTTGTCAGATGAAATCAACAAAAAACCTATAAATCAAAAAATAAGGGGATATTCTCTCACTACTACTGAGGTAGATCTCGACAATGATGTGGTGGGAGGTACGCTGGTTTTTCATTCAAGAATATCAAACATACTATTTGATTCTGGTTCTACTCATTATTTCATATCCTTTATGTTTAATATAACTATTCAAACACAACCTCAAAATACGAAGTTTGAGTTATCTACAAGAAAAGAAAATGGGTTAATTATTGCATCAAAATTATATAACTCATTAATGATTAATGTTTGTCGGATAATCCTTAGAGAAAATCTCATATTACATCCATTGGTGGAGTTTGGTGATATATTGGGAATGGATCTCCTATCTTTATACAAAAGAAACATCAACTATTGGGAAAGGCAGATCACAATTCATATCTTGAGGAATCCTCTAATTATGTAAAAGTGTAAGGAGGATTATGAATATCATTAAAAATTATTATTGAAATTGTGGATATTATTACCTTGTGATGAAGCACATATTGCTCAAATGATTGAGATAAAAGAGAGGATCATGATAGAATACATACCCATTGTGAGGAACTACTCTAATGTATTCCATGAATAATTTCTAGGTATTCCCTCTAAGTGAGAGGTTAATTTCTCAATTGATATCCTACCAAGATATCTACCCATATAAAATAATCCTTATAGAATAGACACCATTGAGTTAAAGGAAATGAAGAATTAGTTACAAATGAATGTATAAAAATGATTTATATACCCAAGTTCTTCACCATGGGGTGAAATATTCCTCTTTTTCAAGAAGAAGGATGGATTAATTCACCTTTACATTGATTATCGTGAGATCAAAAAAATAACGATAAAGAAAAAGTATCCCTTACCATGGATAGATGAGTTTTTTTGATCAAATATGTGTGGCCATGTATTTTTCTAATGTGAACCTTTGTTTATGATATAAAAAATTAATGGGGTTGAAGGAATATACTTCCAAGGATTCCTTTTAAACAATGTATGGGTAAAATGAGTTCATAGCGATTCCATTCAGAATAAAAAATTCTATTGAAATTGGCATGGACTCAATGAATATTGTATTTAGATATTTCCCCAAAAAATTTGTGTTAGTCATTATAGATTATTTTTTGATATACACTAAGAGCAATGAAGAACATGAGGCGTATTAGAATTTTGTGGTAAAAACATATTTTCATGAGAAACTATATATAAAGTACAATAAAATTAACTTTTGGATGGAGGAACTATCATCATAGTGGTATGTTATCACCAAAAAAGTGACATCTATAGAGCACAATAAAATAATGGAAATTGAAGAGTGGCCCATACCGACATATGTAATAGGGAAATGTAGTTTCCTGGGTTTATTAGGGTATTACCGATGACTTATGAGGAACTTATTAGGATTGTCATACCATATAACCAAGCTAACCTGTAAGGGAGTAATGTTTGTTTGCACCAGTGAATGTAAATGATACTTCAAATAGTTGAAAAGGAGGCTTATCACTACACTAGTACTTTCATTTTTGACATGTGGGGAAGTCATTGTGATATAGAATGATTATTCAATAATGGTCTTAAAATATGTAATTATGAAAAATGATGAAGTGGTATCCTCTTCCTCAAGGAAGCTAAAATTTTATGTGAAAAAATATCCCACACCTAATATCGAGTTTGTGGCTGCGATCCTTACATTGAAAATTTGGAAACATTATATTAATTGGGAGATGTTTGAGATATATTATAATCATAAGAGAATCAAATATATATCCACATATTAGGAGCTTAATATGGGCCAACAAAGATGGTTAGAGAACACAAAGGATTATGACTGCTCCATCCACTATTATCCTGGTAAATAAAATAATGTACCAGATGCTCTAAGTATAAAGGATCCTATAACTTTATCAGTGATGAGAATTGAGAAGGATACAATCATATTGCACTTAAAAAGGATCGATATGTGAATCATAATGGAAGATATATCATAATTAATTTCACAAATTATTTGTCAATAATATTATTATGGAGAATATAATGTATGTTTAAGGAAATAATGTGGAAATTTATTAAAGGGATAAAGATATAGGAAAGTGGAAATCCTTAGAGGTAAAAATTGGTGAGGATGGAGTTGTAAGATTTGTTTCATGGATTTTTGTACTATAAAAACTATAAATAAAGAAGAATATTTTGAATGATGTAGATAGTTTAACATTATCTATACAACCAAAGAGAAAAAATATGTATCGATATAATCTAGAGAACTATTTTGGGGAAAATATGAAATAGAACTCTGAATATACATCAATGAGTCTAGTATTTCCAAAATTGAAGTTCTATAGGAAAAATTATAATGTAATGATACAACCATTACCTATAACTACATGGAAATGGGGTAACATAACTATGGATTTTTTCACTAGACATCTCATGAAATCCAGAGGAAATAATTCTATATGAGTTGTTGTGGATCATTATATAATGACTTCTCACATTATTATGATTTAGGAGGATTTATCACTCTACCAAATTGCGTGGATATACATCATAGAAGTTATGAGGCTGCATGGAGTACCATTATCAAATATATCTGATCATGATCCGAAATTCATCTCCAATTTCTAGAAAAGTTTATAAAATAATTTAATTACTATGTGTAACCTTGAGTACTTCTTATCAAGATCAAACTGGCGACCAATCTATTTAGATTATTCACATAATAGAATGCATGTTGGGATAATTACCAATGGGCTTCAAAGGAGGATGGGATCAAAAACATCCAATGGTCTAGTTCCCATACAAAAAATAGTTTTACTCAAGAATCCAAATGGCCCTAGATGAAGAACATTATGGGAAATGATGTAGAATACCTATATACTAATATTATGATGGTGAACGTAAGATTATAGAACCTGAAATTCTTGATGAAATGGAAGAAAAATCTATGACCATCCTGTAGAATATTTGGGATTCCTAAAGTCGATAGAAGAACTATGTAAATAATCATGGATGAAACATAGTTTTTTAGGTTTCTATAAGTTATTAATCTGTATATATCCAAGGAATAAGGTCATGATATTTGGGATTAAATGAAATCTATGTTTGAGGTACATTGGCCCCTTTGAGATGCTTGATCGTGTTAGTGATATTTTCTATCAAATAGCACTTAATCAAACAATGTCTCAAGTACATGATGTATTCCATGTATCCCTCTTTATGAATTAAAAACTAGATCCATCACATTTACTAAAATCAAAGGAGGTATAACCATAAAATGATCTCTCTTATGAGGAGCCATTGACAAATATCTTAGACCATAGAGACAATTCTCTACGCAATAATACAACCCATATAGTTAAAGTTCTATAGATGAACCAAAAATATGAAGAGGAAATATGGGAACCAGAGTATGATATGAAGGAGAATTTCCCTATGTTTTTTTCATCTTAGTACGTAAAATTAAAATTCAAGGAAAAAATTTCATAATCATGGCTAATGTAATGATCCTGAATCTTATCAATGGAATTTCCATTATTATGTCATAAAACACATACATCCCATAGATAATCCAACTAAAAAAATTATTTATCATAAATGAATAATTATAAATCAATCATCAAATAAACTAATATGAATGTTACGATTTGATAATAAATAGAAAATAAGATAACAAGAATGGAAAAAATTTGGTTCTACTCGATCCACTAGAATAACTACACACACTAACAAAGTTGTATAAATAGAAAATAATGTAATTAATAAAATATTAAATTCAATGTTGTGTGTGTATATATAACTTGAAGGTAAAATAGAATTGAATTAATAATGAATTAAATAATATGTATTTATAGAAATTTAGGAACCTATACTATTAGAATATTAACTTTACTAATGAAATAGTAACATGACCATTAAGAATAGTAAAATTGCCATTAGAAAAGTAACATCACCTATGAAAGTATGAATAAAATTTATGTATCTTACAAATTAAAATATTATATATTTATACCATGGTACATGTAAATAAATGATTTAAAAATGATAAATTATGTTTTGGTATTTTTATAAAATGTAAATGATTATTTAAAATTTTATAATTAATATAATGATTCAAATGGAAATTTATTTTCATAAAATAGATACATAAATTAATATTCGATTTCAATATAATTATAATATTATTTTATGATACCTTAATTAATTTTTGAAAGGATCATAAAATTGATTAAAACATTTAAATTGGTATTTTTTGAATAAATGATTATTTTATTTAAAAATTAAATTTATCATTTATCAAAAATGATTTTACTAAAATATATTCCATTTTTTAATGTACAAATTGAACAATAGTTGGGGTGACTTTTTGGTATTTTTGTAAAATAGTTGAGTTTTTTCTGAATAGTGCAATATTGTAACTTACAGTATTTAACAAATACATGAATTTTTGATTCATGGAGGATTTATAGTTGATGTAAGAACCCATTGGTTCAAACTCTCCTGAAACCTTTACTACATTTAGTCATAGTAACCAACAATGTTGATAATATTTATCCAAAATAATAGGATAATGAATATAATAATAAAAAACATCTCTCTTCCCCTATAAATACAACCCCTCACCACCCCTTCCCTTCAAAACTTATAACTCTAAAATATTTTCAATATTCTTCCCAATTACCATAAAAGGCACATTACCCCTGTCATATAGATTCTTTTATCATCAGAATACCAATCCTAGCTTCCTTAAGGATTTTATCTAGGAGATACCATTCAACAGGTAAAATCCTCAATCCTTCTCTTTTAATTTTTTTTCTTATCCTCGCCTAAACACCTATCCAAAGAGGCCTAATAACTCCAGTATCATATATATAATATAATTTTATTTTTTTTAATGTAATATACATCATCAAATATTTCTCTTCTCCTTTTATTATAAAAATGAAAACATCATCTATAATATGGTTCACCGCCTTCGTGGACGATGAGTTTCCATTTTCCATTATCACCTTCAAGGATTCACATAGAACGATTAATATAATTAAAAAATATTTTGATAATTATATTATAACTTGATTTATTTTTTATAACTAATGTATATAAATTACATTAAATAAAACGAATCTAGTTCCTGATGATCGAAAAACAGCTATAATAAAGTAAACATTTATCATTAATGTTTTATCAAATGAACAATAATCATATCAAAAAAAAAATATGGTAAAATTGAAATTTTTGGAAGTTCATTAGTACCATATAACTTCACTTTGGTATAATTATTCACATACATAATGAACTTCCATAATTTTACACAAGTAAAACGACCATGAAACCATGAAAAGAACGCTCCCGAAATAACAAAATAGAACTCTCTAACCCTTTGAAATGGTCATAAATGAACTTAATAAAATTATAATAAATCAAATAAAATCATAATAGGTTCTTAATTAAATAATTATTTAATAAAATTTTATTATTCAATAAATTATGTGCAAGTTCAGAACACATTCATACATATAGTAAGGGATCTCTCCAAACCTCTAAATTACCTTGGGTTTACGCTTTCTCTCTATTTAACCCAAATTTATTTTTTATTATTATTACATATTTTTTATAAATTATATGAATATGTTATTAATATATGTATATATCTTAATTTATCATTATTTGGTTGTGAAATACATGTTTTAAAAGGCCCCCTTCTCAATTCCTCAAGATAAGTAAGACCGATTGAAGGGGACTTCCCCATTTCTTACCCATTTTGAAGTAAAATAAATAAATTGTATTAAACCACAATTAAATTTATAAAATAACTCATTTTATCATGAAAACATATTTTATTTCATTTTTTATTTTATACAAACAATTATTCATTCATCAGGGTTAAAACTACTTAATATTTTCCCTTAAACCACATGAAAGTAGCTTATTTCTAAACATTCATAAACAATATTTTTCATGTATTAACTTAATATGAACATAATTATTCATTAAATATTAATTTTTTTTATTTTATTACTGTCCATAAATTATTTAACACATTATTTCATGGATATAATTATTATACACCGTTTGGTTATGCGTTATGACATGATTACGATACACATTTATTTCCATGGGCAACCCTTATGTTTGTTCCTTATGTTCGATTCATTATGTGACATATATATTCATGAACATTTTATGATGGGTGTTCCCAGATAGCACCCCAATTCATTGGGTAATGTTTAATCTCATGAGATGTCATGTATGAGATTAGGGAGTAAACCAAATCCATTATAGTACTTTCTCCACCACATGATATATTTTTAGCAGCTAGCCTTGACTCATTTTCATGTCATGTTTTAGGTTTCTTCCACATTCCAATAATACCAGGATTATATGATTACATTTTACACATGTTATTATTTAATATGTTTACTCTATATCCATTCATTTTATGTGATCATGTTATGCCTTATAACTCATGTGTTATGATTCATTCCCATGTTTATTCCCTTACTGTATTTTTTAGCTCAGTAATTTTTTAAATGTATTCCCCAGGTTATAATATATAGATATAGAAGCTCAAAAGAATTTATGATCTCATTATAGAATCTTAATAAAGTGTTGTTTTATTCTAGTTTAATTTTTTTAATATTATTTACATTTTCTTCAAAAGATGCTAGACTATATGATCCATTGTTTTTATTTCATCGATAATTGTGCTTAAAATCATGTAATAATATGTGTAAAAGGATAGGGTCTTTAAATTGTTACTACCTAAAAAAATTCAAGTTATATAGGGTTGTGACTTCAAAACAATGTTATGTCAGACTAGGTTGTTACTCCTATAAAATCTGAGGGTTGTACCTCTGGGAACTATAATAGGAAGAGTCTATAAATAGGTTATTGTTCCTTCAATTTTTTTTTACTTAGTGTATATCGATATTCTCACCGAGTAGAGATGATTTAAGGGTATAATAGAATCTTTATGACATAAACCATTAAAAAAACTATTCTCATATTTTAATTTGTGCTACACTATATTATGAACAATTCACTTTACTATTAATTCATTCCTAAATATACTGTGATTGATTATTTGTTCTAAATGTTTTAAAAATAAATATTCACCCTTATCTAGTATTTTATCTCCATTAATCTTGATCCAACACAAGTTCCTCAGTATACACCCTTTATTTCATCATCATCCATAAATGGGCATAAAATTTCCCTAGGGGTTGTTATGGTTTGAAACGTGGTATGATAAATAATTATTGGGTGAGTTAAATGTTTTGTTTTTGGTTTAAATCTTAAATACCATTCAATTTTTTTGATTTCATACCTCTCATGGATTCTTCTTAGATCATTTTATTCAAACCGGGCCATGACACATATCCCTTTTACCGTTCATATCTCTATTCATCCCCCTCACCACTTCATCTACCCTACTAGAATCATCCATTCTCGACCCTACTGTAGTTAGTGTATGAGAACCTACTAACTTTTCACTTTTGATAACTTATGTTTTCATAAATACTATATCACATTGTTATTGTTATTCTGCATAACATTAATGTGATAATTTCCATAGAATATTTTCCTAATCGATAGGTTATAACAGGTTCCCTATATAATAAGAATATAGAGATATAAAAAAAATATGCTTAAATATTCCCTATTCCAAAAATACATTTAGTGATGTGTTTTTAACATGTAGTGGTGGTTTTGTCCACCATAAAATGATTTATGATGATTTTTCTAAACCACCAGGTTTACCAATGTACTAATCATTTGGAAGCACTTTAAAATATCCATTTCAAATCATTTATCATAGGTTTCAAAAATGTCACTATATAACTAGTGATGAATATTTTTTGTTTTTTTAAATAATTTTTTATTAGTTATTTTTATTTATCTACCAGACTCTCCCCTTATAAATGAAGAATATATGTGTGTGGGTAGAAATTTGAACCCCTTGCCTCTTGGTTGTTCTTCAAACCCTTTACCACTCCAACAAACTCTTGATGTGGTGACCAAAAAATCATTAATATAATTATATGTTGGTAAATACATGTAAATATATATGAAAATATATTTATTAATAATATATAAAAACATACATAAAAATAAAAAATAAGTTAATCTAATTATATATAAATTTATAAATATGTGTAAATATGTGTAAATATCTACTAAATATATATAAACATATATAAAAGTATATAAATATACAAAAATAAATATAAATATATATACATACATACATATATATATATATAACTTCACACACATATTGAAATATACCTATGTATAAATATATTTTCATATATATAAGCATATATATATATACCCAAGTAATATATATAAATAAACAAATAAATATATATATATATATAAAATTTACACACACATATATAAATAAATATATATAAACAGATATAAATATACATAAATATATATATATACACATATACATATAAATATTTACATATACAGATATACCAAAAAATACATATAAATATTTATAAATTTAATTAAACACACACACACACACACACACAGATATATATATATATATCATGTAGAGGGTATTAAAATACACCAAAGGACACACACACCTAGGTTCTCTAGAGGGTTGTGCCTCATCCCACACCACTAGGGAGGAAAAGAAACCACTAGGTATATTTTATTAAAAATTTTATTGTTTTAAGGTCCAAATTCTTGATGGATCAATGACCCAACTCATAGTGGACAATTTCACATGAAGATGAGGACCCAAAGGCCTCAGTGAGTAGCCACACATCATGCCGTGTAACCTTACTAATGCCTCACCACCCATGTCAACAGTTTCCATGCAGTGTTTCTTGTTTGGATGTTTCATCACCCCCACTAAGAATCATTATATTATGATCCCCATCGACACATTTTAGCAGGGAACCCCTCTACCCCACTTCATAAATTTTGCTGAGAATTGGTTTGAATCATAGGTTCGAAAATCCATATCTCTTTTAAATATCACACCTGATGATGTTTGCATGGCGCCCCACTACACCACCATACTTTTGTGTTACACATTTTAATTTAACCCACTATACTGATCTTCAAAATTTGGGTCACCCCTCTATCTCATATTAGTATGGATGGCTGGTTGATGGGTGCAAGCACACCCATCCTTTGTTCTAGGTCTCGCACCTTGTAGCGCATGTGTGTCGCCATACCATGTCAGCTACTTGTTGCATCAAGTTTTTATCCTTGTTCTCATCATGACACATTCAACATGCTATTGATCCTACCCACATAGTGGGACCCTATGTCCTGAAGACCCCATGCCCTAAGGTCCATGGACCAAAATACCCTCTCACCTGAAATCCTAGTTTTGATGAATATTACCATTCCAAAAGTACATGTTTTTTTCACATAGTAATTCAACTCCACTTAAATTTTTATCCAGGTTTTATGAAGGATTACGAGGTGACATTAACATGTTGGTAATCCCCCAAATTTATAAATATAATATATAAACATTAATATATATATATATATGAATATATATAGTAAATAAAAAATAAGAAATAAGAAATATACATAAATACATAAATACATATATATATATAGTAAATAAAAAATAATTAACCAAAAAAAGTGGGAAGTCCACAAAATTTACAACACCATCATATGAATAGGAATGTTAATATATACACATATAAGTATATATATATATATATGAGAGGTAGTTTTAGTCCTAGTTTTAATACATTTCTGTGTGTGTTTGTATTTGTCTTTGTGTGTGTTAATATGTAAATATATACATATATAAGTAATTATTAATAAATAATTTACAATTTACAGTTAATAATTAATTAAAAAATAACTAATAATTTTTAATAATAGATAATTAATAATTAATAGTAAATAGCCAAAAATTAAATAAATTTATAAACAGAAAATGATAATAAGTAAATAATAATAATTATTAGATTATAAAAAATAATTTATTATTAAATATTTATTATTAGAAATTAAATAATAGTTCAGTTAATTATTAAGTATCATTAATTTATATGGTCATTAATAAACCACCATGTAATACATGATGATTAAATAAATATTTTTTCAATAATATTTTTTAGTAGGGTTTTAACCACCACTGAGAAACCACCACTGGATAGTGATAGTTTTTATTAAAATGCTGTGAATTAGTTTTGGTTCTATAAATCATTCATTAAATGATTAAAAACTTATTCATTTAGCATCAGTTATAAAATCTATTTTATGGGACATAGATGATGTTGGACTACTAGGTGGTTAGAAGAGGATTTTACCCATCTAAGGTAATAACAAAATATATCTCAGACAATTTTATTGAAATGGAACAACTTGAATAAATATATCGCCATGATAGTTTATAGAGGAGTTAATTTTATATTGTTATAGAAATATAAATTGAGCATATAAGGTGATGATATAGGTTAACATTGTTCTTGATGAGATTTATACTAAAAAATGGATTATATTACACAATGGAGTCTGTATTAAAGTTTTTGTTGTTGTGGAATATAAAAATTCTCTATGTGTTCTCTATTGTGTTACTAGATGCTGATCGTGGACTTTAGGTAACTTCAACCAATTCCATTGAGAAATAGGCTTAAAGGGACACCCACTAAGTGTATCCTAATTCTCATTAAATTCCAATTAATTTAATACTGTGAATAATTATTATTCTCATATTTTGGAGTAGTAATTATTAAGGTAAATATGATTCAAAAAATTCAATCATAAGATAATCATTTCTAGAATATGTGATTTGAATTTTATCTATTATTAATTATTTATAAGGCAATAAATAAATATTTATTTATTCAAGAGTTTAGTGAATAGAATAATATAATTTTTTTTGGAGAAAGATAACTTACCCAAAAGGACAAACCTCCTTTATTGAATAAAAGGAAAATTATAGAATATTGAATTATTATTTTTATGATAATCCCTTTTCAGGAAAGAAAAAATCTCATTAGGTACATCACTGAGCCAGGTAAACTCAAGAGTACTTACCCATTTATTTTCATGCGCATCAGCCAAATAATTTTCTTCACGATGTACATGTTTGATAAAATATTTCATGTATGAAAAAGTGTCCATGAAATTGATCCATCAGGATGTCATCTTCTCTAGGAGATGAATAGTTCCAATTCTAATAGCTTGCACAACAGTGGTGGAATTTTATTCAAGCCAAAAGCTGAACCAACCTCGTTGATTTTGAATTTACAAATGATTGAAGAATAATTTTTTTTTGGGGGGGGGGGGTTATTCAGTTGTCTCATTTTTAAAAATTTCTTCTCTAGGAAACTTAATCCCTATAACTTGTTATATTTCCATCCTTATTAGCTTGTAGTAAACTCATGTTTGTGAATATATATAAAATTAAACATGGTACACATGATTTGCAAGATTCGACCTCTGTATGAGAACCTACATCCTTTCCATAGCCACCTCTATGGGTCTATGGAAATTCACTATTATGAATAAGTGAATATAACTTATGTTGAACCCTATAAGACACCTTCAACATACCAATAACAATGATTATAATAACTCCTATCAGTATACAAAAATTTTCACCTGAAATGTTGAGCCACAAAATATAATGAAATAATGATACTTTCTCCTCCATAAGGATCTATCTTGAAACTCAGTATGATGTAGTTGAGTCCAATGACCTTAATTCTGATGAATTTAGTCCGTTGGAGTTAGTATGATTCACCAATTTTGTATATGAACTTGAATAAAAAGATTCATGATCTACTAGTATAAACTTCAGTACTTATTAAACGTTTTTTTTCAAATAATCTGTCTAATTTTTTCAAAAATACTAACCATTTATTTGTTAATATGAAATGTCAATAGTCTGATCTTCTAATTAAAACCCTATGTACATAAGAACTTATTAAAAATGAAACAACATCAGTAGGAAAACACACTTATGAAACTTAATTTATAGAGTAATAATTCATTTTCTCATTGGTGAATAGTGTTAACTACTTATGTACTTTCCTCCAATATTTATAGGTTCTCCAGAAATGGTTCTGGGGGGAAATTGAAATATTCTCCCACTCATCCAAATTAGATAATGTCTAAATTTCACTCACATTTTACCCTCCACTTTGACTATTTTAACCTTTCTTATTTCTTTTAGTAACTTCTTGAAACTTATTGAATCTTCACAACTCTTATTGAAGAACACCATATTTAGAAAGAAAACATCAGTCCATAAATGATAATAAAAAAATATAGTCTGAATGCATATTGAACATTAAAATTCTCTTTAACCAATAAAAAAGAAAACAACTTGAACAAATTCAAACACACTAAACAAAATATATCTCCCTTTCATTCTCTAGGCCAACTGAAAATGGATAACTACATTTTTTCATTTTTTAAATACTTCAGAAACCTATAATATCTATTCAAAAAAACATCATCCATAAAAAACAATCATTTTCCAGACACTATGAACTCTCCTACTTATTTATTTACAAATCTTCATACAATGTATTCATCTAATAAATTTGAGTATGATGAAATTCTACATCCTATAACTTATCGATGTTAAAGATCCTCCAATGTATTGATGTCAATTAGATCATATGATTAATCAGTGTTATCAATTAATCCCATTATAAACTCATCAATTTCTTCTTTTCTAATCAGATTAGTCTAATAGAAATATTAAATCATTCTAACAACTTTCTCATCTAATTAATATCTTTGGTGAAACAACTTCTTGCTTCTCAAGTCATCTTCAATCGATCACCTTTAATGTTTATAACAATCCTATATCTAATGGATCAGTATATGTATCTAGTCTGATGAAATGGTATAGGAATAATTTTAGATTAGAAACTTTACAAACACATCAAATGACAAAAAAACATGTTTATAGTCTTCTAATAACTTCTTCACCTAGTGCTTCTTGGTCTGATGATCTACATATGAAAAACCAAAATTCTTGAAAAGTATGACAGGAGAACAATAACTTCTACCTTTCCTTAAAAACTAATATCATGGTATTTTTCATGATGTTGTGAACTGAATATCATAAAATAATTATCTGAAATATTTTTATCAATTTTACAACCTTTCCATTATGAATTTTAAAAATAATAATTTCAATAACTTCTGAATTAACAAAGTCTTGATCAAATGTATTTCATCTATGTAAATACATGGATTTTCTTCCATCCAATGAACTAAGTATAATCCAGTGCATCTAATCAATATATTTGAAAACACTTCCATTATTATTTTTCATAGTGACATAAAAAACAAATTATTTACTTTTAGAAACATTTCCTAATCCTTAAATACAAAAAATTATTTTAAAAAAACCAGTTGTCAAAAAAACATTGAAATCACCACAAAGGATCGTCAGCTTTTCCATTTAAACCACATTAAATATACTAAAAATTTAAGCATCAATAGATGAAATGATTCCAAATAGAACATTTAGGAATCACATTCCATTAAGAATATGATTTCTATAAATGTCCTGATATCCATAAGGACCTTGGTTTCCTCTTGAAGATCCATCTATGTTATATTTGATCCAGCCTGGAAGTGGAGGGGTCCAGATGACTTCAATGGTTCTATAAGGATGAAAATGACTAATTGCAATGAGAAAATTATTAATTGCAACAATATCAAGTAATAAATTATCAAAATAACGATTTTTAAGTTCATTCACAATTTTTCCAGAAACAATAACTCAATCCATATATGATGGTAGAAAAAAACTAATATTTCCCTGAACTAAACCATTCTAGCTGGTACATAAACCTTAAATAAATTAATATTTTCCAATAAGGAATAAATTTAGAAGCTACTGAGAATGATATATATTATTTTATATAGTTATGTGTTCCAGGATGTTGGTTGTGCAAGGAATCCTCACATTGAAAAAATTAGCAATGACATCCCAAAATACAACAAAAGTAACATAGCTTAGAAATTGGTGATCAATGTTATTACTATGTTGATTAAATATGACACATATCAAGTATAAATATAATCCATGAAAATTAATAAAATCATTATTATGAATCTTGGAATACATATCTCTCCCTAAAATTGAAAATTTGGACGGGAAAATCTATCTTCTGCTCAAACTCATTGTCCACCTATTCATATTCCCCTACATAGCTTCTCGGTAGAATAATTTGGAGATAATTCAAATGGGGGAAGGATCAAAAACTAAAATTTATCTTGAATAATGATTTTTATAAATCAAAACCATTTCCTTGATATTATATGGAATCATGTTCAAGGAAATCATCATTTTCACCTTGATTGACACATTTGTGACAAGTGATGGGTGAAAAGAATTTAATATTTTAAACATTGGAATATCTATATAGTTATATAATCATAATATGAGAGATGACATGATTTGGTCCATCCAGTGAGAACTCACTGAAATTATGGAGAAAGAATCCTTGAAGGTGGGCCATATAGAAGAGTCCACATAGTTTAGATTTTCATCGTTGAGCCTTACTGAAAATATAGATCTCAAAAAACAAGTGCCTTCAACTTCTCATTGATGATACTCCACATGAAAGTAACCTGTAATTATTTATTGAATCTATATAGGTTTTTAATATTCATCCATCCACACTAAATAGGTTGGAAAAATTGATTCCATTTAAACATTACAAGTCTTCTCTGAATGATTACTCCACCCCAAACCTAACCCTAACCCTAACCACGCCCCTGAACCTAACCCCGATCGTATCCCTAACCCTACCCTCGACCCTAACCCTAATGAAAATCCTGACCCTCCATAACAGTAACCACAACCCATCTGAACCCTACCTGAGACCCCTAACCCAAACCCACCCAACCCTAACCCTCATCCCAACCCACACCCCCCCAAACCCAACCCTAACTCGAACCCCAACCCTAACTCCCATCCATAACCTAATACTAACCCCCAAACCTAATCCTAATCCTAACCCAAACCATAACCCTAAACCTAACACCAACCCTAACTATAATTCCCAACCCCAACCCTACCCTTAGCCCTAATCCTGACCCTCACCCTAACCCTAATCCTCCTCACCTAACCCTAATAATAACTCAAAACACAAACTACCTAGGCCTAAGCCTAACACCCTCCTCTCACCATGACCCTAACCCTACCCCCATTTCTAACCATAATGAAAACCCACAAGACCCTAACACCGAACATCTAAAACCATAACCCTAACCCCTCCCCCCAAACCCTAACCGCAACCCCAGGATCCAATCCCTTACCCTACTAACCCTAACCCAAACACTTAGCATAACCCTAACCCCAAACCCAAATACTAACTCTATAATATACCATAATCCTAACCCTTACACTAAAACCAACACTAACCCTAAGATATCATCGAACCTAACCCTAACTGTAACACCCAACCCAAAAAATACCATAACTATAACCTAGACCCTAACCATATACCAACCCCACCCCCTGAAAACTATCCTTAATCTTCAGTCCTTAACCCCAACCCCAAACCCCACCTTGATCATAACCCTAACCCCTAACCCTATCCCTAACCCCACCCCAACCATAACCCCATGTCACGAACCGAGCCGGGTCGCCATCCATCCCGGCGCCTGACCCGGACCACGGCATGGCCTGAAGGGTGTTCCTGATCCCCACGGGCTGTCACAAGTTCCTGGATATCAAAACTAACACATGGGAAAGATTTACTAGAAATAGAAAACACAAAATAACTGGCATGATAAATAAACTAAAACTGAAAATAGAAAACGAAACATGACCTTAAAATAAAATCAAATTCAATGGTCTACAACTTGAAATGACATCCAGAAAGTAACGAAAACAAAAGAAAATAGAACTCCAACTCAAAAATCAAAGCAACAAGATAGGTGTGACATCCACAAGCCACAAACACCAACTTTCATGATAAGACCATCAACAACCCAAACCACCATCGCTGATTTCAACGCTGCGACCTGGAATACAAAAGAAACAGAATCTACATACTCCCAAATGTTTATGTAGGGTGTCAACAAAAATCCCAGTAGGATGTCACCCAATAAAAAGGTTCCACGTATAAAAATTAAATGAAAAATACATTTTCAGGCTAAATAAATGAAAGGACCCCAAATCCTGAACAAATTTGAAGAAACAATTTCTATAAGGAAAAAAATTTCAATGAAAACAACTTAAATAAAAATAAAACACCCATGCAGTTAAGAAAACCCAAAACATAAAAAAAACCCAAATTCTTCAATGTATGCCGACGGTGAGTGTATAGTAGTCTGGAGGCACCAATAGTGGGAGAGGAACTATAGCTACTAGCAAAAGAATGGGACCCTATAACATCACATCTCAGTGAACAGTAGTATAGGAATCACAAAAATATTCATTCTCAAGCAAGATCCACTATTAGGGAAAACATATCCATAACCTAGTGGTCTCTAATCATCATCCAAAGTTTAGTTAGTGTTGTAATTGTCAAACCAGCTAAGAGAAAATGGGCCAGAGCCGCTTCTGTATCACTAGAGTGCTAGATCTAGTCCGCCCACCTAATACCCAGGCTACCCCTTTTGTGCTCAAGATGTTCCAATTTCACATTTCATGTTAAATGTAGATGAATAAAACAAAGAGGGTTTTACCGAAACCCAATGCCACACTTTCACACACACAAAAATCTATTTAAAATTGTGCGCATACCAAAATACATTACCCTACTCAATTGAAACAATTACTGCAATGCTAATAATTTTTTAATAAAAACATATTAAATTGGAATCACTAATAATTTTGATTAAAACATATTAAATTATTTGTAAAAAATTCTTTAAAATGAAACATAACATGACTTAACACACAAAACCAACTCAGCCCTCCTTCATCACCAAATGCACCCAACGTCACATCCAAAACACAAACTGTACCACTCGCATAGATTAGTAACCCGACCAAACAGTTAAAAGTCCATTTTCCCGGTAAAACAAGACACTAGAAAATTTTATTTAGAAATTCCAGAAGATAAAGTACGACTTTAAATGCCGATGACCCACTCAAACCCTCTTTTTAGACAAAACACATATGAATGCTACACCAGAATATAAACTGCCCAATTTCCACATTTTCACGAAACAATCAAAATATTTATTAAACACTAGTAGATATTTCTATGTGGGTTTTCACATCAAAAAACCATTAAACCCACAAAACACCTTCCCTTGTGACCAGACACATGAAAAACCATGTCGAAACAATATTAACACCAATTTCACAAAATAAAAGATAAATTCACATATTATTAAACTCTAACAATTGACTAAAGATATGTTTTCAACCAATGAACGCACCCACCCATATAAACATACTACCAAAAAATATATCATATGGAAGACATCAGGAAAACAAAATCCACACACAAAATAATTAATCAAAGAGCATTATAAATTAATTAAGAAAGCAAATAATTCATTAAATAATGTTTAAACACGGAACCACCTACCTCAGGTGAAGAATTTCTGAAAATTGGTTTAATTATTCAATCACACATAATACGCACCATAAATGAACCAAAGGTGAACCCTAAAACAAGAAATCAAAACAAAAAATTTAATATTACACCCTATGAAGAACCCCATAGCTGCTGGAAAACCATGAACTAGAGATAATTAAAGAAGAAGAAGAGGAATCAACCAGAAGGGGGCGTCTCCTAAGACGTCACATGTGCCAGAGGAAAACCAACCGGGGGCCACGAATAGGGGAAGGTTTCCTGCCGGAATTCACCGGATAGAGGCTGGCCAGGGGAAGAAGGGGGGAAACGATCTTGGATGGCCGAGAGGGAGAGTAGGGAAGCGACGCGATGGGGCCTGGAGGTGGTAGCAGGGGGTACAACGACATAGGGAAGACATTGTGATGGGGATGGCCGTGGAGGGAGGCGCCGAATTGATGATTTCCAGGAGGTAACAGACTTCTGGGGATTGCTGGAAGAGGAAGATGAAGCGCGGACGGAGAAAGTCGGGCCAGTAGGGGAGGGTGTGAAGTGGCAATATGGGGTGTTCAAGGGGGAGGTGGGCGGCGACCTTCAGCACGCAGGAGGGGTAGCTCGCAGGTGATGCACAAAGGATACCCAAGGGGGAGGGGGAGCCGTGACGAGAATAGGGGATGTATGGGGGGGGGTCCGCCAACCATAGGAAAAAAGAAAATATAAAAACAAAAATAAAAATAAATGAATGAAAAATAAAGAAAAATAAATGGGAATTAATAATAATAATAATAATAATAACAGTAATAACAATAATAATAATAATAAATGTAACAATAACAATAATAATTATGATGATAAAATAAAATAGGAATAACAATAATAGCTCAATAAAAATTATACCCTCAAGGATAATTATAATGAAAATATTACTAATTAAAATTATAAAAATTCTAATGATAATAATTAATGATGATAATAATAAAAACTTATGGTTATAATATTAATACCATCAATGGCATTGAAATTTTTTTAATAGCAATTATAAAAATAATGACTTAATAAAGTGTTAACAATATTAATGATGATAACCTAATAAATTCTATATTCATAAAACTTATAATAATAATAATAATAATAATAATATTCTCAAATGACATTATTAATAATATTATTATTAGAACCATTGTCAATTCATCTTATTTCATTAGTTGATCATTAGATCGGGTGTGCGGTGAACCGGGCGGGGTCGCGTGGAGACCCCGACAAAGTCGCACAGCTTTGACCGTGCCCTGACCGTGCATCAGACACCTTCATGCCTAAAATATTCATTTATCTTCAAAAAGTAAAAATTTTAATCGGGCTCAGCTCGTACGTCGATGAAGATTTGAAAAAGCGAATAAAAATAATAAAAATAATAAATAAATATGGTTTTAGAAATTAGGGTGTGACAATTTATCCCACCATAGCGCTTTCCATCCTCGGAAACCCACAACTAAGATTGAACCCCAAAGTAGAAAATGACACCCCTTAAGGCTCAAATAGGATCCCCACAAACAACAAGTGAGAAGAGGTAAACTCATCGTGCTTAGAGAAGGTAACTTAAATGAAAAACTCAAGAAACCTGTAAAAAGATTTTCCATCTATGTATCAACCGCCCCAAAGAGTTAGAACACCTACAGTTGATTGATCAAGGATAGAAACTCTTGCACTCATGATAAACTACTTCACAAACCAAAACATCTCAAGCACCATTAAATGAAAACCACACCATTTGGATAGAATGAAAAAACAATGTCAAACCATGTACAAGGAACACTCTTATCACTTATCACCAAGCCATATCTAGGAATGGAGCTAAAAGACCAACTGGGGGAAAGCTGAAAGTGGCTCCCCACCATTTAAAACTTATTGACGCCGAGATGAGATTAGAAAACCAACATGAGGATGCCTGGACGGACTCCCCACCATTATGAAGAAGGGCCAACACGTTTCACTCCAATGAAATTTGAGCAATACTCGTCGCAGGTCTCCACACCATTATAATTCACAAGAGATACATGAAATTCAAAAATATTCCTGACAGTGACCAACCACCCCACCACAAGCGGCGGGGATGGAAGGGCCCGACTACCGGGGCGTCAAAAGCGTGACCCAAGACAAACCTTCTTCTCCACATCCCTGGATGAGCCCTTTTCAACTTTGATAATAATTTACCCAACATACCACATAAGGACCACTAAAGCGATTACATCTAGTGGGATGTAACCCCTAAGACTTTAAGGAAACGAGACGAACACACCTCCACATAATCATAGAAACCTTATGTAACCAGACGGTACGTTCGTAATGGAACAACCATAGAAACAATTTAAACTGCCTCTACTTTCAACACCAATGACAGAAATAAATTCGGGGCCCCATACACTCCCGGGGTTCCTGACCATGCGCCAAATTCACTCCAAGGCCTATGGTTGGAGCCCTGATGTTTGAAGCATCTCCTTCCACGTAGTCAGGTATTGAAGACTTCTGATTGGAGCTTCTCCTTTCAATGTCACACGCAACCATCCTGCAACTGAGACAACTCCATCGGACACTACACACCTTGACATCCAACAACTCTCTTGCGGCACATCCACCAAAATATGGGTTTAGATAATGCACACGCATCACCTATTCACCTTAACCAAGGAACTTAAAGAGGGGAAAGAGGCATGACAAACACTCGCCTTTGAACAGAAAAAAATTATAAATCCCTAAGAGGAGAACATGCTCCTATGAAAACAGGGATTCCCGAAGGGATCTATGAAATCTACCTTTTCACATTGAAGAGAACTCACACTGCAAGACGTCAGCAAACATGACCCTCGCAGCCGATGAAAGCACTACAAGCCTTTAAAAACATCATCCAACGCTGATAATTCCGAACCGCCTTCACCCTTCCCCACTGGAATTCCTTTCACCATATCCAAGTGGGACATTCAGAGACAACGGTGTCAAACTTCATACCCGAAGACTCGGACAACTCAAAGAGACAAAAACTCCCTTACAACCCCCCCCCCACATCTATCATCTTTATACAAGAGGATCCACTTAGTTGTAAAAAGGAGAGGTGTGTTAAATTCTAGAATTCAGGAAGAGAGTCCTTTGATCAACTAGAGGGTCAGCCAACAACAAATTTCCCATGGCCGCACTTCAATCCCATGTTATCTCTTTATGGGGCGGGGGGGGGGGGGAGTACACTAGTCATGAAATAAAACCATGCACCCAACCAAACAGTTCCAATGGTCAATACATACCACATACGAACACTAAATGTGTAGGGGAAACAACTGTAAGGGCTTCCCGAAGCACTTTTCAAAAGAAGAAACTAACCACATGCTTGCAAACCAACTTACAAATAAAAATTCAAACTCAAGACACAAATCAGTTAAAAAGGATTCTGGGATCAAAACACCTCACACCCAACATTTACAAAAAACAATGACACGCCACATGATCCCTGTTTATTTAAAACACCAAATTTTCCTTTAACAAAACATCCTGAAAAAGAACAAAGCTGGTGGGTTGCACAAACACCAATGGTGTCCCCTGTGCATCACACATGCATGTTCCTGTGCCACACCACCCCCACCTCATGTCCATCCAGTCACTCAACCGTTCGTTCCATTAACCACTTCTCTTTCCATATACACTCATGCATGTGGTTTCCTACGAGAACACCAAGGATCAAAACCAAACCTTTCTATTTTTCAAAACCAAAACATTCATCCCACACATTTCAAACCTCATACATCATTTCCTTTTTAAAGTGATTAATTTCAAAACATTTTCAAGACCAAATCATTTTTACATAAAAAACTAATTTCCACAATTCCAAAACAATGAAATGAGGAATGATGCAAGAGAAAACTAGTGTCAGCGGGTGACTGGAACATATGGTTGGCGGCCATATGTCAATCAAACCATCGACACGGGAAGTATTATACGATAGTACCCCCAGCTCCACATGGCTTTCCAGACCCTGGGAGAATGCTGGGACCCCTGACCCTACTCGCTTTTCATTTTCTGTAGATAAGATTAAGCACACAGACCATTGATTGTAGACAAACCTCAACTTACTTCGGTAACTTGAGTCCTGCCACAAGGTGTGCTGTCCAGGAACCTTACTCGTAGCCTGAACGTCGAGTCTCGAAAACGTTAAATTCAGTCTACCAAGACTCTATCCCAAAAGAACACGACCCAAGAGAGAAAACCTACTCTGATACCATTTCATCATGAACCAGGCCGGGTCGCCATCCGACCAGGTGCCCGACCCAGACCGTGACATGGCCCAAAGGGCGTTCCCGATCCCCATGGGCTGGCACAAGTGCCCAGGTATCAAAACTAACACATGGGAACGATTTACCCAAAATAGAAAACACAAAACAACTATCAAGATAAATAAACTAAAACTGAAAATAGATAACCAAACAAGACCTTACACTAAAATCGAATTCAATGGTCTACATGTTGAAACGACATCCAGAAAATAACAACAAAAAAATAAAGTAGAACTCTAACTCAAACCTCCATGAAACAAGAGATGTGTGACATCCACAAGCCACAATCACCAACTTGCATGAGAATACCATCAAAAACCCGAACCACCATCACTGAGTTCAACGCTTCGACCTGGAATACAAAAGAAACAGAATCTACATACACCCAAAGGTGTATGTAGGGTGTGAGCCAAAAGACCAGAAGGACATCAACCAATAAAATGGTTCCATGTATAAAAATTAAATGGAAAATACATTTGAAGTCTAAATAAATGAAAGGACACCAAATCATGAACAACATTGAAGAAATAGTTTCTATAAAGAAAACACTTTCAAAGAAAACAACTTAAATAAAAATAAAACACCCCTGTAGTTAAGAAAACCCAAATCATCAAGAAAACCCAAATGCTACACTGTATGCTAACGGTGAGTGTATAGTATTCCAGGAGCACCAAAAGTGGGAGAGCCCCTATAGGTACTAGCAAAAGAATGGGACCCTAGAACATCGCGTCTCGGTAAACAGTAGTATAAGAATCACAACAAAATATGTTCTTGTGCACGAGACACTATTTGAGAAACACATCCATAACCTAGTGGTCTCCAATAATCATATAAAGTCAAGTTAGTGTTGTAATCGTCATAACAGCTAAGTGAAACCGGGCCAGAGCCGCTTCCGAATCACTAGCACGATAGATCTAGTCTTCCCACCTAGTACCCAGGCTTCCCCTTTTGTGCTCAAGATGTTCTAATTTCACATTT
The DNA here is from genome assembly GCA_963277665.1 of Viscum album. Taxonomy (NCBI): domain Eukaryota; kingdom Viridiplantae; phylum Streptophyta; class Magnoliopsida; order Santalales; family Viscaceae; genus Viscum; species Viscum album. The sequence continues at coordinate 489,463,661 of OY728167.1, read as the reverse complement.
CATGTTAAACATAGATGAATAAAATAAACAGGGTGTTACTGAAACCCAAATCCACACTTTCAAACACACAAAAATCCATCTAAAATAGCACGCACACCAAAAGTATTTACCCAGCTCAATTAAAACAATTCCCGCATTGCTAATATCTGTTTATTAAAAACATATTAAATTGGAATTGCTAATAATTTTTATTAAAACATATGAAATTATTTTTTAAAAAATTATCTAAAAATAAACATAACATATCTTAACACACAAAACCAACTCATCCCTCCTTCATGACCAAACACACCCAACGTCACATCCAGAATAAAAACTGCACCACTCACATCAATTGATAACCCAACCGCAGAGTTAAAAGACCATTTTACCAAAAGAAAATACACTAGAAAATTTTATTAAGAAATTCCAGAAGATAAAATATGAATTTAAACACCGAATACCCACTCAAAACCTTTTTTTTGGAAAAAATACATACAAACGCTACACAATAACATAAACCACACACTTTTCATATTTTCACTAAACAAATGCAAAATTTATAAAACACTAGTAGATAGTTCAATGGGGTTTTTCACAGCAACAAACCATTCAACCCACACAACACCTTCCCTTATGACCAGACACATGCAACGCCTTGTTCAAGCACAATTAACACCACTAGCACAAAAGAAAAGATAACTGCACATATTATTAAACACTAACAATTAACTAAAGGTATGTTTTCAACCAATGAATGCACCAACCCATATAAACATAATACCAAAAAATATAACACATGGAAGACCTCCTGAAAACCAAATCCACACCCAAATGAACAAATCAAAAATAATTATAAATTAATTAAGCAAGAAAATAATTCATTTAATAATGTTTAAATGTGGAACCACCTACATCATGTGATGAATTTCGCAAAATTGGTTGAATTCTTCAATCGCACCTAATGCGCACCATAAACGAACCAAAGGTGAATCCTAAAACATGAAATCAGACCCACACAATTTAAGATTAATCCCTAAAAAGAACCCCATAGCCTCTGGACAACCATGAAATAAAGATAATTAATGAAGAATAAGAAGAATAAACTGGAAGAGGGCGTCTCCTAAGATGTTGCACACGCTAGAGGAAAATTAGCCAGAGTTCACGAGCTGGGGAAGGGAGCCGACCAGAATTCACTGAACGGAGGCTAGATAGGGGCAGAAGGGGGGAGGTGATCTGAGCTAGCCGATATGGAGAGAAGGGAAGTGGCACGACGGGGCCTGGAGGCAGTAGCAGGGGGTGCGACAGCATGGGGAAGACGTTGCGATGGGGCTAGCCGTGGAGGGAAGAGTTGGCTTTAAGATCGCCGGGAGGTAGTAGCCTGCTAGGGATTGCTGGAAGAGGAGGATGGAGCGTGGTCGGAGTGAGTCGGGCCAGAAGGGGAGGGTGTGAGTCAACGCGATGGGGTGTTCAAGGGGGAGGTGGGTGGCAGCCTTTAGTGTGTAGGAGGGGGAGCCCACATGTTCAGCGCAAATGATACCCAAGGGGAAAGGGGGAGTCGTGACTAGAATAGGGGGAGGTAGGGGGTCCTCTAACCCTAGGAAAAAGGAAAAAAAAATAAATGAAATAAAAATAAATAAAAATAAATGGTAACTAATATTTATTATAATAATAAAATTAAAAATAAGAATAATAATTATGATGATGAACTAAAATAAGAATAATAATAATAGCTCAATAAAAATTACACCATCAAGGATAATTACAATGATAATATTACTAATTTAAATTTTAACAATTCTAATGATAATAATTAATGATGATAATAATTATAATTTATGGTGATAATATTAATACCATCAATGACATTGATAATTTTGTAATAAAAATTATAAAAATAACGACTTAATAAAGTGTTAACAATATTAATGACGATAACCTAATAAAATCTATATTATTAACACTAATAATAATAATAATAGTAATAATATTCTCAAATGAAATTAATATTATTATTATTATTAGAAGCATTCACAATTCATCCTATTTCCTTTGTTGATCATCAGGTCGGGTGTGCGGTGAACTGGGTGAGGTTGTGCGGCGACCTAGGAAAAGTCGCGCAACTTTGACCATGCCCCAACCTTGCATCAGACACATTCACACTGAAAATATTTTTTTATCTATAGAAAGTAAAATTTTTAATTGGGCTCTACCCGAACATCGACGAAGATTTGAAAAATTGAATAAAAATAATAAAAATAATAAATACAAATTGCTTTAGAAATCCGGGTGTGACACACCAACCCCTTTCAACCCTAACACCTCTCCTAGAACAGTAACCCTGACCCCCTACACATTAATTCTTGCCCCCACCCCCACCCCACACCCAAACCGTAAACCTAAACCCCATATACCCTTGAACCATAACCCCAATCCCCCCGAACACTATCCATACCCCCCGACCCTAGCCAAAACCATAACCCCATACCATAACCCTAACACTAAACCTAACCCCCAACCCAAACCGAAACCCAAACCACCGTTAATCAAACCCTAACCCCAACCTCAATAATAACCCATCTAACACTAACCCAACCACAACCCCCTGAACCTGACCTTCAACCTAACCCCCTCACCCTAACCCTAAATTCCCCCACCCTAGCCCTGTGACCAACCCTAACCCTGACCTTGGCCCTAACACCTTACCCTGACCCCAAACCTAACCCCCAAACCCTAACCTCAACCCTAACCCTAACCCTAATCCCCCTGACCCGAACCCTTACCCAAACCCCCTTGACCCTATCCAAACCCACCTCAGTCTAACCCCCTTGACTCTAACTCCCCTAACCCTGACCCCCTAACCCTACCCCCCCAAACCCTAACAACTTAACCATAACCCCCAACCCCAAACATAACTCCCACCAACCCAAAATCTGAACCTAACCCTAAAACTAACCCTAACCCCCAACCCTAACCCAAAACCCAATCCAAACCCTATCCCCCAACTATAGCACCCATGGTTTCAGGTACATGCCCCTTTATTAATGTATTTGATTTATATATAAGGATTATGTTATCTTTGGAACAGTTTTGAGGGGTTTTGGAATGTTATTAAGTTTTTTTGGAGATTCACAGTTTGAGCATGGTAAGCAGAAACAATTGAAAACTTCCAAGAAACCGTGAAACTGAAAAAGAGGGCACTGGTTAAGCGAATGGTTTGGAGTAGCCATACAGATTCCAAGAAAAACCATGCAAGGATAGAAAGTGAGGAATACCATGATTGAATCCTGGTTTGTTTAACTTTGTGTTCAAACCATGTGGGGTGTGGTTTGATGCAGTGGATCATGCATGGTTAGTGCATGGTTTTCCTGACCATGTGCCCTTACTAATCATTATTAGATTATAGATCCAAAAAACATTGATCTAATATAATTTACCTCATAAAAAATCATTTTCCCCTTAATTATACCATAACAAAAATTCCCCTTCCTCCCAAGGCTTTGGATCTTATTCCTTTTGATCCAAGAGTGAATCCTAGGAGAATCCAAATTCTTTGGAGCCCTAGATTCATCAGTAAGTGATCACTCTTCCCAATTTTCCTTAGATATTACTTTTCCACTCTATTAAAATCATGGATAAAGTCTGTTGTGGAATGATCCATGCTATGTGATGTCAATATTGATTGGATATGATTGTTTTTATTAAAGAGAATAGTATCTAATGTAAATTTAAGAATATCTAAGCTGGTTTTTTTTTGAATTTTTTCATTGTTCATCAATTTCCCCAAAGATTGAGAGTTAGGTGGATATTTTGTAAAGTCATCATGAATTTATCCTGAAGTATTGATTTCAAATTGATTTAATTTATTGAATTTCTGGTAAAAATCATGGTGTATTTTGATGGGAACTATCATTTCAATTATGGTTATTGAAAATCATGTGAATTGAATGACTTTTTGGAGAACTCCGTTTTTTTATAATTTATAATGGTGATTTTAAAATTACGGTTTCTTTGATTCAATTGAAGTGTTTTTTAAATTATTTGAGAGGTAATACTTTGTGTTTTTGAAATACGTTGACATGATTTGGTCATAATGGTTGGGTATGAGTTGAATCGTTTGGATAATGGTTGTGATGTAACACCATCAAAGGGATCTAGTATGGACATGATGTTCCATTGTCAATGGTTACACCAAGATTATGTTTTTGTGTGTTATGGATGTGTGTGTGTACAAGGAAATGTTTATTCCAAATAAAAAATTTTGAAAAGGGTTAAAGTATTCATTCTTGTATTTCATGAAAATTTGATTTTAAGGCTTATTTAGTTACATTCCATGGAAAATTGTTTTTGGTTCGATATAAAATCTTTAAATTCATTTTCAACTATTTTATATAAATGTGATAACATATTTTATCTATGTGGAATGATTTGGGAAGTCATCGGGGAAATACTACTGAATGTTATACTCACCCCCTTCTTGGTAAATTTTGTGCATTTATGGACGTTATCTTCTGATACCCCAGTAAAAGAAAGGTATCACAGTTATTTTTTGATGAATCATGATTCCTTGGGAATGGCTTGTTGATTTGGAGCACTGATCAGGGTGGGAGTTTCTAAGAAGGCATCCTGTTTGGCTTTGGGTTTATTAGTTTTGGTTTCCTATTTATACTATGATATAATTGATGATATGTTTTTGGTTGAGTTGTATTTTGTATTCATGAATCATATATGGGATTGGTCTAGTTTTTTTCTATTTTTTGGTTGTTTATATTTAAATGGAAATCACTATCTAATTGATTATGAATCCCTTAGACTTTATTTCCATCCAATGGTTGCTTGGTGATGACACCTATGTCTAGTAACAAACCCATAACTTCTCAAGCAATTAAGGAGGTGCAGAATGTTACAATTGGTATCATCCTATTAATTATTAGAGTGGAAAAATAATTATCTTTTTTTCCTTTATTTGGGTAGGTATAAAGGATATAGGATCATCAAACATTGAAATTTAGAGCTTAAATATGAGAAGAAAATATATTTATGCTAAACATTTATTTTCTAAGATGTTTGGGTACATGAGTATTTTTGAGACACTTCTAGGAGGTGTAGCATCATCAAAAAGGGTTTATCTAATGAGAATATCATGAAACACATTGACTGAAATCATTTACAAATAGGGTTAAAAAATTATTTTTAATAATGCTTTATGATTTGGTGAAAAGGGGTTGATTATTGAAAATAGTAAGAAATGGTTTTATTTTCAAAATACATGGTGTAATTTAAAAAAGCTTTGAAATTTGAAATTGTTGAATATTTAAAATAATTTTTGTGATATTGGTGATGTGGTAAATTTTAAATTTCTATTACTTTTTTTCTAGAGATTGAGACTAAATGGTGTTTTCTTTTGGAAATAGTAAATAGCATTGGGTAGGAGACATAAGAACTAACTATAAGAGGCTAGTGAGAATGTGGTTACTCCATAGACACATGAAAACCAACAATTTTCTAGATTATTTCCCAATAATTTCATTCTTCTATTAGTTGGAAGAAATAGGACAAAAAAATGAAATTTAATCATTCTGTTTAGTTCAAAAAGAAGAATACACCCATATTTTGGGGTGATTCATTTTTGGAAAAATTAAAAGTGTTATTAAATAGGATGAATCAAATATTTGATTTCCTTGTCACACCAATAGTGGTAAATGTATTTTTTTCAATGTACATATTTTATGATGTTGAACACCAATGGTGGGATTATGAAATTCAAGCTAAATAAGAAAAAGGAATGACTTGAGAGTATTAGTATGATTTTTTTAACAATAAATTATATCTTCATAATTTATGGATTGAGAGAAAAAAAAATATCTTCATTTTGAATCATGAAACCCATCAATGATATATTTTACACCCAATTTTTTAATTTAGTCCCCTTTTCCCCAGATGTTACTAGACATGAATCCATGAAGGAAATTTTTTTTGAATTGTGGTTGAGGATAGATATTTTCTCAATTATTCTTGTGCTTTTTATATTAGATTATACAGATATGGTCAATAGATGAAAAGTGGAAAAAAGGTATCACTTAGGAAATAATGGTGGATCTATCATGTTGATACCTATGGGAAATGGTGGGAACTGTAATGCTAGGATTATGTAAAAGTGGGATATCTTTTTCCAATATGGGGGTATGACTAAGAATTAGATGGAAGAATCAGTGATTCTTCCCCCTAAACTAATGGGGAAAACTAGTTTTTTTTTCAATGTGGTTCTCTTAATAAAATAAAGGAATATTTTATAAAAAACCAATATCATGTCAAAATTTCAACAAGATGGTACATCAGAAGAATTATTGTGATAGTGCTCCATGTTCGAGTGTTAGAGGCACATCTCATGATTCTCAGAAGTCATTTTCTTCAATGGCATGGGTGCATTATAATATCACTCATCACCAAAATTGGACCAGCTATGATGATATTAGGAATATATGACTCCTCAACTAGTGCAATATCAATAGGGTAATAAATAGAAAAGTACAGTGAGTAGGAAATTTTATGGATCTGACCAAGTGATCATGGATGATAAATTAGGACCTTTGATGAGGATAAATATGATTATTATGGATTCTAATCTTATGGGAGATTTGTATGATATGGGTTCATCCCGTTATATTTATTTCTTCTCATGTTTGTGATCATATGGGTATTTATGTTGAGATAATTCCATCTATTTTCAAACTTCAACCTCATCTTGAAAAAAGAGACTATATATCCTTTATGTAAAAATCATGTTCTGTAACTATCAATGGGGATCAATTTATTATGGATTTCTCTGTAATTATTACTGATGAATATGAATTAATCACAGGTATGGATTGGTTAAAAATATTCAAATCTCACATCAACTGTTATACGCAAAGGGTTAGTTTTATAATTAAAAATGGGGCCAATCATCACTTTAGAGGAGATAATAATGTGATGAAATGTGGATTATGACTGATGGCCCTAGTGATTGGAACTATCTCACAATATTTAGAGGCTTGGGCCTTGGAATCTATGTATGATATAGGTAATTACTATTTTACAATTATTTGTGATCATTTTACAAATGATTTTCCAAATTATTTCTCAAGGTTCTTACCATCAAGGGAAGTGTAGTCTATGATTGATCTCTTACTAGGGACTAGTCCTATATAACTTATATATTATAGATTATAACCAATATAATTAATTTAATTTAGTGACTAGTTATAAGAGTCTTAAATAAAAGGGTTAATTTGGACTAGTGTGTCTCTATGGGTAATACTAGTATTTTTTGTGGAAAAAGTGGATGGAACTATTATTGTTTTTGTGGATCATTGTAAGGTTAATAAAGTTACAATAATTAATCCTTGTCATATTCCATGAAATGGTGATCTATTTTATTAAATTAGGGGAACCTAGTGGTTTTCTAAAATTGAATATAGTTTAGGATATCACCAACTATGGGCTCGAAAGGAGGATATTCAGAAGAAAGAATTCAAGAGTAGATATGGCCATTATGACTATGTAGTCATACTTTTTGGTCTTATGAATGAACCGATTGAATTTATCAAAATGATGAATATTGTATTTTAATGTTATCTAGATTAATGTTTTTTGGTGTTTGGTGTATTATAGGAAAAAGGTTGACCATGATAAACACTTGGAGATAGTGTTGGTTATCTTGTGAGATCATGGTCTATATTCCAAACATTCAAAGTTTGATTTTTGGAACCAAGAGGTAATTTACATTTCAATATTATACCTGATAAAATTTGTTACTATAGATTTAGAAAAAGATAGAGGTTGTGATCTCTTAGAAACCTCCAAATAATGTCTTTAATATATACAGTTTCCGTGGCCTAAGTAGTTATTACCAACATTTTGTTCATGAATATTCAAAACCAACATTACCAATTAAAAATTTTACATGGAATGGAATTTCATTACAATTGGATGAGGAATGTTAGATTTATTTTCAAGTGCTTAATGTTCTCCTTACATCATCACTGATATTGATACTTCTAGAATTAGGATCTTGATATGTGGTGTATTGTGATGCTGCAGAATCTGGGATAGATTGAATTCACATACAAGCAGATCGTGTTATTTATTATAGCTAATGGAAATTATATTTTCATGTGAATAACTACCCAACACATTATTTGGAATTAGATGATCATTACCATTCATTTAATACATTACTTCATTTATTATTTAGTGATAAATTTTGGGTTCTTATAGATTATAAGAGGTTAAAGCACGTAATATAAGAAAAGATATATTTGAATCTAAGACAAAGAATATGGATAGTGTATCTAAATGTTTTTGAACATTTCCTAATTTATACATAATTTAGAGGTAAATATGTGGTGGATTCATTAAGTATGAAGTCATATAGTCAGTTTATAAAAGATCTTTTAGATCAATGGTAGTCAATGTCGATGATATTCTACTTGTACATAGATTGTGATGAATGAGGTAGTGTTATAGTTTCCCTTCTTGTTTATTTTGTTCCTAATTTTATTGAAAAGGTAAAATATGAACATACTTATGATTCATAATGTGTTTCTATTAGTTCAAAATTCAATGGTGGGGAGAAAATTGGGGGATGTAATCTGGAAAGATGAGTAGTTTTTTGGTTTCGAGATCCTATGATCTTACCATTGGATTGTCAGTAACAACTTATTTATTCATAACACCATTATATATGTCCTACTCATCATGAAATAAAAAATATGTATTAGGAACTTAATGGATAATTTTGGTGGGCTGGCATGAAAGGAAGAGTGGATGGGTTTTTCTTAAAATTCTTCATATTTTAGTAGGGTAAGGAAGAGCACCAGTGACCATTAGGTATGTTGTAGTCATTACCAATTCACATGTTGAAATGGGATAAGATGGTTATGGATGTAATGATAGGTCTACCAAGTATGGTTCAAAAAAATCCATATGGGTGATAGTGGATTGGATAAAATTTTTTACCATTTCATCCATATTTTTGAATCTAATATGGTGGAATACTTGTCAGAAATATATATTCAATAAATTGCAAAAAAAGCATGGAATACTAGTTATAATAGTATTAAACTGAGATATGAGGTTTATTTATTTATTTTGGATGTCCTTAGAGCATGACCTTTATCTTAGTTGACTATGATCATGGCATATCATCCACAAATATATTTAAAATATAAGGTTAACATATAAAAGATTGAAGAAATTCTTAGGGAATATGAAATGTATTTTTCTATCTCATGGGAGACTAAAATACTACTAGTGGAGTTATCATACAAAAATATTTATCATGTTCTGAAAAATATGGTTCTTTTTGAATAATTTTATGGGAATCACTGTCATTATCCTATTTTTGGTAAGAAATATGTGGGAATTAACTAGTTAGACTAAGAAATGTGCAAGATACAATAGAGAAAATTTAGTTGATCAAAAAGATGATGAAGATAGCTAAGGGTCATCAGAAATCGTATACAGATTGTCATAAAGGGACATTGTTATTTGTGGTGAGTGGTCATGGGTTCTTGATAATATCTCTAAGGGTTGGGCATCATCATATTTGGAAATAAGAAAAGTCATATCCTTAATACATAGTACCTTTTAAGTTAATAAAATGGATTAGTGAGGTTTAATATAAGCTATATTTTCTACTAAGGTTTAGCTTAGGGAATACTGTCATTCATGATTCAAAATTGAAGAAGTATCAACCCGATCCTGAATAGGTGATTTTATGGGATCACATTGACTTGGAGAATGAAACAATGTTGTTACATGTGCCAATATGAAATGTGGATAGATAAGATAATTTCATTAATTATTGAATCATCATTATATTGTGGGTTTTATGGAAACATAGTCAGATTTAGGAAGAACCCTGGGAACATCAGAATGAAATGGTGGAGCAATGACCCAAACTCTTTCAGTCCAATAGTCATTTTCTACTTTCTCAGGATGGAAAGAAAAATGGTGGGGAGAATTTATCTCCCCAATTTTCAGGTAAAATGCCCTTTAATTTTGTATTTGATGTATATAAAATGATTGGTTATTATTTTTTGGGTTTTGAGTTACATTGGATAATTTTTGAGTCTTTTATGGAGTTGAACAGTTAGAAGATATCATGGAATTCCTACTGAAAACCATGCAACTAGAATAATGTGCACTGGTTAGGCACATGGTTTGGCCAAACTGTGTGGATTCGTAGGAGAAACCATGAAATGTTGGAGAGTGGGAAATAACATGGTTGGAACACAATTTGTCTAACTATGTGATTCAACTATGCAAGGTGTGGATTGAGGCAGTGGCTTGATCATGGTTCGGGTTCTGTGTGCCTCATCATGTGCCCTAACTATGCACCCATAAATTTTGAATTAGAAAATCATGGATCAAATCCAATATTCCTCAAACCACTCTTTTTACCCTTATTATTACATAACATGAATTTCTCTTCCTCCCTAGGCTATGGATCATATTCTGTTTGATATAGGAGTGTTTCTTAGGAGAATCTAAATGTGCTAGAGGACTATATTCATTGATAAGTGATTTTTATTCATTGTTTTTTGTAGATACCATTATTATCCCTCTCTTAGAATCATGGATATAGTTCATTAGGGATATATCTATACTACTTTATGTCAATCTTGATGGTATTTTAATTTTTTTATTGAAGGTAACAAGATCTAAGGTCGTTTTTAGAAGATCTGATCTAGGTTTTTGATGTTGTAGTACCATTATTCATTTTCTCATAAGTTTAAAGGGTATGTGGATTCTCTATTGACTTTTTTTTATTTGAACTTTAAAGATTGGTTTAAAATTATTTAATTGCTCGAATTTTTTTGTGAAAATCATTGTGTAATATGATGTAAATTCTCATTTCAATTATGGTTTTTGAAATCATATGAATTGGATGACTTTTTGGAAAACCATTTGTTTATAATTTTAAAATTATGAATTAAAAATTATTGGTGATTTGATTATAGTGAATTATATTTTAAATTAAATTAAATGGAATAAATTATTTTATTGAAATGGGTTGATGGTATTTGGGCATAAGGGTTGGGTATGAGTTAAATGGGATTGATAATGGTCGTGAAGTACCACCATCAAAGTGACAGAGTATAGACAAGAAGTTCCACTATAAATGATAACAGAACTATTTTCTCTGTGTGTGTACTATTGATGTGTGTTGACATGGAAAAGTATATGATAAATAGTAAATTTAGGAAATTTTTTAAAGGATTATTCATGTATTCCATGAAATATGGTTTTAAAGGCTTTTTTAGTTCAATTCCTTGGTAAACTATTTTGGGTTGGATATAAACTTCTTTAAAATTCTTTTAACCTATTTTATATATGTTTTCTAACATATTTTATCCAAGAGGCATGATTTGGGATGTCATTGATAAAATATTACTGAGTTTTATACTCACCACATTCTTAGGAACATTTCCGTGTTTTCATATTTTACATACCAAGACACAGGTAAAGGCAATGTATCCCAGTACTTTAGGGATACATCATGATACCTTAGGCATGGCTTGATGAGCTGCAGCTTGGAGTGAGTTGGGTGTTTCTATGTAGTTGTGTTGTTTTCCTTAAGGTTTTCTTCTTAGGGTTTTTTCTTTTGGTTTCCACTTTGTACTCTGATATAGTTTATGGTTTGTTTTTCGTTGAGTTTTATTTTTACTCATGCATAATATAGTGTCTTGGTCTAGTTTTTTCCATTTTTAGTTTTTTCTATTTAAATGGAAAATTGTCCCCCAATTGTTTATGAAGCCCTAGTAATTTATTGTCATCCTTCGGTGTCTTGGGGATGTCACCAATGGAGAGTAACACACCTGTCAATTTTCAATTTAATATAGAGGCGTGTAATGCTACACCAACCCTAACCCTGACACCCTAACGACAACCGTAACCCTGACTCCCCAAAAAAATAAAACCCTAACCCCCCAACCCCAACCCCAACCATACCCCACGTGACCATTACCATAAACCTATCCCCAACCCCAACCATAAACCTAACACCCCACCCACCAATTCTAACATTATCCTCTCTATCCCTTACCCTAACACCCCTCCCCTCAAACCTAACACCCTAACCCCTCACCCACCTCCCACCTCCCACCCTAACCCCAAACCCTAAAACCGTAATACCAACCCTAACCCTAACCATAACCTCCTAATCTAAAATCAAACCCCCACCCCTACCCTAACCCTAACCCCTTACCCCAACACCATAACACCACTACCCTATCACCCCAGCTATTAATCCAAACACCCTAAACACTCCAACCCTAACAACCCCCCCCCCCACCATGGAAACACTTACTTAACACCCCCACCATCTTCCATAACCCCCAACCCTAACCCCAATAGTAACCGTTACCCCTAACCCTAACCCCAACCCCCACACCCCTCCATGAACCCACCCCATTCCACCCCCTAAAACCTAACACCAAACCCCTCAAACCCTAACCCTAACACCTCTATGTCAAACACTAAAATAGACGCCCCTACCGAGCCTAACCCTAACAACCCTTCAATCGTAACCCTAACCCACCTGACCCTAATCCAAACCCCCAACCCCTGGACCCTAAACCTAAACCCCCACCCAACCCTAACACCCCTAGGATCGACAATCCAGACTTTTTGTCCCCATGACCAGGATCCCCCCCCCAACCCCATGATCGGACCCCCACCCCTCCCCCAGGCCTCCAAAAATAGACCCCCCCACCTGAGCCCCACAACCCATACCCCACCCACCCACTTGAATTGAATGACTCCCCAATCCCACAACCTCGACCCCATTCTGGATCAGGCCCCAAAACCCAGACCCCCTTGCCCCACATCCTGTACCTCCCCTCCCCGAGTCACCAACCCCCCCCCCCCCACAACCACCATTGGGCTCCATGCCCCAGACCCCCTAGGATCTGTGGCCCAAACACCCATCCCATCCCCCTGTTCAGACCCCACTACCCAGACCCCACCCCTCAGTTTGATCCCCACAACCTTGACCCCCACCCCCTCTACCAAGCCCCAAAACCCGGGACCCACCCTCGAACCCCACGTACCATACCCCACCCACCTGATCTCCATGAACTAACCCCCCTTTGGGCCCCATGACCTAGACTCCCCATCCCCTAGGTCAGGCCCCACAAACATGACTCCAAAACAATGTGGTCGGGCCCCACCACCCGGACCAACCCCCACCATTCAAGATAGGACTCGGAGCCCCCATTAGGTTTATCCCCATGACCCCATGGTTTGGATCCCATGAGGCCCCACAACCCCCCCTCCACCCCATCGCTAGGCCTCAAAACCCCAACACCTTATTTAACCAATTTACCCCTATGCGACAACCTAAACTAATATATAACTTTATAAACTAAAACTCAAACTACGAATCGAAAAATTCAATATAAACAAGTCCATAAATTCATCATATGTCTAAAATCCTTCCCTGTCTTGTTTCTTCCTTTTTAATTTATCACATCACTCATGAACTCCTTTTCTCAATCTTAGAATAGAGCACATTATTTTTTTCATAGATTCCTTTTCAAATTTTTCTCTTCTTGTATCACTCCATATTATAATGTATGAAGGAAAAAATCACATACATAATTTTATTTATTTTAAAAATGGTATAAATATTCTGATCTTCATGAACTTTGAATGTTGATGGCCAATAATGTTCATATCATCCATTAATAAGAATATACATATCCCTTTACAAATTCTCTTTGATGAATATGTATTTTGACCCATCTTCACTAGATTTTCAAAAAGGAATCACAAACCATGTTAGAGATGACATGTCATACTTATCAAAATGATTGTTCCAGTTGTATGAGCTGATTAAAATAAAAAAAATCACTACTAACCAAAACCGAAACCCAAAACCCTGACTGACCCCCGACACTAACATTTTCCTTCCCCTACCCTAACTCTAAATCTAACCCTTGAACCCTAACCCTAACCATAACCCACCACACCCTAACCCCTCGACTTGAACCCAACCCCCCTTGATGATTCCCCTTTACCAAACCCTAAACCCCATCCCTAACTCTAACCTCCCCCAATAGATAGTAACACATACCCTAACCCCACCCCAACCCCAACCCCCGAACCCAAACCCTACCCCCACTAATACTAACCAAACCCCCCCGACCAAGACCCCCATGGACCCCGCTACCTAAACCCCTAATTTAACCACCTTAAACACTATTCTATAGCCTAAACTAACCCATTCCTTTTAAAACTAAACAAAAAACCTAAAATGAAAAAGAGAAATATATAAGATTCCATGTCCAGGGAGTTTGGGGGAAAGTCCCATATAGAGACACAAAATGTAGTTATTTTTCATTTTTTGAGTCAAATTATAGGGAGCCTTCCCAGCTTTATCTCTTCCTTTTTGATTGGTCCCTTTACTAATCTTCTTACATTTTTCAAGATTATACCAGAGCATAATATTTTTTCATAGACGTGCCATCACATTATTCTCTTCTTGTGTCTCTCTATAATATAAAACAGGAAGGATCAAATCAACTACATGATTTTAATTATATTAAAAAATAGACAAAATAATCTTATCTTAAAGAAGAAAATAGAGACACATACCATTACCAATTTATGGAATTTATTATGAATAACATCAAATGATAAGAAACTACATATTCACATTATAGAATGAATTTATTGAATTTGAAATGTATTTTGATCCATATTCACTAGATCGAAAAAAGGAACAATGAAGTATGTTTAACATGACAGTTCATACTTATCAAAAAAATTATAGTGGATATTAGCTGATAAAAATTTAGCAAAATCAGTACTAACCCAAAACCCCACCACAAACTGTACCCTCAACCATACCCCTAACACCCGACCATAACCTCAACCCCAACCCTAACACTAACCATGACCCCCAAAACCACATCTTAGAACCTAACATAAACCCTAACCACCCAAACATAACCCTAAAACCCCAGATCCCCACCCTAGAAAATAACCCTTACTATATCTCTAACCCCCTATACATATCCTAACCCCCTGACCAAAACCCCCTACCTCTAGGCCCCATGACCTGAAACCCTTATTTAATAGCCACACCCCTTATCCCATACCCAAAACTAACCTCCACCTTTTGAAAATATTCCTAAAATTACCAATGGAAAAAAGAAATATATAGGTTTCCATGTCCGTCATGGTAAGGGGAATTTCCATTTATAAAGAGACAAAAGGGGGTTAATTTTCATTTTTTAGTCATATTCTTGCGAGTATACCCTTCCCTCTTTCTTCCTTTTTGATTGTTCACTTCACTAATCACCTTAATTTTCTCTAGATTACACTGGAGCCTGGTATTTTTTTTGATAAATTCATTTACACATTATTCTCTTCCCACACTTCTCTATATTATAAATCATGGAGGATAAAATCACCTACATAAAATTAATTATTTTTAAAAAATGGATGAAATAAGCTGTTGTTCATTAACAAAACAGAGATGTATATGTCTACTAATTGATAGCCTCTAATTTTCATATCAACCACATATATGAAAGTCCATATTATACCTATATAATTACTTAGTTGAATATGATAGGTATTTCAATCCAAAATCACCATCTCTGAAAAATGCAGCATGAATCATCTTGATCATGACAGGGCATACATATCAAAAATCATTTTGTGGCTATATGAGATGAAAAAACTAAAAAAACACTACTAACCCTAACCCTAACCCTACCCCAGCCCCAACCATAAACCTATCACCCACAACCATAACCCTAACCCAGAATCACCCTGATCCTAACCTCGATCCCGACCCTTACCAAATCCCTAACCCCCGAACCCAATCCACCAACTCTAACCCAAAACCTCACCCCCTGAACCTAACCTTAACCATAACCATGTATCCCCAAACCTAACCCTAACCCACCAAAACCCTAACCCTAACCCCCCACCGACCCTAACCCCTCATCCCAAACATCCTCTAACACTAACCCCTAGACTGTACCCATAACCCTACCTGAACCTAACCCTAACTCCCCTCCACAAACCTAACCCTCGGGGATAAAAATAACCCTCTGACCCTCACCCTATCCTAAACCCCCTCCCCTGACCCAAACCCGAACCCTAAATCCATCCCAACCCTAACCCTCAACCCTCCCTAATACAAACCTAAATTTATTACCCTTGGTTTTAGGTAAATAACCATTTATTTACATACTTTTCTTATATAAAGTTATTGGGTTTTTGGATGTTTAGATAAGTTTTTCCATGTTTTGGGGTATTTTCTTGAGTTTAATGATTTGATAATGGTTAGTATAAACTGTAAAACACCTCCCACAAAACCATGCATTTGAAATAGTGGGAACTGGTTAGTGCACAGTTTGGCCAAACCATGAAACTACCTAACAGAAACCATTTGATGTTGGACAGAGGGGTTTAGCATGGTTGGAACATGGATGGTCAAACTGTGAAAAATAATTGTGTGAGGGGATTTTAGTGGTAGTGGCTAATGAACGGTTTGCACATGATTTTTCTAACTATGTGCCTTAACCATGAACTATTAAAAATAAGAATAAAAATTTTTAGAACTCACTCAATTTACCCATATAATAGATCATTTTCTCTTTAATTAGTCCCAAAACTAATTCCACTACTTCAAAAGTTTGAATAGACCCTTCCACTCGATTCGAGAGTGTTCTATAAGAAAATCATAATGATTTGGAGGCTGATTCCTTGGTGTGTTTCCTTAGTCTTCTTCTTCTTCCCTCTCTTGGATTCATGAATCTAATCATTTAGAGATATATTCATAATTTTTTATTCCAATAATTTTAATATATATTTGTTTTTTAATGGGAACATGATCTAAGTACATTTTATAGAGTTTCTATCTAGTTTGTTGAAGAAATTTTGTTCTTATTTTTTTCAAATGTTTGAGAGGCTGGAGGTTTCACTTTTGAATCCTATTATTAAAAGTTTAATGATTTATTTCATGTTTATTGAATTTATTTATTTGAGTTGATATATTTATGTGAACTTATTGATGGAAAAACAAGTTACCGTTTTATGAAATTGTCAAATTGGTTGGTTTTGTAGAATGTGCTTTGTTATCATCATTTCAAAACTGTGATTTTAAAATATGGTTTTGTTTTGATTAATGGGAAAGGGTTATGGATATGTTTTTAATAAAGAAATTTCTTCATTTAAATGGATTTGATTTTTTTTGGCATACATGGTTGGTGCATGTTCATCGGAATTTGGGAAATAAGTGAGAAAGAAGTTTCCCCCATAAAACAATGGTATAGATTAGGGTGTGGAATTTCCCTCATTAAAATGGTTCTCCAAGTGATGGCTTCATGAAATGATTACTTTCCACTCACGAGTTTAGTGAGTTACATGGTTTCATACATATGTTTATGTGTGAATTTGTGGAAATTGAATGGTTATGTGAAAAAAGAATATATGAAATGGTTTTAATGGTTTGTTTGGTTAATTTAGCTGGAAAATTGGCTAGTTTTGGAAATGTTTTGGAAATGATATATACTACAAAAAATGGTTTTAAAATATTTTATATAAATTTTTTATCTTGGTCGGTCAAATTCGAGTGAGTAAGGAATCCATTTGGGAAATATTATTGAGTTTTATACTCAACACCTACTTCATCACTTTGGTGAATTTGCATATATTGTATATCGAGACACTGGTAAATGAAAGTTATGATAGTTTTTTAGTGATTCATTTTGATGATATGATAATGGCTCATGGAGTTAGAGCTAGGATCATTTTGGGAGCTACTGAGTTTATGTATTCAGTGTCTTTTTTGGTTTTTTCCTCTTTGTAATTTTATATAGATTGGTTTGGTTTGTTTCTCATTGATTTCTATTATATTGTTATCAGGCATCATTTGGTAGTTATTTGGTTATGCTTATCTTGGAATGTTTTTTTTCAAAGAAAAAATCTTCCCCTAATTGTTATGAATACCTTGAAATTTCTTACTAGACTTTGGTGTCTTTGGAATCTCACCTAAGGCCTAGAAACACCTCCACCTCTTCCTAAGCCATTAAGGAGGGGTGAAATGTTACAAATGGTATCTGTTTTTTCTATCATGGAGTTGAAAAAAATTCTGGTATATTACTTGAGTTGGATGGATAGAAAAGATATAGGATCGTTAGAACATGAAATGTGTAGCATAAAGTGGAATAACTAAAATATTTATGTTGAACAACAAGTTACCGGGGAGTTTGTGTACATTACTGTTTATGAAAATCCTAGGAATTTTTACCCCATTATCATGGGTTTATCCAATGATAATAGCCTGAAACACATTAATACAAATTACTTCCCACTAGGAGTTAATAATTCAATTTGAGTAATGATTTATAATTTGGAGAAAATGTTTTCATTTTAAAAAAAGTTGAAAATTATTTATTTTAAAAATGTATGGTGGAATTTTTATAAATGGTTTGGAAATAAAAATTATTTAATTTTAGAAATCCTAGTTGAGATATCATTAATTTTATAAACAAGAAATTTCTAAGACTTCAGTTTCTAGGGAGTGATAATAAATGGTTTTTTCTTTTGGTTATAGAAAATGGATCTGGTTCGGTGTATAAGAAACCAAATAAAAGTTTATTATAAGAATATTGTTTCACCTATGGCTCATGTGAACCAGTTGATATTTTAAATTATTTTACAAGATTTTACGGTTGTGGATAGAGGGAAAAGGAGGGATAAACCAATGAATGTGGATAATTCCTTTCAGTTCTAGAATTAGAATTCACCCATCATTTGAGGTGATTCAAAACAACATATAAAAGAGTTGTCGAAGGATATGATGAATTGAATCTTATATTTCCTAGGAACACTAGCTAAGATGAAATTAAATTTGTAAATATGCATGTTAGAGGATCCAACACACCAGTTGCGGGATTTAGCAGTTCAGGCCAAGCTGGACCAAGGTATTACATGGATGGTTTTTTAATATTTTTTTAATAAAAAAATATATAGTTTCATGTTAAAGATTTCTAGAAAAATGGAAATTTTTATATTGACTCAAGAGAATCCCTCAATGATAGAGTATGTGGAAACTATTATGAATTTAGACCATTTTTTACTTCATTTTGCTACAAGTATGTCCTTGATGGCGTGCATTTTTTAACTGGGTTTGAAACCCGAAATTCACATGAAGATTTTCATAACATTTATAATGGACTGTATAGATACAATCAATAGGGAAGAAGTCGATGAAAGAGAAATATTATGTCATTATGGAGAAGGAGGTTTGTTGAATCCTATGGGAAATAGTGGGGACTCTTATTATGGGAATAAGATGAAGAGGGACGCCTATTTCCAAGGTAGTGGTATAACTCAAAATAAGATGTTGGGATAAATGAATCTTCCTACTAAACCCATGAATATTATGGGATTCTTTCATTGTGGTTACTTTAATCACATTAAGTGAGATTTTATGGCACCACCTTGAGAAAGCCACAATTCCAACCATATGGATCATATTCAGTGCTATTGTCACAGTGCTCGATGTTTGGGTGCTAGGGAAATATCTCACGTTTTTCAGAAATCGTTTGAACAAATAAAACAAGGTATGAACAATAATTATGATCATAAAAACCGAGATATAGATGGTGATTAATGTAATACCATGACACAAAAACTAGTGAAATCTTCACAATGTAATAAATTAAAGAGAGTAAGAATTCAAATGAGATGATAAAATGATTATAGATGATCAATCATTACCACTGATGGTTAGATGAAGGATTATTTTAAATTCTACCATTATCTATGTTTTTTTTGTTATAGGTCCATACCATTCATTAATTTCTTCTTATGCTATTGATATTTTTAGTTTTCATGTAGAGATGATGCCTTCTATTTTTGAACTTCAAACTCCCCATGGACATAGAGAATGATGATGTTTTATTTGAGAATAATGTTCTATAACTATCTATAGGGATGATCTTATATGGGACTTCTCTATGATTGAGATGGTTGTTTTTTACAGAATTTTGAGTATGGATTTGTTGAGAATGTTTAAATCTAACATCGACTATTATTCATAAAGGGGTTTATTTATAATTTATGATGGAATCAATCATCTATTTAGAGGAAACTAGAATGTAAAGGCCGGTATAGTGGGATTTTGGGAACCTAAAGTTCTAACTATCTCATACTATTTGGTATCTTTTTCCTTGGAATCAATGCATGAGATCAGGGATAGTGATTTTTTTAGTAATTTTAGATTAGTTTCATAATGTTTTTCCAAATAATTTTTTAAGGTTCCCACCTACAAGAGAAGGGGATTTTATGATTGATCTAATACTAAAGATCATCCTAATTTGATTTCAATATTATCAGATTTTTCCAATATAATTATGTAGTTAGAAGTCTAGTTGGGAGATTTGGAAATAAAAGGGTTCTTTCGGCCTAGAACGCCTCCATGGGCTGCTGAATGTTTTTGAAGAAGTCAGACAAAAATCTTCAGTTGCGTGTGGATTATCATAAGAATAACTATGTGATGATAAATAATCAGTATCATATTCCATGAATTTATGATCTATTAGATATGTTTATTGGATGTTATTGGTTCCTTAAAATTGATTTTCACTTATGTTATCACCAAATGAGAGTTTGGAGTGGGGATACCCGAAAGAATGTTTTTCGGAGTATATATTACCATTATAAGTATGTGGTTTTAGATTTTGGTTTTAATAATTCACTAGTATTCTTTATGGAATTAATGAATCATAAATTTAAAATTTATCTAGATTATTTTTTTGTAGATTTTTTGAATTACGTAATAGTGAATTCAAGGGAAAAAGTTCAGCATGAGCAACACTTGGAGACAATTTTGAGAATTTTAAGGGATCATTGTTTTTAGGGAAAACATTAAATGTTTGATTTTTGGATAAAACTTGAACATTTGTCTATCCATTTAATCTCTAAAAAAGTTGTTTTTGTGGATCATAAAAAATATAGAGGTTGTGATCTCTTCAAATCTTCCAAATAATGTCCTTATGATGTGCAGTTTCTATGGCCTGGCTAGTTCTTATCAACATTTGGATCTTCAATTTTCATGTATAGATTTACCAATGAAAACATTAACATGGAAAGGTGTTACATTGCAATGGATTGGTGAATTTTACAATTATTTTCAAAAGCATAATGCTTAAATTACATCAAAAACAATCTTGATATTTGAGGAATCAAGATAAGTATATCTGGTGTATTATGTTGCATTAGGATCTGTGTTGGGATGTGTTCCCAATCTAGAAGATCATGTTGTTTCACATGGATCACGATATTTATGGTTTCACCACAATAAATACAAAACACATTATTTTGAATTAGATTCTATAGTCCATGATTTGAAGTCTTGGCATCAATAACTCTTCGATGATAAATTTATGGAGTTTAAATATCATAAGACATTGAAAAACAATTTTTCACTAAGATATTTGAACCTGTGACAATGAAGTAGGATATAATATATTTATATGTTTGAAATAGACTTAATGTACAAAATGGGCAATGTAAATTTGGTGGTGTATTCATTAACTAGGTATTCATACAGTCAGTTAGAGAATGATGGTTCAGATTAGTGGTTATTAATGTCGGTGATATATGAAATTCACATGGATTGTGTTGATAGAGGATGTGTTTCAGTTTTCTTTTCAGTATACTTTTATCTTGATTTGGATAATAAGGTTAAATATGCCTTTTCATATTATTGAAAATGTGTTTCTTTATTGTCAAAATTCAATGGTGGGGAGACCATTAAGGTATTGAAGATGTATGGGTGTTCAATTTTTTTGTTTTGAGATCAGTTGGTCATACCTATGTCAGGTCAAGAAAAAATTCTACATGCTTACCACCATTTGAGATGGTTTTTTTTGTCATAGAATACAAAATATATATTAAGAACTAAAATAAAATTTTTGGTTGGTCGGAATGAAAGGAAGAGTGGCTGAATTTTTTATGATATTCCTCACCTTCTATAAGGTTAAAGAAGAACATCAATGAGAAGTGGGTATCATGAAATATTTACCAATTCATTATTAGAAATGGGAGTAGATAGCCATGGATTTTTTGACCACCACCCAATGACTGTTCAAAAACATGATTCCATATGGGTGATAGTGATTCGACTCACAAAGTCTTCCTATTTCATCCCTATTTTTGAATCTCATATAAATGACGACCTATCTAAAATATATATCTAAGATGTGGTAAAAAGGCATGGCATTCCCGTTTCAATAGAACTAGATAGAGATATATGGTTTACTTATAATATTTATAAATCCCTATAGCATGCCATTTAGACCCAGTTGAATATATTTTTAGAGAATCATTCTCATACAGATGGATTATTTGAAAGGATGATACAAATGTTGGAAAACATAAATCAGGCTTGTGTGATGGATTTTAGTGTCTCATGGGTGGAGAAAATACAATAAGGGTTGTAATTATATAACAATAGTTATCATTCCATGAAACAGACAACTACTTTTGAAGAATTTTATGGGGTTCATTTACATTCTCCACTTTTTGGTAGGAAATATGTGAGACTTAACTGGTTACACCAAGCCTTTTGCAAGAGACAACAATGAAAATTTAGTTGACCAGGAAGTGAATTAAGACATATTAGAGTCATAAAAAATTATATTTATATCATCTTTGATAACCTTTTTTTGTTGAGGAGAGTGATAATGTGTTATAAATAATATCTTCAGGGCTTGGGAATCATTGTTTTTTGAATCAGGTAAAGTTATTTCTTCAACACATAAACTCTTTTGAGATACATCAATGGGTTGTTAAGGGGGAATATAGTTTGGAATTTCCACCACGGTCCAGATCAGTGCATAATGTGTTTCATGTCTCTTAGTTAAAGAAGTATCAACCTAATTCTGACTGTAGGATTTCATGGGATCAACTTGACATAGAGCCAGATTCTATGATGTTTCATATGTAAGTGTGGATTATGTATAGGAATGATAAATAATTTCATGGGAAAAGAATTAGTCTAGTGAAGGCTTTTGGAAAAATGGTCGAATATAGGAATAATTGTGAGTTCACGATATGGAAATGATGTGAAATTGGTATGATCTATTTCTAGATAATGATGGATTTATACTTTAAAGGGATGATAAGGACAATGTTGGGGAGAATGTAGCACCCCCAATTTTAGTTAATTAACCCTTTATTTATGTGTTTTTAGTAAATAATGTTATTGGGACAATATTTTGGAGGTTTGGAGGAGTTTTTATTTTTTTGGAGATTTTATAGGGGTTAACAGTTTAATAATAGTTAGCAAGAACCATGAAGAACCTCCTAGGAAACCATTGATCTAAAATCGTGGGCACTGGGCATGCAAACAGGTTGAAAAAACCATGCGACTACTATGTAAAATCCACGTGATTTTGGACATTGGGTTTCATCATGGTTATAACATGGTTTGTCTATTCATTCATGGAAACCTTGAGAGGGGTGTTTGGTAGTAGTGTTTAGTACACAATTATCAAATGTTTTTCCTAACGGTGTTCCCTAACTATGAACCATTAATAACAAGATTCAAAAATTATGGATCACACTCAGTTCACCACCTTAATGGATTTTTTTACTAGTCTGACCCTAACATGAATTCCACTCATTCCAAAGGCTTGATATGACCTTCCTATTAATACCAGAGTGATCCATCGGTGAATATTGGTTTGTTTGAGGACATACTCCTTGGTATGTTCTCATTAATAGTGGTTTTCCTTAGTTTTCTTCTTCTTCCCTGTGATCAATTCATTATTCTAATCTGTTGGATATATATTCATATTGAGTGATTATGATGTTGATTAGATAATGTTTTAGGGGAATAACATATAAGGACCTTTTAATGATTTTCTATCTATTTTTTAATAATTTGTGTCATTCTTTGTTTTCACCAATGTTTGAGAGGTAGGTGGCTTCACTCTCAAATCCTCTTATTAGAACATGAAGGATTGATTAATATTCATTGAATTTAATGATTTGAGTAATGAATTTTATGTGAAATACTTCATGGAAAAAATATTTTTTGATGGTTTTGTGAAATTTGATGGTTTTTTAATGCTCATGTTTCTATGATTTTAAAATGGTAATTTTAAAATACGGTTATGTTTTGATTCATAATCAAATGTTACAGAAGAATTTTCAAAAAAATATATTTTTTTAAATTGGCCTGGCATGGGTATTTGAATATATTTTTGGTGAGTGTTCAAGTGAATTTGGGACGTATATAGGAGTGAAGTTCCATAGTAATAAGAATGAGACATAAAAGGTAATGATGTTTCCCCCATAAAAATGGTTCACAAATTAAATTATTGGTGAAAATATGAATCACCACAGATTAGTAAAGGGACGTCAATGGTTTCTTGGATGTGTATTGGTGCGAATGTGTGGAAATGAAATTGTTAAACCAAAATATAATTTGAAAATGGTTTTAATGCCTTGTTTTGTTTCTTTATTTGGAAAATTGGTATTATTCGAAAATTGTTTTGGAATTAATATAAACTTCTTTAAATTATTTCAAATGGTTTTATATAAATGTGATTACATGTTCTAACCCAGTGGTGTGAGTAGCGAAGTAATTCTGGAAGTCCTACCAAGTTTTATACTCACCCCTACTTGGTAACATTCGTGGGTTTTCAAATATTATATATCACGACACAAGTAAAGGTAAGGTATCATAGTTATTTTGGGATACATTGTGATACTATGGGAATGTCTCATGAAATTGGATCAGGGATCATATTGGGAGATATGGAGTTTATGTCTTTTTTATCTTCGTGTTTTATTAGATTTTTGTTATCTCTTTGTACTCTGATATAGTTTGGTTTAATTTTTTTCTCTATGAGATACACTATATTTTCCTCATGAAATATTTTGTGGTTGTTTTTTTATGGTTATGTTTTCATGGTTGGTTTATTTTCAAAGGGAAAATTGTTCCCCAATTTTTATGAATCCCTGTTCATTTATCGCCACCCTCTAGTGTCTTGGGGAAGTCACCTAAGGCCTAGTAACACCTATGCATCTTCCCATGATAATGATGGATAATATGTTACACTAACCCCATGACCCTAAAATTCCAACCCTAACCCTAACCCTAACCATAAACCAAACCCTAAACCAAACCATAACCCAACCCCCTATGACCCCAACCCTAACAATAACCCTAACCATTAACATAATAGTAACCCCCTTGACCCTAACCCTTATCACCCCTAGATATAACCCTATCCATAAGCCCAATAACCCAATCCCAAACCCCTTGTACCTAACACTAACCCCCACCCCCACTATATCCCTAACCCTACCCCTAGAAGTAACACCCCCACCCCAATCCTAACCCTAACAATAAACCCAAGCCATAACCCCCTTAACACTAACCTCGATCCTTACCATAACCCGACCCTAACTCTGACCCTAACCCCCTCCCAAACCTAACCCCAATCCAAACCACACTGAACCTAACTGTAAATTTGAACCAAGACCTAACCCCCAAAACCAAACCCTACCCCCCCAACCCAAACCCCTCCCCCCTAAACCTAATCCTTACCCCTCCCCCTCCCTGACCCTCCCCCGATGCAAACCCTCCCAGACCCTTCACACAGACCAACCGACCCTAACCCCAATACTAATACCACACTAACCCCGAACCTAACACAACCAAACATAAACCCTACACCTACCATAATCCCCAACCGACCCTAACACCCCAACCCAACCCTACCCTAACCATGAAACTCCTCTCAAAACAAGCCCTAACCTAAACACAAACCTATGCCGACCCCCCAACCATACCCCCACACCAACCCCTACCATAACCCCCCGACCCTGACCCCATCACCCCTTCGCTAGACCCTGACACCGATCATACCTTGACCATGCGCTAATAGTACCTTGACCCAAACCCATCACTAACCATACCCTAACCCCGAACCTAACACCCCCCACATACCCTACCGCCGACCCTAACCCCCATCCCCACCCTAACCCTAATACCCCCACACACTAGACCCGAACCCCCCCTCCAACCCTAACCCCACCCCGAGCACCCCCACAGACCTTACCCCGCAGAAACTACCCCTGGTCCCAACCATAACCCTAACCCTAACCCTTACCCCTAAACCCTACCCCAACCACGACTATAAACCTAACACCCACCCTACCCCTAACCCCCCACCAAAATCATAACCCCCTGACCCTAACCCCCATACTGACCCCCGAACTGACCACAACACCCTCCCAACCATAAAACAAACACTCAAGTCCCAACCAAAACCCTAACCCTATCCCCTCAAACCTGACCCTATGCCTAACACTGAAACAGACCCTAGCCCCTTGGACACTAACCCTAACCCTAACCCTATACCACCCCGACCCTAACCCCAAATTATCCTAGATACATTCTTTTTTTAATGGTCATTTTGTATATTGAGTCAAAATGGATGGATTTTACTAAATATGAAATAAAAAAATATTTTTTATTTAATATTTATTTAAAATTGGAAAAATCTAAAAAATTAATAAATTTTTGAAACATCAGAAAATCCATTTTGAAATTTATTTCTAGAATTCCCCATATATATTTGACATATTCAACATGAAAATGATTTATTTTCAGAATATATTCTATATTATTATTCAAAATTCCAATATTCTTTCTATTTTTTTTATCTTTTTAGAGAATGATATATCCTAAGAGAAAATTTTGATTAATCAATAAATATAGATATCAATGTGAATTTGTCAATATTTTTACTTACATTTTTAGTCTATCATGATGAGTAAAAAGGGATTTCCGATATTGAATTTCTTTGAGATATATTTTTTGTTTCTTTGCATGTAGAAAAGGAATTAAAAAAAATTTATTAAATTCCAGGAGGATTAATTAAGGTATTATTTTGGAGATAAAATTCCATTTTTTCTTTTTTCGAGAAATTGTATCTCTAGTTTTTCATTCCTGTATTTGTGAATTTTATGATTTTCATTTTGAATAGGGTTGAATATTTCTCATATAGGATTTTTTATGCTTAAATATTTTTTTGGTATTCGATATCCTCTTTTCTTATTAATTTGAAATCAAATAAAAAATAAATATTTTCTATCAAAATAGCTATATATTGTGTATTATTATTCTTTTCCATAGAATATAGTGAAATAATGTCTTGAGAAGTTAAATATCTAGAATCTTTGACTCAAATGGATGAATCACATGTTCCATAAAAATTAATTCTTAATAAAATTTCTTTCAAATTCATTAAAATTTGATATACAGCTTATTCATATGGTATTCACTTACATTCATATCTAAATTTCAATTAAAACTTGAGTTTTTTGCCCATTAAACATTATGAGAAATATGTATCATCAAAAAATAAGAAAAAATAGAGTCTTTTTCTAAATCAATGTGTTAGAAAAGGGGTAAGGATAGAAACATTCCATGAGAAAGTTATTTTTCAACTCTCTCAAAAGGGGATCTATTCAAAACATATATTTCATGGTTCCATACATTTACTTTGTATCAATATAAGAATTTGATAATTTTTTATCATTTTTCATACCTATTTCATATATTATGTTGTAGTCAATAATTTTTATCCATTTTTATCTTGATATGATTCATGGATCAGATATATCATGGAAAATGATTCTTTAAAAAAACTTGTGTCTTTTACAATAGGATCTGATTAATGAGAATTCAAGTCCTTGTTCACATAATCTTATATATTAATAAATGATTCATTTAAATAATTATTCATCAATTTAATCAAATATGAGATCACCAAATGTTCATTAGTTCAATTATTACATCCATGTCATTCTTTTTGTTGGTGGCTATATCATTTGTACACATCTTCTCCTTCATTCCCAAGCATCTGATCTCCAGAAAGAGTTCAAAGAACTAAAATCATTGATGATTCCATAATTGGTGGTGGAGTTTCAAAAAAATTAGTATAATTATCTAATATCTGAACTAAATTCTTTCAGTTTAAAAAATTCATTATAGTTGTTATGAAGAATTAGAAGATTCATTAAAAGAAATAATTTCGGGTTCATCAATCAAAAACATGTTTTTTGGTTGTCCCAATTATATTGTTAATATATCTATGAAATATTTAAGTATCCATCTCATAAATAACATTGATCTCATCATAATTATAATCATATAAAATCAAATCCATCGAATCAGTTTTTTGAGAAATATGAGAGATATAAGTCATAAATGTAAAGATCTATATTCAATGATAAAAAAGAATGATGACCAGATGGATGATGAAATAGAATCTTGGATATTTAAAAATGATTCTATGGATAAAGAATAAAGATAATTTTTTGTTCAATTCATTAAATTAATGATAGAAAAATGATTGATCAAATTCTATAGTGTCTAACTCATCACAACCATTTATCAAATAATTAATCTGTTTATCAAATCATTGAATAAATGGGAGAAATTTATTTATGATACTTATTTGAAATTCATAATAAGTATCTCATGAATTATTAATTTCATATATAATATTTAATAGAAATAGGAATATTCCTTTCTCATTATTATAAAACAAATTATTCATAGAACTGATGTGGGAATGATCATTTTCATTTCCCATCTCATAGAAAACCACTTTTTTAATGCTTAGTAGCTCAATCATCCACCTCTAGGGATATATTAGTGAATAGGTCTTGAGGAACTAGACTATCCCATTAGTTCAAATACCTTGATATAATCTTCTATGTTCTTTTTTTAAGATACTTCTCAACAAGTTACTAGATGAAAGAAATGGTCTTCTTATGGATGAGAGTGATGAAGATACAGAGAGTGATAATGAAAAAGAGAGTGATGATGATATGGACCTCTATATGGAGATATATCTTATTACTAGGATGAATGTGATATCTACGGATATGATTCTGGAAATAGAGAAATTTTATATCACCCTTCAATTTGAATTAGAAAAGGAAATGATTCCTTGCATAGTATCCACTATAAAACTTAATGATATATATGAGAATGAGTTTAATTATTTATCCCTCTATCTATTAGAATAATTTCTCTCCATGTATTTTGAAATATGTTTTACTAGAAAAAATATGACTATTATTTTCACTCATAAACACAGAAATATTCATCCCACTCTAATATCTCCAGATAATTTAAATAAATTCACTAACACATGATGGATTCTTATTCCACAATAATGAGTTCACTTTTTCACTCAAACATATACTAGGGGTTTAACATTAAAAATAAAATTTTCCATACAAATGGATTCGGTTCATCACCACGGGTTCCAATGCACTAGAACACGATTAAAATACAATTGAGGCCCTAAAGATTCATATTATGTAGAATAAATCATGTATAGACTGTAATATAATGAGATCATATCTTCAAATAGAAACTTGGTATTTGTGATCCCAGATCCGATCAATTCAGGATCATGGAACCCTTTTCTATCAGATTGGAAGGGATATTGCTCAAAATAAAATTCTAAGTCATTTCCCCATTAAAATATCTAATATATATATATATTTGTATAAAGGAATCATTTTATGTAGATGGTTCTTATATGTACAAATTTTTATTCGAAATTGTAATGATTGTGAATAAATTTACTATACCACTTTATCTTTTGAGTTGTTCTGCCCAATGTGTCACCCATGTTATTTGGTATCTACCCATTCTAAATAAAATAAATGGGATCACGTATTCTAGATTCAATGAAAATTATTCTAATCTAGTTAATTTCCCAAAATAAGTAATAAAAGTCACTCTGATTTGATCCTCAAGGATAGAAAAATATTATAGTCAATTTGATAATGATTTAGGAGTGACATTTCTTCAGCACAAACTGAGGAATCCCATTTATTTAGAAAATATTTCTTGTTATATCATTGATCATATATTTATCTATGAGAAATATGAATCATATTTTGAAGAATGGGGAAGATCCCTCAACCCACAAATGATAATAATGGGTGATTCATGAAGCCAAATTTTTTGGGCTTCTAGAATATGGAACCCTAGGGGATTTCTATTGGATTTATTCAAACCCAATTCATTGATATTTAACTATGAGAGCATGAAATTAGGGGGCAATTTGACCATTTATAAATGTTATTATCTTCTAGTGAATAATTTGGTGTTATAGAAAAATGGTACCATGCAGTAAAATACATGCGATAGAGCTTATAGAGAACAATTGGTGGAAACCTAACCCTACCCTTGAATATAACTCTAACCCAAACTCAAACCCATAACCCTAACCATAAACCTATCATTAAAAACCCTCTACCCTAAACCTAACCCCTAACCCTAACCCTAACCCTAACCCAACCCTAATCCTAAAACCCCCACCCTTAACCCAAACCCTAACCCCCTCCTAAACCTAACCCCTAACCATAACCTTAATCAAGATCCCCACCATCCATAACCATAACCCCGACCCCCCAGACCCTAACCCCGATCCCAACCATAACCCCGATGTATCCATAATCCCCTATACACTAAATATAATAACCCAACCCTAAAACTAACCTTAATCATGTCCCTAACCCTAACACTTACCTAACCATAACCCTAATACACCTCCCCCTGACCATAACCACCCAACAGTAACCCTACCACTGACCCTAACCCTAACCCCGACCCTGACCTCGACCCTAACCACCATCCTAACCCTCATTGAAACCCTAACCCACCCAATTAAAAAACAAATGCAAATACTAAACCCACCTCCCAAACCCATACCAATCCCCCCACACAGACGACCATAATAGCGACCCTACCCCTAACCCTAACACTAAACCACCCACCCCCACACCATGATCCTAACCCCCAGACCCTTACCCTATCCTAAGAACCCCGACCCAAACCCTAACCCCTGATCCCTAGTCCCCCACCGCAAACCTGATCCTAACCCTAACCCCCCTAAACATAAACCTAAACCTAACACCTCTCACCTCAACATTTACCCTAACACTAACCCTCATCCTCCTATCTCTGAACCAAACCCAAAATCTAACACCCCCCCCCCACACACACACCCCCTAACCATAACTCTTGTAGGTTCCGAGCATAACAAAATCATGTGGGGGAAAGGTGGTAATCCAAATTTATTTTATTTCCATTTTTTTGGAACCCCAATATAGGATATTGAATATTATGTTTATACTTAATTTATTTATATTATTAGACATAAATTATCTCATCTTATGTTTCTTTCTTCACTAATGAATGTTGATCATCCAAAAATACCCTTTCATATTTCTTTTATTGAGCTATGGGGATCCAAGGATAAAATAAATCTAGCAGTGATCCACATGTTCACAAATGATCTCTGAACAATGCAACATGATCTTCGAGTGCTAGAAAGAGGAATAAAATGTCTTGTATTTTTCATTCTAGATCGCTAGTTCTTCAATATTTAATATATTTATATTCAATTTCTCATTCATAATAAGGACATAGAAGGATATGTTAAGAGAGTATTCATTGTGTGAAATAATTATCTATTCTAAATTTTGGTTGGAATACACAATAAAAATTACCATCTATTTAGAGAGTTAGGTTTTAAGTTAAAATATTTTTTAATTTCATGTTGACCATTAAATAAAAATCAATTTTTTGTAAATCAAATTCCACATAATAATAATAATAATATTATTATATGGTTTACCAACTTGTGAAAATTGAATAACAATATTAACCTACTTATAAATAAATATTTTATCACCAGAAGTGGTCATGGTCCATTCAATGTCCTAGGTATTTATCGAATACACGAAAAGATAGTTTATTCAAAATAAAATTTTCATTCACATATCAAAAAAAATATTTATTAAATATTAAATAAAATATATAAATTTATTTTTATTCACATGCCGGTGAATAAATATTTATTCAATTTATGTGATCAATGAAACATGATTAAAATATGATTTATTATTCATAATATAATTTAATTAATTAATTAAATGAAAATAGAATTTAACCTATTTCAATAGAAAAACTTAGTGTGTGACCCTCTAGGATTAATTATCATTGGAATAATGTGGTATTTCATAAAGTCCAATGTTACTATCTAGAAAAGTGTCAAGGAACCCAATAGAAAGAACTTAATGACACAATGATTATAACCACATATGAATGATAACTGATTAATATAATCAATTTGTCTTAATATCTCATGAATCAAGGTTCACATATGTGACACCAGCCTATATGCTTGATATCTCTTTCTATGAATATCTAAAATAAACACATCATTTCACCATTGTAATGGAATTTAGGGAAATGGTTCTATTCCAATAAAATGATTCAAACATTAGCTTAGATAAAGATGAAGGGGAAAAATCCTTCCTTAACTTATCAATTAAAGAAATCTCACTTGTTACACTCCCAACATAACTAACTTCCCCATGCACTATTATCATCATATTTTAAAAAATACATCTATGTATTCATGTTGTAACGTTCATTAATAATAATATTAAAGTCTATGGACCACCACACATGATTGCAGATTGGAATATCTAACGACACCAAAACATGTGTAATTCCTACTAGTGGGTCTATTATCATAATCTCATGTCATGAAGATTTACCGAGTGAGAACTTCATGATAAGAAGTCTCATATTCTTACGATCACTCAAAATTGATATTCTATGTATTATGTGTCCAGTCATAGTATGTTATCCAACTGTATCATATCAAGGTTTTCGTCATAGCATGGAACGACTATGACCTTATCAATGGCTTGTATAATCTAGTACATTATTACATTAGATTCATGCAGAATAAAGAAAAATATATAATAAAAAGTTCTATTAATATTAAAAAAATCAAATATAAATCTTATACATGTACAAATATTTGGTCCTAGGACACCAACATCAACAAAATCCACTTGTACTAGAGCCAACTACTTAATACTTTTAGTCCACTTGACCTCACATGATAGTAATGTTTCTACTGAATCAAGTATTTAGTCAAGGGTCCACCATGTTGTCTTCTATGGAAATACTACTCACTACAACATCACCTCTCTGATAAAAATCCATCAAGAGATGACACTTCCCATGTATGTTCTTCATGCACTGATGTGACCCTGTCTATTTTGTAACATCCACAGCTGAAATATTATCACAATTAATATAGTGTGATAGGATCTTAACTTCTTGGTACCAAGTAAGGATCTTGGATGAATATTTTCACACATACCACATCTTTATCTTCCTCATAATATGCAATATAATTAGAATCTACTCTAGAATCTATGACCTTAGCCTACTTTGATATCTTCCATCTCACAAAACCTCTATTCTATGTGATGTTGTATCTCAATTATGATGTTATGTTATCTTTATTAGTTTAGAAACTATAATTTACATATCATATTATGAATATTTCTTCATCTCCTCCATAAACCAAAAAAATTACCTTAGAATGCCTTGGGTACTTAAGTATTTTCTTAACTTTAACCCTATGGAGATCACATGGATCTTCTTTTTATCATCCAAAAACACTTAATGAGTAGGTGAAATCTAGAGTAGTACATAGAACTATATACATGACTGACTGAATCACTGATTCATATGGAATCCTTGAAATTCTGTTTATTTCCTCATGTTTATAAAGACTAGATTTCCAAGAAATATTAATTACATAAGGCATTGTCAACAATACAAACCTGTATTTTTCAAAGCTGAATCTCTTCAGTATCTTGTCCATATATGTACTTTGAATTATGTAAAGAAACCTATTAGATCTATCATGATGAATCTTGATACATTGAATATATGTCACCTCACCAATGTCCTTTATAAATAAGTATTCATTAAACCATGTATTAATAGGCTCTATGAATGATATCTAATTTACAATTAGTAATATTTAATTAAAATATACTATTAATAAAACAACACAACTCCCACTAAACCATTTAGAGATACCTATATAACATTCATTATTTATGAAACCAAATTCTGTTATTGGATCATTGAAATGAATATTCCTTGACCTGTATGATATCTTTAATCCAGAAATTGATCTTTTCATCTTGAATACCTTTTTTGGAATTCTTTAGAGTCAAAAACCCTCCATGTTGTTTCATATAGAAATCTCCATGAAGGTTCCCATTATGGAGGGCCGATTTGATACATTATCCAATTCTCATTATCATGGAAATCCATAGTTTCCAACATAATTTTGATGGATTTTATTATTTCAGCTAGTGAAATTTTTTCATCTTAGTTAATGCCTTTATTTTTTATCCCCTTTTTCAACTAACCATGATTATAACTAATAAATTTTCCATCCATTTCTAGTTTCTTCTTGAATAACCATTTTCATATAATGGTCATAACTTCTAATAGAGTTTCTTCCATAATCTATACCTAGTTTTGGTACATGGAAGGTATTTTAGAATTCATGGGCTATAGGTACATGGAGACATTTGTGCCACTTACTGCTTCCTTGTAGGTTAAAGGATCATTATTGTCAATTAATAATGAGTAACCATTATTAATGAATAAAAACTATATGGTTATGGTTCCATAACATCTCTAGTACCCCTATGATATAATCGCGTCTCTAGAAAAATTTATCCTTCCATGGGGATTTATGGAATTTGTTCCTATTCCAACTAATATGTATATTAAACCTAGATTTCATTGAATTATATCTCTCTACCACTATCTATTTTGGAGATATGATCCTCCTCAATATGTTTGGGATGTCTATCAACCACAACCTTTAGGTATGAATAATTTTATAGGCTGTATCCCTATTTTAATTGGGATATCCTATAATGATAAACTTTGTGCCTCATGGTGAAATATTTTTATGTGAAGAGGCCTTAACAAAGGCTTTGTAACCCCCCACATGTATGTAAGACCACATAACCCATGTATCTTTCCAATCCATAATTGGTATGGTATATCATATGTTTCTTCAATTGGAACTTGGTTTAGTGTGTATGATTCTATTTTCAAAAAGATTCCACAAAAGAAAAAGGTAAGTATCACATGAATAATCATCTATCTCACTATGTCTTAAAGGTATGGTTATTCCTTTAACATACACAATTCCACTGAGGATATTAAGGAGGAGTTAGTTGAGATAATATCCTGATCTCTCATAGATAATCAGTGAAGTCTTGATTATGATATTCTCTTCCACGATCAGAGAAGAGTTTCTTAATCATCTTACTAATATGGTTCTAAACATAATTCTTGTATTCCTTGAATTAATCAAAAAAATAATACATATATTATTTAAATAGACAAATCCATATCTAATAAAATCATTAGTAACATTTATGAAGTATGATTATCCACCCCATTACTCAATAGTAAATGGCACACACACATTGATATGAACTAATTAATGAATCTCCTTGGCCCTTTCACATTTCCCACTAAATGGTTCTTTTGACATTTTTCCATGAAAATACATGTGACCTACACCAAGTTTATTTACTTCAAAATAATATAATTATCCTCTAGATGTAATTTAGTCAAGCTCTTTTCATTTACATGACCAAGTATATGATACCAATGTAGATACCCAAAGCCTGACGTACATGGACAATACGTTACTTTTGCGGAATACTTAATACATAACAAAAACAGACACACAAGGATCATAATAGTTTAGTGTCTTTGGAAACTTGGAATAAAATCTTCTAATCGTGGTAAAAGATCTTCAACATCTCCCAATAAATATCATCCCCTTTTTTTCTTACCTAAAACCTTTTTTATATCCTGGGGAAAATAGAACATAAAAGGGGTGAGCTCAAACGCCCAGTAAGGGTAAACATAGAGAACATAAAACAATCCATAAACATTTGAATGCAAAAAATTGAACATAAAATCTAAACATCAAAATCATGAGCAAAGACATGAATCTTGGAAGTACATAAGGCATATATCATAAGGGAACATCAATCATGATAAAATATCATGGGAATAAAACATGTAATTGTGGAAACCATTAAGAACATAATATTATTTCCATAGTAGCCAAGGCATTGCTGCCAAGACCATCTTTGTGGACAAAGTCCCTTTCTGAATCGAGTTCACTCCTCGTTCTAGTCCTGTATTACTGAACCAGTTTAACTTTCCATTCTATCCATGTCTACATCATGAGATATAAATCATTACCCAATGCATTGGAGGGAGATATAGGTCCCACCCATCTCATAATGAAATCATTCCTACTTGAGCCACAAAATAAACACACATCATTCGTAATAACCCAACGAATAAAATGGGTTTCATAAACATCATCCCATCACCACATAATCCATATAAAAGAAATGAATATCATTTAATAATAAGGAAATTAAAACCATGTAAATCATAGAGACATGATACTTGAAATATACACATATGAAATAATGTCATCTTAGATGAAAAATGGTTTTGATAAAACACTTGAAATGAATTCTTGAGGAAAATATCCTTTCTTCTTCAAAATCATTTTATTTTCACAAAATGTCATGAAATTTTAAATGAAAATGATTTTTTTTAAAATAGTCATGAAATATTTTTGAGGAAGCTTCATGAAAATAATGCTTTATAAAACCGTAAAAAATCCTTTTGTGCCTTATAAGTTAAAAATAACATTTTTCTCGTACTTTTGTCGGAAAAGTCAAAAAGTACCTCATAACGTAAACAAAAGAAAGATTCATTAAATACCATGTAGTAAAAGTCAAAATGGGTAAAAAGGACATTAAACATACATTAATACTCTTTTATAAAACATGGACATGGATGATAGAAATAACCCCAGTAAATACTAAGAATAAGCAGTCTCGGATAAAAATGAGATTTGCAAAATTATCCCTTACCTTAGGACCGATACGCTTCGTATGGTTTTGAAACTCCTGTATAATGATTTAAATAATGTAATTGACTTATTATATAATCATATTCATTGTTATGATATCATATATGTTTCACTTATGACTTTATATTACCCGTTCTTTTGTAAATTCCATGTTAAAGTAGCGGTTTTGGTAAAATCATTTCATTTATCGTATGTGTTTCGACTTGTCGTTTCATGATATTATTACTTATATCATGATTTACATAATTCCAGAATTTAAAGCATTATTTAAATATAATATATATTCATCATAAACATATATATTATAGATCTATAAAAGGAATGAAATACACCGTTCATGGAGACGGTAGGTCGTACGTACTCATGAATGCTGTTTTCGTTTCCTTATTGAATTGAATAAAACTAAATACATGGAATAGATATATATATATATATACATAAATCCAGTATCATTATTATTTTATATATTTTATTATTATTCATTATATAAAATTTATGATCATTCATGTATGGTTAATCATGGAGAATGAATCTCATCGCGTCGTGGAGACGGTAGTCTGTACGTACGCACGAGCGATGATATCGTTCCCATAATTATAGAATTGGAGTGGATGGTATAATATATCATAATCTGTATGATGTTATAATAACTATATATAGTTATTATTTACACCATTATACCCATCCATGTAAGGTGTTGGTGGAAAAACAGATTACACCACGGCGTGGAGACGGTATTCCGTACGTACGCACGTGCGGTGATTTTGTTTTCCGTAGGATGGATAGAAGGTGAAATAGGGTTGTTTCATATTTATAATAACATATAATTATATGAGGGATACTGATGTTATTTCTTCATAATGAGACAACTAAAGAAGAATAAGTTGAAGAAGAATGAAAATTGAAAGAATCGGTAACAGATATTACCTCTTATTTGACACGCCTCTTTGAATCCTCCTCTTAGGGTAATAAAATTGGTCTTTGAAGAAGACCAGGACCTCAAGGATGTTCCTAGGGAAGTTGATAAGGGAAATGGGAAGGGTTTGTCCGATCTTAAAGGCTCAAATTGGTGTGAGGAAGAGAGGGAGGAGGTGCCCTTTTATAAGGGAGGATAGGGGCACCTTTGGAAATCTTAAAAATATTAATTTATAATAAATATAAACCCACTTAAAAACCCCAAAAAATGACTCATATTCGAATATTAGATCAGATATGGTTGTAATCTCATCAAACAATAAAATTTAGACAGGTTAGGAATTTATTTTAAACATTCTCAACTTGATTTATTCTTATTTAATCAATTTAATTTTATTTGTGGTAATGATATTCTAAATTTTGAATTATAACAAATAATTACTTATTTGTTGTGAATTGTCCATAATTGGATACTTTATAACATTTTATACAATATAAATTTATATTTATAATTTGAAAATATTTCTGTGATTTTTAAAATTTTTTATAATTTTTTATTTTTATAAAATAACAATAGTGTCAATTTTGACACTATTAACTAATTTGAATTTAAATAAAATATATACAGAATATATGTTCAAGCTAAAAGCTTTAATAGATTCATAAAATGTCATATGTATCTATAAAATTAGTTGAGAACATTAAATAGTTCATATAATATTTATTTTATTATTTGTAAAACCATTTATTTGGTTTATCTCTTAATAAAATAATTACCACATCATTTTTGTATAATTATTAAATATACTTAATTATTGCATAAAAATGCAAAATAAAATTCTATGATGCATATAAATCTATTAAATTTTACAATAATACTTTTACTCGAATTTATCATCCTAAAATCACAATATTTAAATTTTTATATTTATTAAATTATGAAGGTGACAACTTTGTCATGATTTGAAATAAAATAACATAAGTGTCATAATCGCTTTTATAAGGCTCCAAATGGTCAAATATTCAACAGTTGGATGATTATGGTTTAAAGTTACATGAAAAATAAGTTTTGGTCAGGGTTTTGTGCCTTTTATGGTCACTATTATTTTAATAAAAACTATATTCTTGATTTTTCACTAGATAAACAATTTCTGCATGACTATTGTGTCACAATTAATGATAATTATTTAATCCCTAAAAATTATAAATAAATTCATATGATGTAGATAATTTCATTAGCTTTCTGTAGACTATTCAGGTTTGAAGTTTCATGAAGTCCATCACTAAATTAAAATTAATATACTTATAAGATTTAAGAGAGTGACATGTTGTCACTTTCTTTGGTTTTAATAATAATTAAGTTATTTTCATAGAACAAAGTCCATTAAATGATTCTAATCCGACCATTATGTGATATGAGTTGAATTTTAGTCATCCAATAGGATTTTGGCTGGTGTTAGGGAAATTTTATAATCTTATATTTACCCTTAATTACCCGATTTACCTTTAACTATGGTAAATAAAATTTACCGTAGTTACTATTCATAATGCCCAAAAATAAAAAGTAGTATATTAATATAATTTTTACCCATTGATTCCAAATATGGAACCAATTTCTCTAAATTCAATACACAGAAGTTGCAGAAATTAAATTAAAATTAATCTTGTTGTCGAAAGAAAACGGGTTTTTGTTTCAAACATTACAAAAGATTGAATTGATTTAACCTACAAATTCTAGGTAAAATCAACGCTAATGACATACATTATATTAAATGGTAAAAATATATTCTATTTATACTTTAATACCATTCAATATTATAATTTAACCACATAAATTAATACGATGAAAAAAGTTGTTTTTAATTAATTTATAGCGTGTTTTTACTATTCATTAAAATATGAAAGTTATCGGAATAACATGAAAATTTTATCCATGGTAAAATTTTATATCCTTATTCCAAATAATGATTTTATTTGGTAAAATTGAACTTATAAACATGAAAAAACTAGATTTAAAGTGGGTGCACCATAAAAAGGTGACAAAACTGCATTTTTTGAAAAATACTTATTTTACCCGAAAAATTTATTTTGTTCTTATACCATGTTCCAGAAAATGTGTAAGATGAATAATATTGTTATAAAATTTAAAATTTAGTCAATACTATTCATAAAGGGTAGTTTATAATAATATTATAATAATATATATTTGTTCAGTAAAACCCGGTATTGCGTACAACACACTCTATTGAGGAAGGTCACGATTGCGTGTAATGCAAGCGAAGTCAGGGTTGCGTGTAGTGCACGACTCCTTTGTTGTTGCGTATAACAAAATACATTGAATATATATATATATACTCCATGTTTCATAGAATAATTACTATCAAACAAACATGAAATTGTGTGTAACATGATCCAAGATTAGTGTTGCGTATACTGCAAGCTAATACGGTGTTGCGTATAGCACAAGATAATCTTGGTGTAGCGTACAACAGAAGATATGAAAGAAATTAAAACGAATATATCTTATAAAATCTCGGGTTGTTATATTCTACCCCCCTTAAAATGAATTTCGCCCTCGAAATTCGTCGGGGTTATAAATCGTTTACTATTCATAGAAACCCAAATCGTAAAAAGGAATACTAAAAATTAATTTTAAATAGTATTGTATGAAACGTAACGATTACCCAAAGTAACTCATCATTGGGTTTCCATATAGGAGAACATAGGTGAAAATATGGATATGGAAGAGAAATCTAAACATCAAGTTCTGATGGATAGTGGTAGATAACATGGCTATGAAAAAGCCAACAATCACAAAGCCATAAATTTGTGATGATCTAAGGTACCATCTGATTCATCAGATATAAGAGAACTAGGACAACATTTTTGGTTTTCAATATCATTTCCCTAAAGTTGAAAATTTTGAATTAGAAGAAATACATACTTGATTTTGGTACAATCTCACTGTTGTTCATGAATTGAACAATTTCCACTTCATCTCTTAAAGAAATGAAGTTGAATTTGTTATTCGTGAAGCGTTAGCAGATCATGTGATAGAATGAAGGGTCATTCCATCTGTTTCAAACAAAAGGTTAGCAAAAGTTATAAGTCCATCTTATGGTGAGATTAATCGTATACGGTTCCAAAAATGGACTTATACTTTATTTATCATACCACATAATAAAATAAAACTAATTTTCACTAACCAGGGACTTCTTGTAGGCCAGTGGTAGGTGATAAAGGCTAGTCGCACATCGATTGTGGGTTCGATTACCACAGCCTTGTCTGACGCGATGGGTTGTCACCTGTCCTACAGGTTGTCCTTTTTCTAAAACTACATTACTATAACATCCCATCAATAATATCGAAAAAAGTTCAATCTTTAAACAATACTAACTTATGTCCAACATAATCCATTCCAATCTTTAGGCTTATCTAAAATACTTCGGTCCAAGATCATAGTATAAAGAAAACAATTACTAGAATGGTTATCTACCAAGAATGTGAATACAAGAATTTATCCGACATATATCATAAGATATATCTTGTTGGTTGAATTCCAAACACATGAATACCTTAGTAATATATTCTTATGAAACATAAATTACCATAGAACCTTAGTGAAAACATGAATACTGTCAAAAGGATACTCTTTCCACAAACCAAAATCCCAAAAAATCTATATAATCAAAACATAACATCACTTAGTCCTTATATCAGTCATGATCTCATGAATACAATCAAACATCTCATTATCTTCTTATCCCTTCATTATGTGCATATCATATACATTTCCAAAATATCTGAATAACCTTCCATGGTTACCAGTACCATTCAATATATACTTTCGAATACTTTAGGAAAAACAATAGTGTAACAATCCTTAGATGATTCTTTATTCCATAGTACCATACATTATTCTTTATAAACATACAATCATTCCACTAACTTCTTAAACCACTGACTGAGCTTCATCATTTCTTTCATCTCATATTTCATTTGTAGTCTTTTCATTATCATCCACATAAATACTACTCATATGACCATGCTGATTCTCTTCATGAGATTTTCCTTTAGGGCATTGGTTTGCATAATGCCCATACATTCCGCATTTAAAACATCTTATCATTGTTGATGTCATAGAAATACCATTATCCTTGTCCATGGTGTTAACTGGACCTTTTCCTTTGCACTTATTGGCTTTGTGTCCTTCTTTTCCACACCCAAAGTATCTTCCAGTTCCTTTGAAACAATATCCCCGATGCCTCTTCCCACATGATTTACATGAGGGAAATTGAACATCCTTTCCTCTATGATCATCATGAAACTCCATCTTTCTCTTATTATCTGAGTCGGGAAACTTACCAAAGTTGAGATTATTGATCATATTATGGGATTGCTGATTAGGAATAATAAAGATGTTTGGACTTCCAAATCCCATTTCATTTGGTTGCTCATGAAGAATATCATTCCATTGTCTGTCATATCCTCCATTATCATGAATCTTCCTATTTCCAGCCATTTTCTAAAACCCAAAAAGAATAGCATGAGAGGAAAAAATCATGCTAAGGAAAAAAACATAGTAAAAGGGGAGTACCCTCAATATCTAACAACTTAGGTTAAATTCTAATATCATTACCGTAGTTCTAGGACTATATCCTATACGTATACTTATCCTTAGGGACATCCCTAGACATACCTTAGAAATATCTCTAGGGATCTCACTAAATTTCTCGCATCCTAGTTTCCAAAGGTTGACTAAACCTTTCCTCTGATACCAAATATAGAGACCCAAAGCTTGACGTACATGGACAATTCATTACTTTTGCAGAATACTTAATACATAACAAAAACAGACACACAGGGATCGTAATATTTTAGTGTCTTTGGAAACTCGGAATAAAATCTTCTAAACGTGGTGAAAGATCTTAAACATCTCCCAATAAAGATCTTCCCCTTTTTTTTCTTACCTAAAACCTTTCTTTATATCCTGTGGAAAATATAATATAAAAGGGGTGAGCTCAAATGCCCAGTAAAGGTAAACCTAGAGAATATAAAACAATCCATAAACATTTGAATGCAAAAACTTGAACATAAAATCTAAACATCAAAATCTTGAGCAAAGACATGAATCTTGGATGTACGTAAGGAATATATCATAAGGGAAAATCAATCATGATAAAATATCATGGGAATAAAACATGTAATTGTG
This sequence comes from Viscum album, assembly GCA_963277665.1. NCBI lineage: Eukaryota > Viridiplantae > Streptophyta > Magnoliopsida > Santalales > Viscaceae > Viscum > Viscum album. Next base: position 489,420,617 of record OY728167.1, on the reverse strand, counting down.
GAAACCATTAATCACATGATATGATTTCCATAGTAGCCAAGGCATTGCTGCCAAGACCATCTTAGTGGACGAAGTCCCTTTCTGAATCGAGTTCAATCCTCGTCTCAGTCCTGTATTACTGAACCGGTTTAACTTTCCGATCCAGCCATGTCTATCTCATGAGATATAAATCTTTACCCAATTCATTGGAGGTAGATATAGGTCCGACCCATCTCATAATGAAATCATTCTTACTTGTTCCACAAAATAAACATACATCATTCATAATAACCCAACGAATAAAATGGGTTTCATAAACATCATCCCATCATCACATAATCCATATAAAATAAATGAATATAATTTCATAATAAGTAAATTTAAACCATATAAGTCATAGAGACATGATACTTGAAATATACAGATATGAAATAATGTCATCTTAGATGAAAAATGGTTTTGATAAAACACTTGAAAGGAATTCTTGAGGAAAATATCCTTTCTTCTTCAAAATAATTTTATTTTCACAAAATGTCATGAAATTTTAAAAGAAAAGGATTTTGTTTAAAATAGTAATGAAATATTTTGGAGGAAGCTTCATGAAAATAAGGCTTTATAAAACCGTAAAAATCTGTTCGTGCTGTATCAGTTAAAAATAACATTTTTCTCGTACTTTTGTCGGAAAAGTCAAAAAGTACCTCGTAACGTAAACAAAAGAAAGATTCCATTAATACGATGTAGTAAAAGTCAAAAATGGGTAAAAAGGACTTTAAACATACATGAAAACACTTTTATAAAACATGGACATGGATGATAGAAATAACCCCAGAAAATACTAAGAATAAGCAATCTCGGATAAAAATGAGATTTGCAAAATTATCCCTTACATTAGGTCCGATATGCTTTGTATGTTTCGAAACTCCTATATAATGACTTAAGTAATGTCATTCACTTATTATATAATCATATTCATTGTCATTATATCATATATGTTTCACTTATGACTATATTATCCGTTCTTTTGTAAATTCAATCTTAAAGTAGCGTTTTGGGTAAAATCATTTCATTTATCGTATGTGTTTCGACTTGTCGTTTCGTGATATTACTACTTATATCCGGATTTAAATAATTACAGAATTTAAAACATGATATATATATATAATATATATTCATCATAAACATATATATTATAGATCGATAAAAGGAATGAAATACACCGTTCATGGAGACGGTAGGCCATACGTACGCATGAATGCTGTTTTCGTTTCCTTATTGAATTGAATGAAACTAAATATATGACATAAATATATATATACATAAATCCATTAGAATTATTATTTCACATATTTAATTATTATTAATTATATAAACTTTATGATCATTCATGTATGGTTAGTCATGGAGAATGAATCTCATCGCGTCATGGAGATGGTAGTCCGTACGTACGCACGAGCGAGGATATCATTCCCATTATTATAGATTTGGAGTGGATGGTATAATATATCTGATTATTTATTATGTTATAATTACCATATATAGTTATTATTTACACCATTATACCCATCCATGTAAGGTGTTGGTGGAAAAACAGATTACACCACGGCGTGGAGACGGTATTCCGTACGTACGCACGCGCGGTGATTTTGGTTTCCGTAGGATGGATAGAAGATTAAATAGGGTTGTTTAATATTTATAATAACATATCAGTATATGATGGATAATTATGTTATTACTTCATAATTAAACAACTAAAGAAGAATAAGTTGAAGAAGAAAGAAAATTGAAAGAATCGGTAACGGATATTACCTCTTATTTGACACTCCTCTTTGAATTCTACTCTAAGGGTACTAAACTTGGTCTTTGAAGAAGACCAGGACCTCTAAGATGTTTCTAGGAAAGTTGAGAAGTAAAATTAGTAGGGTTTGGACGAGCTTAAAGGCTCATATTGGTGTGAGGAAGAGAGGGAGGAGGTGCCCTTTTATAAGGGAGGAGAGGGGCACCTTTGGAAATCTCAAAAATATTAATTTATAATAAATCTAAACCCACTTAAAAACCTCCAAAAATTACTCATATTAGAATATTAGATGATATAGGGTTGTAATATCATCAACCAATAAAATTTATACTTGTTAGGAATTTATTTTAAACATTATAAACTTGATTTATCCTTATTTAATCAGTTTTATTTTATTTGTGGTAATAACATTCTAAATTTTAAATTATAGAAAATAATTACTTATTTGTTGTGAATTGTCCATAATTGGATACTTTATAAAATTCTATACCGTATAAATTTAAATTTATAATTTTTAAATATTTTTGTGATTTTTAAAAAATTTGATAATATGTAATGTTTATAAAATAACAATAGTGTCAATTTTGAAACTATTCATTTATTTGAATTTAAATAAAATATATACAGAAGATATATTCAAAATAAAAAATTTAATAGATTCATAAAAGCTCATATGTATCTAGAAAATTAGTGGAGAACATTAAATAGTTCATATAATATTTATTTTGTTATTATTAAAACCATTTATTTGGTTTATCTCATAATAAAATAATTACTACATAATTTTTGTATAATTATTTAATATACTTAATTGTTGCTTAAAAATTAAAAATAAAATCCTATGATGAAGATAAATATATTAACTTTCACAATAATACTTTTACTCGAATTTATCATCTTAAAATACTAATATTTAAATTGTTATATTTATTAAATTATGAAGGTGACAAATTCAGCATCATTTAAAATAAAATAATATAAGTGTAATAATCGATTTTATAAGGCTACAAATGGTCAACTATTAAACCATTGGAATATTATGGTTTCAATTTACATTACCAATAAGTTTTGGTCAGGGTTTTGTGCCTTTTATGGTCACTATTAGTTTAATAAAAACTATATTCTTGATTTTTCACTAGATAAACAATTTCTGCATCACTATTGTGTCACAATTAATGATAATTATTTAATCCCTAAAAATTATAAATAAATTCATATGATTTAGATAATTTCATTTTTTTTCTTTATACTATTCATGTTCGAAGTTTCATTAAGTTTATCACTAAATTAAAATTAATATACTTATAAGATTTAAGAGAGTGACATGTTTTCACTTTCTTTGGTTTTAATAATAATTAAGTTATTTTCATGGAAAAAAGTCCATTAAATGATTCTAATCCGACCCTTAGGTGTTATGTGTCTACTTTTAGTCATCCAATAGGATTTTGTTAGGTGTTATGGTAATTTTATAATCTTATATTTACCCTTAATTACCCGATTTACCTTTAACTATGGTAAATAACATTTACCATAGTTACTATTCATGATGCCCAAAAATAAAAAGTAGTCTATTAATATAATTTGGACCCACTGATTCCAAATATGGAATCCATTTTTCTAAATTCAATACACAGAAGTTGTATAAATTAAATTAAAATTAATCCCGTTGTCGAAAGATAACGGGTTTTTGTTTAAAACATTACAAAAGATTGAATTGATTTAACCTACGAATTCAAGGTAAAATCAATGCTAATGATATAAATTATATTAAATGGTAAAAATATATTCTATTTATACTTTAAGGCCATTCAATATTATAATTTAACCACATAAATTATTACGATGAAAAAAGTTGTTTTTAATTAAAGTATAGCGTGTTTTTACTATTCAATAATATATGAAAGTTATCAGAATAACATGAAAAATTTATCCAAGGTAAAATTTTATATCCTTATTCCAAAGAATAATTTTATTTTGTAAAATTTAACTTATAAACATTTCAAAAACTAGATTTAAAGTGGGTGCACCATCAAAAGGCGACAAAACTGCATTTTTTTAAAAATACTTATTTTACCCGAAAAATTTATTTTATTCTTATACCATGTTCTAGAAAATGTGTAAGATGAATAATAATGTTATAAAATTTAAAATTTAGTTAATAATATTCATAACGGCTAGTTCATAATAATTTTATAAAAATATATAGTTGTTTAGTATACCCGGTATTGAGTACAACACACGCTATCGAGGAAGGTCGCGATTGTGTGTAATGCAAGCCAAGTCAGGGTTGCGTGTAGTGCATGACTACTTTTTTGTTGCGTATAACAAAATACATTGAATATATATATATACTCAATGTTTCGTAGAATAACTACTATAAAACAAACATGAAATTGTGTGTAACACGATCCAAGATTAGTGTTGCGTATACTACAAGATAATACGGTGTTGCGTATAGCGTAAGAAAATCTTGGTGTAGCGTACAATAGAAGATAAAAAAATAAATTAAAACGAATATATCTTATAAAATCTCGGGTTGTTACAACCAATGTTAGGTACTGTATGAGTCATGTGAAGTAACTTTGTTATCAATTTCCATTAGTTGGTTTGTGTACTCAAACACATAAATACTATTATTTATACATTCCTTACCATAAAAAATATTATCTCTATAAAATAATCAATATTTATTCCCAAATTTGAATATAAATCCATCTATATCTAGTTTTGATACAAAAATAATGGTTTTGGAAACGGAAGGGGCATAATAACAACCCTTTAAATCCAATATCATTCTAGTCATCAATGCGAGGTTGAAATCATCAATAGCTTCAATAAGAATTTTAGCTCAGCTGGATGCTCGTAGATCTACCTCCCCTAGGTCAATATTTCATAATGTACCTGGTTATTTTATTTGAATACATATGTGAGAGCCACAAGTTGTATCGAATACCCAATTTGTAGAAATTTTTAAATTTCACTAAATAAAAAATTCATCTAAAACATCCCCTTTCTTATTTTTAGTCATGAAGTTTCTCTTCCAGTACCCATTCATTACACATGAGAAATAAACAACTTCTCATTCCCTTTCTTTCTCATTGATTTTCTTCTTCTTGGAAGAGTGTGAAAAATATTTGGTTTTAAATAGCATCACATTCTCTTTCCATTTTTAAAAAATAAATATGTTCGTATTTGTTTGCTTCATATCCTTATAAACATGGTGAAGGAGAGTAAAAAAATATAACAGAGACTTCTCAATGTTATAAATTTCAAAATTTTAAATAATGTTGGAGAAGTTCTGTAGGAATGATTCCAAAATGTGATCTGTGCCCATTTATTTAGGGAGTTTAAACTGTAGAAAATCTATGCACTCTATTTAACTAATGAGCATGACTGAATGAGGCCCAACTAAGGATCTCTCTATTTTTTTCTCTAAAAGGGTACCTTGGATATCTCAAACTATTTCTTTCTATCCCCCTCTTTTTAAAATCCAAGGAGGATCTCTTTAATGATATACACATCCATGTCTTCATGAGACTTCATGAGTTCAGTATACATATAAAAAATAATCAATCATTTTTCCATGACTGCATCGCTTAAATGAATCTCATAGATAAGGAAATCTTCATCACATTCCTCCTTAGAAATTGGATCAAGCATCGAGGAATGTAGCAAGTAAGATTCCTATTCATGGTGAAGCACTACCTGAATGTCTATAAACCAATCTTGGAAGTTACTTCTAGTTTGGAGGATGTCTTCCTCCATTATTTATCATCAAGATAGTGTGGATGATGAACTTTTCATTTTATTCTATAATTATAAAGTTCATATTATTAGTACTTTTATTTATTAAAATTAGGTGAAATATATTAAATGTTTTTATTAAATCTCTAAATATTTTTTAGGCCCCAATAACCTTCCACATTGAACTTGGAATGTCTAGTTTCTTTAACATTTTAGTTGAAGGTATCTTAATTTATTTTCATAATGATCCGAACATTTGAATTTAAAATAATTAGAAAGTAATTTGGTTGGTAGTCTATATAACTACATACATGCAACTCATTGATTCATTGAGTGGATTCCCCTCTCCTAAAATCCTAACATGGATTTCATCAACACTATCTTCCAAATCTTTATTAAATATACTTTGTCTGTTAAACTCAATACAGGTTCAGTTAAGTGAACCCAAACACATCATGAGAGCTTCCCAATTAAAGTAAGCGTTAAGTATTTGGCCATGTACTATAGTAAGTTATATTCTTTCATTCATAATTAAGTATTGGATGAAATGGTCTAACTTAATATTAGGTTGATGGATTATAATTAATTATTCTAATATTTTCTCTTTTTTTTTATCATTTACATGCCTTGATAATATTATGTGGAGTTTTCTTAATTAATTAACCATGTTGGATAAAACATTTATTCATAATCTATTTATTTAAATTCCATCTATGCCTATTAACTATTTTATTTATGTTATTTCGACCTTCAATATATAAAATAAATAATATCTAGATAGAAATAAATAAATAAAGTAAATGAGCTGATCTTGAGCTTTTACAATAGTTGATTTAATGAGTAGAAATTAAATTAAAACTAAAAACATGGGGAATAACTCCATTTTACGGTCTTGGACTGAGTTACAACATTGCACTTGTATATATTTATATCACTGAGTTGGAATCATCATATTTCCTCCTTGATTTACCTCCATTCACCATGGGATTCTCCATTAATTACAACTATTTATTACTCGCATGAAGGTGAGGGGAGCATATGGATTGGTAAAAGGTGATTACATAAATACCTTGAACACACAATTCCTATATAAAAATAGAGGGATGGATGAATCATACTCCACCATTTAATTGAATATAAAATAATTGAAATCACATGAAATAAATTAAATTAAGTAACTTCCATCACATACATATGTATTATTCAAGCTCATCATCTATCATACATTCAATGAATATAGAAGAACAATCATCTAGTATTCATTTGTTTATTTGTTATTTATTATTAATATGAAAATGATTTCATTAATTAATATGTTAATTAATTATTTAGCTAGTTAATTCTATTTTATCTTAATGATCATACAATATTAATCGGAGATACCCATAATTTGTGTAATTAATGAAAAATAAATGCTAGAATCAACAATTACATATTGATAACAAAAAATTAATTGAGCATTTAATATTATTAAAAACCATTATTATATTTTCAAACACACATTGGTATGCCAATTAATAAAATATGTTTTTAGTTTTGTAATTTTTAATTTTAATTGGATTTTTAATTCTTTCCCTTAATGGGATACTACACGATATATATAATGCAGCTACATGCTGTTTACCTCAGTTGTTGTATATATAAGTAACATGTCTACAGATTTGGAATGTTAACTCAACTAGAATACATGATGTGTACATTCCATATGCATTCTATATATCCTCTTTCTATGTGATAGGTTGGCCCGGTTAACATGAATTGTGCAATAAATGCACTGTATGTAATAAAGTACTTGAAAAATACAGTAGAATGTTCATGGGTACATGGAGTGTACCATAGCTACACACTATTTAAAATAGTTTACCGACCAAATATTTGGCACTTACTAATGGAATATCTGATATTTCTTCATCTATTATTAAACCATAAATAAATTAGAACACTGATGGATTATGATTAATATTTCAACGCATGATAACTCAAATATGATTAATGGAAAAAACATAAGAAATTAAACACAAACATGAATGTCTATTGATAAAAAATAAAATAAAAAATTATAAATTTAAACATGATTGTTCTGATACAACATGTAGGTTTCAGGTGTAGTAGAATCACATAGTGTTAAAGGTGATAATAAAAAATTATTTTAATGTCAATTTCCAGATCCCCTAAAGTTGATATGTCACATTATATTAATAATTAATTTATTAAGATTAGAAGAAATAAATTACTCATTATTAGTTTTCATTCATCATTGATGAATGTTTGTGGTCTGAAAAGACCCTTCTAAATTTCCTTTTTACACTGTGAGGATCCAAGGATTAAATCCCTGTTGCGGTGATCCACACGTTCTCCGATGATCTCTGAACAAAACCACTCATTCTTCAGATTCTGGCATAGAAAATATAATGTCTTCCATTGTACATTTTTGATCGCTCATTCATCTGTCATGAAGACATTTTTTTTCGGACAACCATTCATGAGAAGAAGAGATAAGGAACAGTTTAGAGAGAATATGTTGTTTTCAACAATTATCTATTCTCAATTTTTAATGTAATATAATTTAGACACAACCACCTATTTATAGACATAGGTTTCAGGTAAAAATATTAATTAATTCCATTGTTACCATTAAATAACATTTAAAACCTTTAATAAACCCAATGACACATTATAATATTTTTATTAATTTGTGGTGTTCAAACTTTTCCAATTTGATAAGTAATATTTTCCATCTAGAAAATAATTATTTTATTACAAGATGTTGTCTTGGTCCATTGGAATTCCCCTATATTTAATTAATACATGGATAAATATGTTTTCCATAAATAAAAATTCATTCAGAAACAAAAAAATAAATATTTATTATATATTCAATAAAATAAATAAACATATTTTTATTCACATTAGGGTGAATAAACATTTTTTATTTTATCATATCAATAAAACATAAATTAAATTATTCCCTAGTCTGAAGAATAAAATTATTCAATTAATTAAAATCGTATGAAATTTAATCTAGATCAATAGAAAAATATAGTGTGTGACCCTCTAGGATTCATTGTCATTGGCATTAGATGGGTTTGAAAAAATTCCATGATTACTATCTATAAACTGGTCAAGGAACCCAAGAGAAAGAATATAACGTCGTGATGAAAAAACCCACATATGAATGCTCACTATGTAATATAATCTATTTTTCTCAATATCTTATCAAGTTGGTTACACATCCATGTCACAAACCTATATGCTTGATATGTGGTTCTTTGACTCTCAAAAATAAACACATCATTACACCATTGCCATAAAATTTAGGGAGATGGTTCTATTCCAACCAAAGTGTCTAGATATTAACATCCATAACGATTGAAGGGATAAATAATTCCTCAACATATCTATTTATGATATGTCACTCGTGACCAACCCAACATATATAAATTCACCATGAACTAATATCATCATGGTTGGAAAAATGAATATATGTATGTGAGTTCAATGATGCATTAATAATAATCATCAAGTCAAAGGACCATCACACACAACAACAAATATGAATATTCAATGACCCCAAAACATTCAGAATTCCTAATGGATGTTATGTTCTCGTAATATCCCATCTTGGAGATTTACAAACTGAAAACATCATGTGAAGAATACTCATGTTCTTATGAGTAATTTCACCTAATAGTCTATTTAATATTCATCCCATTCTAGTACATTACTGAACTACAAAAAATTATTTAGGAAAATAATTATAGAAAATCATGTTCCTCATCATAGCAGGGAACTAATACTAGCTTATCAAGGCAGCGTGTACTCTAGGAAATTATTACATTAATGTCATGTCAAATAATGAACCATAAGTAATAAAAATTTTCATTAGTATTCAATAAATCAAATCATCATGTAAAAAAAGTAAAAAAAGTTTTCCCTAGTATAAAAAATACAATAAATCTAATCCTACACCTAACCATAACCCTAACACTAACCCAAACCCAAACCCACCCCAACCCTAACCCTAACACTAACCAAAACCACAGACCCTAACCTTACCACCACCCCCTACCGTCACCGTAAACCTAAACCCCTTTGATGCTAACCCTAACCTAAACCCAAACCATAACACTAACCCCACCTTCAAATCCTGAAACTAACCCTAAGCCCCTAACACTCGCCCTAACCCAAACCATAACCCTAACCCCCAACACTAACCTTAACCCCAAACCCAAACCCAAACCCAAACCATACCCCTACCCTATCCCAAACCCAATCCCACCAACCATGACCCAACCCCAACCACCCCACACCCACCCTGAAACAAACACTGAGCTAAACCTTACCCCCGGACACAAACTGTAACCTTAAACCTAAGCTTAATCCCACCCCCCCCCCCCATCGACCCCAAAACCAACCCTAAACCTTACCCTTACCCACAAATTAATGCCCTATTCATATCCCTAACCCACTAACCCTGACCGAAACTCTAACCCCATGACCCTAACAATAAGCTCCCCTGACCCTTTCCATAACCCAAAACCACTGACCCTAATCCTATCACCCACCCACATACCATAATCCAAACCCCCTAACAGTGGCCCTTACCCTAACCCACCCGACCTACCCCTAACCCCCTGACCATAACCCTAACCCCAACCCTAACACCAACCCCTTATCCCCTAATCATAACCCTAACACCCCAAACCACCCCAACCCTATCCATAACTCTAACCCCCACCCCAACATTAACCATAACCCCACCCCCCAAACCTAACCCCCAAACCCAAAACCTACCCCACCCCCGAATAGAAACCCCACAAACCCTAACCCTAACACTACCCCCTGACCCTAACCCCCAAACCATCACCTAATCCGAACTCTAACCCTAAACTACAACCTAGCCCCTATAAGCCTAGCTATAACCCCCTGATTCAAACCCTAACCCCAACCCAACCCAAACCTAACCATGACCCTAACCCCCTTGCTCCGACCCTAAATCCCCACTGAAACCCTGAACCTAACCATAACCCCCATGACCCTAATCAAAACCCTAATTCCCCACCCCAATCCTAACCATAACCCTTGACCTGAATCATCCTAACCCCCAACCCATGTGAACCTACCCTTCAACCCTAATTCTAACCCCCCCAACCTAACCCTATCCCTAACTCGAACACCCCCGAATCTAACCAATTAACCATAACCCTAACCCACATGACCATAACCCAAACCCCGTTACCCTAACCCCCCGAACCTTACCCAAACCCCCTTCAAAAACCCTAACCCCAGGACACTAACCCTTAACCCATCAGACCCTTACCTACCCCCTCCCCCTACAAAAACCCAAACCGAAACCCTCACCACTGCCTGAACCAGACCCTAACCCTACCCCCCAACTCCACCAACTCTAACCATTACCCAAATCCCCTGCCCACCATCAATAGCCGTAAACCTAACCCCTTACCTCGACCCAAACCATAACCTTAACTCCCCCTATGCCCTGACCGTAACCCCAACCCATACCCCCTCCCTAAAGAAAACCATAACCTGACCCCCCCAAACCTAACTGTAACCCACCGAAACATAACAATAACCCTACCCCCACTCTACCCCACCCGACACTAACTATAAACTAAACCCCCAACCCCGACCCTAAGAGAGCATCTTCAAATCCATTACAGAGGAGTATCACTATCATCTTAACTATCCATGGATTAAAATAATTTAATCCATGGAACTTCTCAACTTATATCTTAACAAGTGTATTAATTAATTTGAAAATAAAGGCTCTAATACAAATTTTTGTGGTAGTGTGGAGGTGTGTGGACCGAGCTCTGAAACTTGAATCAACATTAAAACAATTATTAATATTTTTTATCAAAATATTTGGATAGATATAACTAATCCCAAAATAAAAGAAAGACGATAAAAATGATCATACAAAAAAATGTGGTAATATAATGAACATAAGTGATTTATATGATTTGGATATTGTTGATCATATGTGCATGTAAATAACACCACCATTGGATTTAATATTATTAAAAACAAAGAAAAAACATATGATAGAGAAGATGAAAATAGAGAGACAACACACGTGTACCAAAACATTTATATGAACATAATGAACTTATCACTCAAGGATCCAGTGGTGAAACTTATCCTAACGAAGGTAACATATTTCCATGAATTGGATGGTCTCATGAACAATTCACCAAATAAAGTTGGAAAAAAATAATATAAAACATAAAAAAGAAGAAACTAAACAATGATTCCCTTACCGATTCGGGCATACCCAAAGAACCCAATAAGAGGTGGTTCAAGATGATCAAAGATACTGTTGAGGATGGGACTTCTTAATGATGTTATGTTCAAACAAAGTTGTGGTAGGTGAGCTCTCCACTAGAGGGGATTTTCCAAAAAAGGAAAACAACGGTGTGGAAAAGTAGAAATTGAACTCCACCCTCCCTCTAGGTTTATCATGTCTCTAATAAGGAGCATCGAAGAACCAAAGAATTCAAATATTCTCATGGAAAAAGATGAGAACATGCCCCATAATCTATGAAAAATTAAGATAAAGTGTGTAAGTAAATAATGTTGAGGTCGAAATTTGGTATCATGTGCGGTAGATTAGGGGGACAAGTGTGTAGTGAATGAAGTGTGGATGAATTGTGAAGATCAGGAAGGTGAAACAGATTGTGAAAAATCATGGACACATGGAAAAAATAGAGTGGATAACTGTATATGAAGAAGATCACCAATAAAACACATAGTAAATATATACTAGAGTAACACAGTCATCCTCTATCAAGTTTCCATAGTGTATGATAATGTATGGTGAGGAACAAGACATAAAAATTAATCCACGCTCAAAATCCCAATGCAAAAAATATACAAAGGCACATTATAAATAAAAGAAATCCTAGATGGGAGAAAAAAAGTAAAAGAGGAAAAAACAAAATAAAATAATTTTCATAATAAAATTAAACTCATATAATATTAAAAAATATATTTTAAAGAATTTTGATTTAAGAATCCAATTTTAATTTGTTAATATGTGAAAATAAACTAAAGCTAGTATATTAAAATCACTCTTGTATGGGGAGAGAATTGAATTCAATAAGAAGATACTAGAAAATATGTTTCATATAACAATTTGGGGTAGGTTGGCTTCTATGGGTACTCATATTGTGGTAAAAAACTTACTCATGTGTTCTCCAACTCAATAGCTGGAACATCATAGGGACAACAATACAACAGTTATATATAATGCATCTGTGGATAATAGTTATAAGGGATGTGAATATGATATTACTCCTGTTATATTAGAATCATGATAGACTTGATTGAGTATAAAGCGTATTGAGGTAGGGGTGAATAAGTCAATTGCACCTACAAATCCTTAATATGTAAATGTAAAAGTGGATTCTCCAAAGGAGTGAGACTCACTTGATGACATATATATTAAAGGAAACTTTGGAAAATCATCCACAATAATGGATGTTTCATTCAAATCATATACTACCATGCATATCAAAATAGTTAGTTATGGTGGTTCTACCAAGGGGTTAGTTGATCTGGTATTGTACAGTGAAGACAATACCTCAATCAGGCAGTTGGAATATTAGGTTCCCCCGAGTGTGGTTGATTAGAGTCACCAATATCCATGTAAGAGAAAAACACAAACTATCATTTTAGATTGCCTTAGGAAAAGTTCAAATTTGAAGTGGTGTTTTACCACCATAAAAAAACTTCAAGAAAATTTATTTGGAATCGGGTTTCTAAAAATTCACTATTAAATGTTCTTTGTTTTTTTAGAAATTATTTTTTAAAATCGACCGTTTAATTTGATTTTTTTTAAAAAAAAATAGAATCATTTTTTGAAAACCGTCTCAATTTTATATAAAGAATAATTAATAATTTGTAATTAATAATATTTATTATTAATTTGTAACTAATATTATTTATTATTAATTACACATAATCATTTATTATTTATTACATATAATTTAAATTAATTATTATACATTAGGTATACATTAATTATAATTATTATTTATAAATTTTTTTAAACAAAAATTAATTATATGATATGTTAAAAATGAGACTTTAGCATCAAGTGACCATAAATATATTTTATAGACCATATTTATATATTTTTTATTAAAAAAATTGTCATTCCATACACAATCAGTTTATTTATTTCTAATATTTACAAAGGTTTTTTGATAGAATATTTTTATAGATTAATATGATGATTACTTGTAAATGTCACTAAATCAAATCATTATTTTTTCACCCTTGGAGGGGGTGGTTTCTCAGAGTCTATGGTAAGATTCCCATTTTATTGTGGGTTTTTATTCTAATTCATCAAAATTATGATTTAATTGCCTTGATATCACTGGGATGTTTGGAAGAACTGGTAAGTGTGGAGGAATTGGGAAGCAATGAAACATGAAGAGACATATGTTTTACATGAGTATACAGGTTTTTCAAATTTCATGTCCAAGACACTTGGTGGGAACCCCCACAACCATGATCCTTTAACTCACCCACTAATTCACATGGACATCGCCTCAATTTTTATATATTAATAACTTAATATTTATTAATTAGTTTATACTTTTTAGGTTTTTAGTTTATTTTCATATTTTTCTATTATTTTATTTAGTTTAATAATATTTATTTAATTTTTTTTTAATATTAGTTATTATTATTTTTATTATTAGTATCTACTATATTTATATATTATTTAACATTATATATATTTGTATCATTATTTTTTTCAATTATTATGATATTTCAATTATTAACATCTTTAGTATTTATATTATTCTCCTAATATTATTATATTTATAATTATATTAGTATATACTTTAGCTTTTTTTTTGTTTTTTGTATTACCTGTAATTTAATTAATTAATTCAAATTATATTTAGTTAATTATAATTATAAATATTGGTTTTATAATAATAATAATAATAATGAAATTATAATTTTTTAGTTATAATTATAATTATAGGTTTTAGAAATGTATTTTTGAAATGGGATGCACACAACTAGTTTTGGTTGCTCGAGTAACATTCAGCTAAAGAGAGTTCAAATCTCGTTGCCTCCATATTCGAACGATTTTTAGATGGGATGGAATCTTCTAATTCAAGACATTTTAGTGGCCCCAACATGATAGCGGGTTGTTCATTTTTCATGTGATACGAGTGAGTGCGATCCTAGCATTAACGCAGGTGGTCCTAATAGAGACAAAGATGGAGTGCATAACCTAGAACAATAGGTGCTGGTGTCATTATCAGGGTGAACAAAAAGGAGGTGAAATATCTAGTGGTGAAAATCATGAGTATGTCTAGGAATGGATGGATGTAGGCTGACAATTTTTGATGGAATATGATTGCAGGAGGTTGTCGACGGTGGTGAATTATTTTTACACGTGACATGGGTGAGTGTTGGAATGGATTGGACTCAGGAGGACATGATGGAAATGAAGTTGGCATGTGTAACACATGACACTGAGTGGCATGTTCATATTTACCTGGGCGTAAAAGATGTGATGATCTATAATTATGAATAGGATGGGTGAGTGCGGGCCTAGCATTATGTAGGCGGACAAGTGGCGGTGGACTATGATGAAAGGAGGGAGCGATAGTTTTTAAAAAAATATGTTTTCTGATTTTTTTTAAAAAATACGTTGGTTATTTTTTTTAAAAAAATGTTCCTCAAAGGAGGCATCGCTACTACCACATTTTGGTTAAGTCCAAATATGGAAGTGGCGCTGGCGCCTTTATCCTAAAATAAAAAATATATATTTTTAAATATTATTTTATATATATATAAAATTGTAATGTTTTTAATTTTTCATTTTGTTTATATATATATAAAACAAAATGTTTCAGAACAATTTATCTCATATTCATGTATGTGACTTTTCCAACCTACCAAATAAAAACAATGAGGCCAATACGAATGAATACTAAAACATTGATTAAGATTATAATAAATATTTGAAAATAATAATAATTTCATAAAAAATGTTGATGAAAAATAATTTACAATCTTTCAAATCCACCAACAAGAAACATAATTTTTTTGAAGTATGTGAATTTTATACACTATAAAATAAAAAATATAAGACCAATATAAAAAAAATTAAAACATGGACTAAAAATATAATAAATAGTCTAAATTAAAAATAATTTACTACAAAATGTTGATGAAAAATAATTTATAAGCTTTATAATCCACCAACTTGAGAAAAAAAAATGTTTCAAGGACATGAATTATCTATCCTATAAAAAATAATCTATAATAAAAATATAATAGAAAATTAAAACATGGGTAAAAAATATAATAAATAGTCGAAAATAAAAATAATTTCCTAAAAAATGTTGATGAAAAATAATTTATAAGTTTTCTAATCCACCAACTTGAAACTTAAAAATGTTTCAAGTACGTGACTTTTCTAGCCTATAAAATATAAACTATATTACCAATAAAAACGAAAATTAAAACATGGTTTAAAAATATAACAAATAATATAAAATAAAAATAATTTATTAAAAAATGTTGATGAAAAATAATTAATAAGCATTCTGATCCACTAAATTTAATCTTAAAATGTTTCAAGTATGTGAATTTTCTAGCCTATAAAATATAAACTATAAGGCCATATAAATGAAAATTAAAACATGGATTTAGCATATAATAAATACTCGATTTTTTAATTTTCATTTATATTGGTCTTATATTTTATATTTCTTTGGATTTCAAAGTCATGTATGTGGCTTCAGATCCTCTTCAACATTTCTTCTTTTCACTATCACTTCCGAGTAACTTTTCATACATTCCATTAATTTTCATTTATTTATTTTATTTATGAAACTATTTTTATTTCTAAAAAATATTTATATGGTTAGGATATATTTTAAATTTTATTTCTATTGTTTTTATACTGTATATTTTATAATCTTTTAAAGTTATCTACTTGAAATTTAATAATTATTCCAATGTTTCAAGTAGTCAAATATGAAAGCTATCAAATATAAATTGTGCCTAAAATATTAATTAAAAATAAAACACTAGATAAAAATATATCAAGGGATGATAGTAATAATAGTATCATCATATCAATGAACATAAAAAATATAAATTAACAAGTAAAATCAATGTATATATCTATGGAGAGGATATTCTATCCCACATGGTGGTCTGCGAATAGGATGCTCACATCGAGTTCACTGTGGAGTCTGGTGACCTGGAAAGGGCTGATCCTCAGCCACTAGAACATCGACTGTCGCATATTCCACCTATGTGTCAGTGGGAGGATCTGTCAACTACATGTCGTACTATGATCTTAATCCATTTCCCACTAGGGTGGTAGAAGGAACTAACATCATCGCAGCGGGTAACCAAGCCTGAGATGGAGGAATACCCTAAGGATACGATGGATATGGACCCCAAGGCTATGATAGATCTAGACCCCAAGGGAGTGATGGATTTGGACCCTAAGATTGAGAGAAATGCGGATATCCTATCAAAAAAGTCGGATCCCATGCACCTTGAGGCACATCCACAATCAGCTAAGGCTGGGCTACTTGAGGGCCGACCTCTGTATGTGGAACAGGTGAGGCCTCACCTGTTGCACGATGTTGTCTATTTCATATGTCATCATGGGTCCTCAAAAATAGAAGCTATGGTGGGTTTTTATTCTAGGGATGAAACCTCCTCTCTCTGGGGTAGACTCTTAAAGATGCTCTCAGAAAGCGCACGATAAGACGATATTAGCTAAAATGCTTTAGCATGGACAACTACCCAACTAAAGACCCCCTCCTCCTCTTCACAAGTCATTCAAACAAGATTCTATGAGTAGTCCCATGTAAAAATATTCCAAATGAATTATAAAATAGTTCAATAAACAAACTAATTGAAATTTATTTACTTACAATATTAGGAATCTCTCTTCTATGTTGGGTAAGATATTATATAGACTTTGGTCTATACCATGGCTCATACTATACCTACTTCAAAAGAATGAATAAATTTTTAGGTACACCATGGATACGAATCTCTGCACATCAATTCCAATAGTGGAAATGTCAGCATGTACTCGGTGCCAGTCCTCATCCTGCCTCACTGTCAGCTTCATGTCATGAAGATTCTTTGTTTGTCTCGATGGTAATTGAATCTGCTAAACACAGTAAAACCGGTGCATGACTCTATCAGTCTTGTTCCACTCAATAATATGGAAGTGAATACATGGCACTACAACCATAGCATCCTCAAGCCCAATAGTGTAGTATTGTGGACACTGGTCTATTATAGTCCAGTATGGAAGCCATGAAATCTGAAATGACATGTTACATTTTTCATGAAATATCCTTAACAAAAACAAAAATTGATGCTATTATAAAAAAATCTAGATAGTGATAGATTTTATATACATACCCTGATTAGTAAGAGATAGTCTAATTTGAGTTGATATGTTCCCAAATAGTGTCTCAGAACCATACAGGAACTGTGTCTCTAACACCAACTATAAAATACATCATTTATAGTGAAAAATAATGTGAAATTTAATTCAATAAATCCTAGTAGCATAAAAAACCAATAGTGATGAGTGATCATATCACCATCCACACATAGAATCATGCACCACCTCCATAGTGATCGATGAACCAACAATCTGAGGGTGAAATGAGGGGATGCGCTCACATGCCCATATCTAAAGAAGGATGATGCATCCCCTGAGATCTGTGTAGTCATAGTGGGATAGCCTGAATAATGATCTATACGTGTATTCCACGCATGATGATCCCTAGCTGTACATCCCAGGCTGATCAAAGTCCTCCAGTAGGGTAGATACATCATGTTCACATGCATCCCCGAGTGATCAACACACATGGTACCTCCAATGAGACATAATATATATACAAGAGCATAACACATGAGAGTATACTCATCAACATAATTGGGTAAATGTGGAATATGTTCCTCTAACAAAGGAATAGATATCTATGATTTATCTGTAGTCCTATTGTCAGACAAAATGCAGGCACTTAAAAATCGTCGATCAAGGTCGGGCCAAGATGCACAAGCGTTTCCAATAACGGATTTCCCTGTATAGGAATAACTAGAACCAGTACCACATCCTAGAGGGTTATGTTCTCTCCCCCTCAGGTAGGTGAAATGTGTGTGTCTCTGGTCTCCACCTCTCCATGAGGGTAGTAAGCAGGTGATGGTCAAAAAATGTGAAATCCAATACGACAGTGGCATATAATCCGTCACGGCGTAAGTATGGTCTAATGTCATGTGGAGGCTCCCTATGATGAAAATGGTGCACTCGACGCACCATTATCGAACGATCCTCACCACCATCTAACATGACCTAAGAAACCTGGATATCCTATTGAGTGAGTTGTATGGTATCATCCATCTATATATAAACAAATGAAATGAGTCATAAGTGTAAAATGTAAATATAATGTAATGGTTAGAATAATGTTATGAACTATAGAATTCAACACATTCCATGTTTATTCACATTGTTTTATGAAGTTATTTTTTCCAAAAGAAAGGGGCATGTCTTCATGATTTTCAAATCATATTACAAACATGTTGTTAAGATATTCATTTACCTAGAAAAGGGTTTTTTGTAGGATATGGTTTTTTATATTTATGTATACACACATTTTTTCTTAGTTATGTAAATTTTTATTATTAAATGGTTTTATTTTTAATTTATGTATGACTTCCCACATGACGGTATGTTTTAAGATTATTTTCTCACATGTACAGGTCATTATATAACAGTAAGTGAACTTAATGTAATAATTTGTGGGAAATGAACCATGATGCAGGAGGAACAGTGACAACGACGATGGTTATGATGTAAACTAATTCCATCACCGTCATCATTGTCACTCTTCCTATTGCGACGTGGTTCATTTCCCACAAATTATTTCTTGACTTTGAGTTAGTGTTACATAATAAGCTATACTAACCTCTGTTGTTGGTTGTGTACTATAATAAACTCCTTTCCCAGTTTTTATAACCAGCTTGTAGTAGTACACACCATTAAAACAAGACTCTATACATCAATTTTTTTTCCTGGTCATGATTCTGCTAGCGTAACTGATATTTAAAAAGGTGGTTGATCATATAATCTTTATTATACTGAAATTTTATAACATCTTCTTGAACCATAATATATGATATAAGTATTTCAGTATATAAAAGTTTATTAGAATATCAATCACATAATGTTCTGAAAACAGAGATAAAAAGAAGAGATAACAACATATAATTTACAGTATGAGAATATCACAATGAAGACAAAACATCATTGTGGATAAGAGTGTGTACGCCACTAAATAATGTTAGGGAATCATTTCTGGTTATGACCTTGTTGATTACATGTGGTGCACATCAAAATCTCCCCTTGTTCTTGAGGCTAGTCCATCTCATTATGCATCCTACTGGCCTTCGGTCTCCCATAGGGATGAAACCGGTTGATGTCACGTATCACTATCAGCTAGCCTTCAGGCATTGAAAAAAAAACAAAAGTCCCCAATAGGCATCCATTTTGCAGTATAACAGTTATTAATGGTGTCCATCTAGAACAATGGATCAATATATGCTTCCCCTGATATGTTCACAGAGGCACATGTTGTGATGGCTTGTGCGCATGGAAACTGTAATGCCTGAAATTTTCCACATTGACATTGACTGACTTCTAGTAATACCACAATTTTTCACCAATTATATTTTTTATTGGGTCCAAATGCTCTTGAACTTCTAATTTATAGTCTTATTTGCTGAAAATTATGACATGAAAACAAGAACCTTCTTCAATATTATTTTCATTCTTTATTTAAAAGTACCTTCCGTACCTTATCCCCTACTAAATTCTGTGTGCGGATAGTTTTTGTCTATCAAAAAAGTAATTCACAAAACAATATAATGTCTCCTAAACTAGGGAAGTTATAGGTAACTTGTGAATCCCCTTAAAGAAAGCATTTATGCACTCTATAATGTGTGTTGTCATGTGTTTATACCGCTTCCCCCTCCATATTCCAATGTCGATTTTTATTTTGGAATCCGCATCATATATTCATAAAATTATTGATTAGAATTGCAGATTTGTTCAAAAAAATTTAAAACCACTATTGATATGACTCATATTATATACATAATATTGGATATTTCTCATAAATTGATTTTATATTTATGTTGAAATAGTAAAAAATAACAAAGCCAATGCTTACCAAGCCTTTTGATTTCCTTCTTAATCAGTTCGTTGTGCATTGTTTTTTGCACGTTGCTAGAAATGCGTCAAATGTAGTACCGATGTTGTGCAATTAGGGATATCCATGTGTCAGGGTCTACATTGATTGCCTCATTAATTGCCCGATTCCAATCAGATATCAAACATACACGCTGAATGTTTGTGAAATGGTTGACGATACATGCCAAAAATCAACTCCATGATTCATAGATTTCCTTTTCAATAAGGGAAAAGGAAAGTGGAAGAGTTGAACAGTTTCCATTTTGGGTTTCCACAATCAACAATATTTCCTTGTATTTTCCATATAGAAATATTCCATTAATCTAAATGAACTGTTTGTTGAAAAAAAATGCAGATATACATGGGAGGGATGCCAAGAACAACCAATGAAATTGAACACAAGATGGATCAAGTTTGTTATTTTGAGACACATGTTTGTTTGTATAAATATGGAATAAAACTTGGTTATGGTGCCTCAGTATGAATAGAAATTGTGGCAACACCCGATACGAGTCATCCCAATCACTATAGTCCTTCACAGTTTCCTTCTGTTCCACCATGCATGCCTAATTATAGAAAATATTATAATTGAATGTATATTGTATCCTCTCTTACACTAGGGATATTAGATCATATTGGAATTTCCTAATCATATCACTGAAAATAGATGACACAAATTATGTATCCAATGAGGTATGATCTTGTTTCAGGATTTTATAAATGCAAGTATGAGCTGCCTCAATCCTCGAGGTTCTCTATCCTCCAAATGCAATGTCTGAAATCTCCCTTAAGAGGAATCTACAATCATCCCCATAATTCTCACACCATATGAGATATTTACTATGTATTTATTCTTGAACGATATATTTTTAGTGCCTCTAAATGTGAATTCTCTTAAGTGTGATTTTTAATGAATCTTTACATAGATAATATCTTCCAACATATAAGGTTTTTTCCAGCTCACTAAACCTATCTGGCACAGCTCTAGGAAACATATTTGTAGGTGTGAGAATGTTTCTGTTTAATTTAGGCACATGTTTCATTACTTCTGACCAAAATGAAAATAGTGGTGGTTGATATATTGTGGGTTGAGGTTGATGTACAACTAATGCATGTCTATAAAATTACTCCCCAACTTTTGCTGGTCCCTCCTCATCATCACTGTTGTCACCATTTGTTCCATCATTACGAAACTCCCCATCAAAGGTCATATTGACATGTATATCCGAGAGATTATCTAGGTTGTACTCTTTTGCATCTTTTGTAATATGCTCACTTTCATGGGGCATACCATCTTCAAACACTCTTGTAAGTCTATGTCTATGTCTTTGTACAACTGGATGTTGTTTTTCTATAGTAGAAACATCAACATATAACTTCATCAAGGTATGATCTGACTACTGAGAAAATAAATTTTTTTCTTGGACCCACTGTGCATCAGCAACCAATGGAAAATCTAGATGCCACAATGTTTCTGGGAATTGAAAATGTCTATATCTCATAGACATGATCTCTTGATCAGGTCCCAGAATTAAGTAACCATGAATTCTGTCCTGAAGGACACTTAGGGTTACAAAATGAACTGTACTAACCACTATTATTGGTTTTGTACTGTAAGAAGCTCCTTGCTCAGTTTGAAAAACATCCCCATAGTAATAAACATAGGCAAACATGACTCTCTACGTCAAAAATGTTTTTTTATCAAGATTATGATAGTGTAACAAATATTAAAAATGATATTTGACCATAAAATATTTACTATAATGTAATTTTAGGTTCCCTTTTTATACCCTAAAATATTATAGTAATGTTTCATTATATAAAATCATATTAGAATATAATTCATAGAATGTTTTTGAAACCAAGGTAAATAGAAGAGGAAACATCAAATTAGATTATTTATAATTGATAAAATGACAATTTTGATCATATAAAGTAAAATGAAGAAGAACATGCATATTAAATAACACATGAATTCATTATAACATACATGAAATTCCACAAAATTTTACAATAGAACATGGTTTGGATGAGATGAGTCGCACTTTGGGCATGTGGTAAAATCCAGATTATTTTTAAATGGAAACATAATAACATATTCAATGGATATGTACTTAAATTTTGACCATTAAAAATATTTCAACCTTCTAATGACAAATATTAGATGTCATTAGAAGTCCAAAAACGTTTTAATGTTCATAAGTGAAGTACCTATCCTTCGAAGATGTTATTAAGATTCCAATTAAAAATATGGTGTATTTTACCTCATGTATGAAGTGAAAATCATCTCATTAAAACCACAGTCTGTTGAAAAATTTCAAGGAATTTCTTGTATGTTGTAAAGAATTCATGTGTTATTTAATCTGTTTTTTCTTCTTCATTTCAATTTTAATGTTTATAAGTATCATTAGAAAATAATTATATACCAGGAAAGTCAGTCAGAGGTAGGCCCTTGACCATTTATTAATATAAAAGAAAAGTATAACATGAACACAAAACAAACCAGAAAACCAATTACATATCATAAAAGTCATACCCATCACCACCCCCATTATAGATATCCTACGCAATTGCCGAATCCCCTTCCGAGCCTTCATTGTGTTTTAGGATCTTGGCGTACTTCCTTCTAAGGTTCAGTTTTTCCAAATATATCAACTCCTGCAAAGATTGATTGAAAGAGGACCTAGTAGACATCGACTTCAGAAAATCAGAGTAGTCATTCCTCAACCTTCAGTTTGGTGTGGTAGAAACCATATTCCTGGACTTGTTCCCATCCATGAAAACATCACTATAGGAAGGCCTAACCATCCCACTATGGTTTTCCTTATAATTTTCTGAGACATCCTCCCAATTTCCGAAGACAAGGAAATCTTGGGAACAATCTATCACCTTCTAGACATGCTCATGTCTCTTGTTATAGTCAATCATGGAAAAAAAATTGTGGCATCTACACACACTCTTGGCCATCTTTCACCTTCTTCACTGCACCTACTAAAAAAAGATGAATGATGTTACCTTCTTTAATTGAATAACTATCCACAAATTGAGATACCTCTTCATGCTACAATGCTTGAAAATAGTTTCAAGTATCAACTGCACTTTTTAAACCATCAGGTTGTAGCTGCACATTAAACCCCTTACCAACCAGACAAGGAGTTGCATCTTTGATTTTCCCATCACCAGCTGAATTCAAAATCATCTCATGCTCCTTCGGATCAGCATCATCATATCCAGCACTATAAACACATCGCTCAAGTATATTATCCCCATGGGTAATTGAAACCCCTAAAAAGTCTTACACTTCATAATTTTCTCCATACCTAGTGCCACCTCCAAGATTACCAGTATCCATATTAGCACGATTCACACCAGCCCCCAAGATAAGGGCCTAATTCAGCCTCTCAAACACCGCAACTACTATCGGGTTAGAATTTCCCAAGGCTGAGCCACCCAATCCATTTCCAAACTTAACAACATCAACGAGCTTATCTCCATAGCCAAGGACCTTACTAGTTCTCTTCATAGGAACTGATGTGGCTCCAATCTGGCATTGATTGGATTGGTGAACTAGATGATGGCCCCTCAAATAGTAATCAAACCATGATTCAAAGAAAACTGCTTGCTTCTAGCAGAACTCCTCACCAACCATAATCTAAATCCATTCAACTAGCGGCTTCGTAACATCCACCTAAACACATAATCGAGAATTAATAAGACAACGTATCGACAAGGTTTGAGAATCGGAGCAGAGAAATAGCCCCCACAAAATTACCTAACATATGGATTATAGATGGATTCTGAAATAGAAAAGGAATGTGAGGAAGACATACCCTGGTCGCAACAGATGGTGAGTCCCGATTCATACAAAGATCAAATGTCCACTGGAGAAGAAATAACCTACATTCACTGCATCGACGAGGAGCTCTAGACCAAGCGCAGACTAAATCATCCTCTGAGGAAAAGTGTATCATCAGATGATGATTTTCAATCAAACCCACAACCACACGATCATACAGGTCCCATTTACTAAACAAAAATCTATCAAATTCATCAACTAAAGGCCTTCGATGATTGAAGTGAGACACCAGGGTCAAGTTCAGGAAACTGAAAATCATTCTATGTATTCATTTTTAATCCTATGTTACTCATTAATTAATATATAATTAATCATTACTAATAAATACTATTATTTCTAAACTATATAATATTTACAATACTAAAATTTTAAAACATTTTCTTATATCCTAAATGATGATACTAATGTTTCTTAGTACATTTTTTACTAAGTTAATCATTATTTAATCACTACTTAAGCATTACTAAATTTTTATTTACTAAGTTATTAATTACTATGTTATTAATTATTTAATCATTATTTAATCACTTTATAGTCATTACTTATTAAATCATTAATCATATGATATTCGTTAGTTAATTATTATTATCTTATCATTATTTGTATTCATTTTTAATCCTAAGTTATTCATCAATTAATCTATAATTAATCATTACTAATAATAAGTATTATTTCTATACTATGTTTAACTAATTAAAATACTTAATAAATAACATATTTCAAACAAACTAAAAATACTTATATTACTAAAAATAACTTTCATTATTAAATTATTCTATCATTTTCCATTTAATTTTATATCATCCTAATTATCATTTTATCATTGATAGATATACTGATTTGATTTTTTTTCTTAGGTATTTCAGTAGTTTATTAAACAAATTTGAATTATCTAAATAATATCCCTCAGGAGTGTCAAACTAGGAGTTAATCAAGGCAAATTTTCATGCATTAGTTCCTGTTTGAGTCTTGATCAAAGTGGTATTTTTGGGGTTTACCCCTAGGTACATTTGTCCTAGAGCCACATCCACTTGTTTTTATCCAGTTAGGGATTTGAGTTCTTAGATAGCCATAAAAACTTTATGTCACCACAATTTTACAACATTTAATCCGATGTTATTCTATACTTAATATATACTTAATATATACATACCTATACTTAATCTATACTTAATCTATACTTAATATGTATGTAATCTATACTTAATCTACACTTAATCATTATTAACAATAATTATTATTCCAAACTATATATAACTAATTAAACTAATTAATGAAAAAAATATTTAGAACTAGTTAAACTACTTAGAAAATGATATATTTAGAACTAAAAAGAATTCAATTAAATAAATAATAAACTTTAAAATAAATAAAAAAATACATCTAAATGATGATTTGCAAAAAACCGAGCCTTCTATTGGACCACTGACTCCACCGCACATGAAAATAATTTTTTTATAGAGAGAAGCTGTGGAATGAAGAGAGATGTGGGAAAATGGAAGACATGGTAAGTGGGTTGCCTTTTATAGGGTGTTCAAGGAAAGGAGGCACCCACATTCCACCTTTGCGATGTCATCAATCTGGGTGAAATGAGGGGGGGGGGGAGGTGGCGTGGTGATGCCGCCTTTAACGCCCATTTTCAATATTCTTTCAAACCTACACATTCTTTCATTTTTTATAAAACACCTAAAAAAACTCAGGTAGGGTCGAGGGGAAACGATCCTTTCAGAAACGAAGAAGGTTCTTGTGAACCGGAACTAATGGTGGTGGGTTCATCTTCAGGAATAAATCTCCAGCAGTGATATGTAAAAGCGTATGGTGTAGATAAATAGCCTTATGCCAAGTAATAAAAAGGGACCCTATTATCTGGACCACATGTGTTTACATGCCATCAATTTCCTTAGGCATATGAGGGAGGTTATTTTAGGCCCTTATGAATGATTACAGTTTGTCATACATGCATAGAATAGACATAGGATGACCTAATGGGGATGGAGAAGACATGCGTAACCCAAAACAGTGGGTCATGGGGTAATTATTAGGTGTCTGCAAAGAAAATTAAAGGTGTCATGTTTCATATGAGCACACATGTTGTGAAAAGTGAACACACAAATCACTTATAGACATTATCTATTAATTCACTAACTGATGGCCATAAAAATCACTTGGATTTTTATATATTTATAACTTAATTTTAATTAATTATATTAACCATTTTCATTTTAGGTTATATTCACAGTTTTTATAAATTTAGTTATTTTTATAAGTTTTAGTCAATTGTGTATTAATGTTAGTAAATACTTTTATTATCAATTAATATTAAAATTATATGTTATTAAACATTATATATATTAGTATTAATATTATTCTTTTATTATTATCTTATTATTATTAACATTTATATATATTTATATTATTATTATAAGATTATTATATATATAATTATATTACTTCACCTCATTTTATTTATCATATTACTTTCATGAATTTTCCCTTACTAATTAATTAAAATTATATTTAGTTTGTAATAGTTAATATTATTGGTTTTTAATAATAATAATAATAATATTATTATTATAATTATATGGCCTGATAGTGGTTGTAGATCATGAGTGACCATGTAGATTTTGGGTATCGATTGTGATCTCAATTTCTGATGGCTTCTTCAAGTGATTATTTTTAGTTTCATATGGTAGAAGTTGGTATTAACCTTTCCCATTCATGCTATTATGATATAAATTTTAATCCCAAGGTTTCAGGTAATCAATTCAATGAGGCTAGGACTTTTAAGGCTTCACTTCACAAGATAGGGAAATGGGATTCTTTTTTTCCTTGTTGGTGGTGTGAAATCCAGATTTGAGGCCATCTGATTCATCGAAGTATTTGATAAAAGGTAATCCTTTTAGTGATTTGAATCCTTCCTCAAATATAATCTCTTATGTTTCCAATGTGGATAAGGATATGGTTACAGTTAATCCTAATGAGGAGAATCGACTTTTTCATAACTAATACTTTTCTAGATATAGTGATCTTAACACTATGTTTGGATGAATTTTGAAGAGGGGAGATTAGGATATTGTTTTGAAAAGTAAGAGTATTATTTATGATCAAATTAATGAATGTGGGAATTCTATAATTTCTCATCTACCCATATAACCAAAGGAAATATGAATAAATATATTTGATCTTAATAACATTCTATTAAAATGTTTTCGTTTTGATGATTAGAGAATGACACCCTTAGGGAAGGGAATTTTCTGTATTTTTTCCCATATACCACTCTAAATGAAAATACATAAGATATTTATTATATTGATATAAAGCTTAGTATCCTTAGAATATAGGGTTGGACCCCACATTTTAATCCCCTAGGTGTGAAAAATTTGGTTACAAAAATATGGATTCACATTTTAGGGATCAGTTGTATAAGATTTAGGGAGGATATAAAACATTTTCACAATGAATTTTTGGGTGCCAAAAAATATCTTAAATTCCAATCCTAAACATAATCTTATCCCAAACCTAATTTAATACATTCCATACTCCCTAATCACAATTACTCACCTAAATATTAAATCCAAAACACCACAATCCCCTAAACATTAAACCCTAAGACATGACCATATCACTATAACCTAATCAACATCATAAATTATAAACCAATAATCCAAACAGAAATTTAAATTATACACCAAAATAGATACAGAAAATCAAAACTCCTATTCCCGAATTCCTTAAATATATACTCTTAAGCCGGACAATTTGATCCTTATCTTATACAATAAACCTAATCCTTAACCTACATCATAAATATTAAACACCAAATCCAGACCTTAATTCCTATCCCATAACCTTAAAACTAAACCAATAACCCAAATGAAATATGAAATTCTAAACCTAAACCTATAAACCAAAACTAAACACATAATCCGTTATAATCCTTAACCTACATGCCAAACCTAATCCCTAACCTACATCCTAAATCCAAAACACAAAAACCCATATCCCTTAACACCTAGACCCCTAAGCTAAAACTAATGGAAACCTAAATTTAATCGTTAATCATGTCCCTAAGCCCATAACCATCATTTTATATCCAAACCTCAAAACTAAACCTATAACTGAAAATATATTATAAATTCAAACAAATATCCCAAACTAGATCTTATATTCTAAACCTAAGCCTATTACCCAACCTAATCCCAAACCTATGACCCAAATCCTAAACACTAAACTAAATCTAAAATTAGAAAGCTATATAACCCAAATGAAATCTTTAATTCAAAACAAATATAACCCAATCTAAATCAAAAATTCTATATCAAAAATTCTAAAAATATAACCCAATCTATATATTCTATTATAATTTTAATCCTATATGTCCAAAACATAACCTAAAATCTAAATTCTAATCACTTAACCTCCAAGATCACATAATAAACCTCAAAACAAAACATATAACATGAACCTAAATTCGATTATCAACTTACTCCCTAAACCCCTAACCAGTCCTCAATCCATATCACTTATCCTACACACCAAATTCTCATTAAATCATAACCTATAAACATAATCTATATCCTTTGTACTAAATCTTAGACACACCTATATCCTAAACCTCCCTAAACCCTACAACCACCTAAACCAAATCCCAATACTAAATATTAAATCATAAACACAGAATCCAAAAATAAATTAAATCCTATCCTTAAAAACAGACCCATAACCGAAACTAAATCATAAATTTTATTTCCTAGGTTCTAAACCAATAACCCAAGCTACATGTTAAGTTCTAAAAAAATTCTTATAACCCAAACCTTAACTTTATCTCTAATTTACAATCTAAATTCAAAAAACAAACCCCCATAGACCAACCAAACAACATTAATTATCTTCTTATAACACAAACCTAAATTTGATCCACAACCTACTTCCAATACCTTTTCCTTAACACATCCTAAATCCATAACACTTATCCTACTCCCTAAATCCTCCTTGAACCTAATCATAATATCTAACAACATTAAAAATCCTAAACACATGTAAACCCTACAACCCCAGTACGACTTGTCATATACATCATGTAATACCATAAGATAAATGAATATCCCTAATGAATGTAACTTTAAAAAATGTATAAAATAAAAGTATACTCTCCACCAAAAACCTAAATAATATTTTAACCCTAAAAACATCTTGTGTTCTAATCCTAAACCTAAAAACCAATCCTAAACCTAATATATAACCTAAAATGTAAATTATACAGACCTAACACCCTAGAAAACTTAACTAACATTAAAACTAAACATATAACATAAACCTAATTTTTTCCATAAATATACTCTCTAAAACTAATGCCTAATCCATCCTGAAAATGGAACACTTAACGTACACCCCAAATCCTCCTTAAATACATACCCCTAAACTTAATCTCTAACCTACATTCTAAATCCTAAACACACCTAAACCCTACACCACATAGTACTACATGTTCGGTATAACAAGTAATACATAAAATAAATGAATACCCATAATGAAAATAACTATAAAACTTTATATAATAAAATTATAATCACCAGAAGTAAATATATTAAATAGATAGTTCAGATTGTCACATACATTCATGTAAAAAAAATTACTATCCATAATGAAAAAAACTATAATAAATGTATAAAATAATATCAAAAATCACCACAAGAAAGTAGAATATCACAAAAATATGTTATGAAATATATAAAAAATCATCCAAACTATAACTTAAATTATAAACCAAAACCTCCATAATCTAAAATATAAATCATAAACACCTAACCCCCTATACCATAACATATAACTAACCTTAAAACTAAATCTATAACCCAAGCTTTAATTTGATCCTCAAACTACTCCCTAAACATTATCCATAACTCACCCTAAATCCAAAACTTAACTTGTACCCTAAAACCATCATAAATCCCCAATATCGATAAAAAGCCTACACCCTAAATACCCTATTACCCAAATAAAAAAATCACTATAGGCATGTAAGAACATCCCAAAAAGATGTGATGACATATATTTCTGAATACAAATGAAAAAATAACTATATTCCATAAGATTCCACATCTACCACACTCATCCTATATTTAATTCATAATGTACACCTAAAGATACCCCTAACATAAAAAATGTATAAATAATTTCTGAATATAAAAGAAAAAATATATTGTTAACCATTTACCACCCATATCCAACCACCACGTTCATCACAATCTTAATCTACAACATAGAAAAAATAATTATCCCAAAACATACACCTAAACCTACATCATACATTTATTACTTAACCTACACCCTAAACACAATCCACTAGTCTCAACCTAAACCCTAATTCATCCCTATTACAACATATACTATAACCTTAACTAACCATGATCTTAAAACTAACATTTAAACTAAAAAATAAACTACCCATTGTAAAAAAAGTAATATATAGGTGTCCATTTTTAGGGGTCAAAAATAATTGTCCCATCAAAATAGTGATAATTAAATGATAAAAATAAATTTCAAAAATAAGGAAATAAAATTGAACACAACATGTAACATGACCCCCCAAAATGAAAAGGTTAAACAGATGAGGGGAAAATAGAATGATATAACTATGGTAAAATGTGGGAAAAAACAAAACTCTAGCTCAATTGCAAGGAGGAAACACCCAAAATATTCTCCTTTTAATAAATGGAGAAACTCCTCATAAAATACAACAGTTAAATCCCAAACATATAAATAATGTGTTTGTTGAGAAACCTGTGATAAAAAATGTTGGGGGAGATCCCATTTTATATGACACCCTCACCCTCCTTTGGCCTCCCATCAAATAAATATTTTTTACCAAATAAAATGAAGGAAATAAAGTTAGGGACTTTCCCATATAAAATGAATTAATTGGGTAGGAAACTATTCTTTTCTCTCCTTCAAAGTATCTAATATATCTCTCACTTGGAGATTTTATTGAGAACTAATCATTGCAAACATCATACTACCCTATGATAATTCACATAATACTTGAGACATTTCCATCATCTCTACTTCACTGGTAGGATTTATCATAGAAGATAACATGAAATTAATGAGAAGAGGGGGTAGGTATGGGATCACTATATATCTATTTGAATCATTTCAAGAATTTCCCCAAGTAATTATTCAATGATAGCCAAATCATCCTATTATTTCATTCTCAGTGGATCTACATAGTAATAATCTAGTTTTTGGGTCCCAATTTTGTCATATGAAACTCACTATCTAAATATTCATTTGTTTCCAGTATTCGATCATTTTTTGGGGACGACAACCAAAATTCCATCCATATACAATAGTAGAATGATAAAGTAATTACCATAAAAATCATGAAATATAGACAAGGATATGAATTAATTATATCATATCCATGGCTCATGATATAGAAATAAATTCTCGTTTACCACACCTTGGTTCTTTTTTGATACATTATAATGATTTTTTTTCCAAATTTTAACCCATGTTGGATTTACCTTCTTTAGTGAAACTGTAAAATCCGGGTTTCGGAAGCCACCCAGAAGCGCCCCATACCCAGTTGGTCACATGGACTCAAGAACATTTCCCCAAACTCTAGAGGCTTCCCACTAGCAACGAGGGCCTTGGGTGTGATAGTGGGGAAACTATTCCCTCATTGGTAGAGTACACAACGGAATAATCAACACATGAAATAGAGGAAGCAATAAATATCCATCAACAACCAACATCAGAAGACTAAAGCAATAAACAACTAGAGAACATATGTATATATGAAATAATGCATAATACATATGTTTAGGAAAACAGCCAAATAGGTCAAAATGCTAGAAATAAAAATAGTACCAAAACAAGTACAAAAAAAAAACAAATAAATATCTCCTCAGCATCGCAAGCCTAAGCTTGGTCCCATGCTCTCCTTCTCCAAGAAATCATGTACCATAAGTCGAAGGGCACTTTCCCTTGTCTATACCTACAGAAACATAGTCTGTTTGGGCTCAAAATCATGGCCCAAACATGGTGTGTGACTAAATCCCATTAAGATATCTTCCTAACAGTCAGTGAGTATATGGCAGGTAATGGCACAGTAAATAGTAATAGGATGGTATAAAATAGTAAACAATCCACAGAACAAAAATCAGCAGTGAAGTTAATAGCTAACCACAACAAGAACGCCTCTGGGATGTACTCACAAAAAACCCCTATGGTCATATCCAAGAAGTACTAACAACCCTCTGGGAAGTGTACTCATCCTAACCCCTCTGGTTTGGTCATAAGAAATTATAAGACTCTTTGGGGAAGCTTGCTTGGTCAATTCCCCTTATAGTCTTGGGTAGTCAGGGACTCTCTGAGGTAGATCACGCGGTCTAACCCTCTTATAGCCCCAAGGTCTAGAAACCCCATGAGGAAGCTCACTCATTCAATCCCCCTATAGTCTCAGGTCTATCATAGACTCTATGAGGAAGCTTGATCAGTCAATTCCACCTCTTTCCTGGAAAGGTTTTAATGAAATTCTATCAAGTAAAGACTCTTTGAGGAAGCGCACTTGGTCAATCCTCTTGTATTCTATAATATCCAAGACTCTATGGGAAGCTCACTTGTTCTATTCCCTATAGTTTATAACATCCAAGACTCTCTGAGGAAGCTATCTCGGTCTGCCCTCTTGTATTCTATAGTATCCAAGACTCTCTAGGAAGCTCACTTGGTCAATCCCTTATAGTCTACATCACTGGGTTCTCACGGTCCCATGCCAGTTAGTTCATACTAATGCTATAAGGCCAAAGTACACCTACAGAACTACTTGGCTAACTAGTCTATAGCACAAACAAGCATGTCATGGAAAACATTCCACCCAATGGTCAGAAGGCATGGAAAACAGGCATAACGGCCAAAGACTAACAAGAACAAGACATGGGAAAAACATCGAACCACAAAAATTATTCTCAGACATGGTAAAATTACCTCTACACAAGCATACAAGGAAGGCATGAAAACAATAGGGGAAAACAGGTAAACATGCAATACCCCGTTCAAGAGTATTGGTGTAATTTGAACATAAAACTCAAAGACTTCGAACGGAAAAGCAGAAACCACCTACCTTGATTATAGGAGATCAATATATTTGAACCATGAGGCTTGATTCACCTAAGAACGTCGTAGATATATGAAAACAGAAAAAACTTTCAACCCATGATATCATGAGTAACATGAAGAATTGGAAAACGAGGATCTCGGGAAAGGAAGATCTTACCGCTGCGGTTCCAATGCAATCGATGATGGTCGATTTAGAGAACGGATGGAGGCTCGGGTATCCGGAGAAGCTCCACGGCCATACGACATCTCTCGGTCGAACAAAACCTAAAAGAAGACGATTCTGGGGTTAAAATGTGACCCCGGTCCATTTAATGAAAAAAATGAAAATACACGGCGTGTACTTCTTGATTACACGACATGTACTTTAATTTTCTGTACTCCACTTTAAGAAGCCTCCACATTACCCCTACACACCTTGTGTGTGGCCCAGACATGGCCAACAAATGGCCTTGCATGGAAAAGGATCACACAGTGTGTACTTAATTTTTTTGTCAAAAACTCCTCTTTTCTCAAAATCTCCATAAAAAGAAAAAACATACCTGAAAAGAAGACCTGGGTTCTTACAAACTTCCCCCTTAAAGAAAATTTTCCCCGAATTTCCCTAGTAAGGCGTAGAAGAAGAAACCCCGAACAGCTCTGGCCACTGCGATCGTACATCGGCCTCCCTCTCCCAAGTCTTGTTCTGTACTCACCTGTGCTGACATAGAACCCATACCAGAGGAACAGACCGGCCATAGAGAACCTTCGTACTGCAATCGACAATTCGGATAGGATGCTCCTCAAACATCGCATCCATTTCAAGATCAACCTTCTCGGGTTTAAAGACATGGGATAGGTCTGAAAAGTAACATCATAGCTGAGAAACATGGAAGACATCGTGCATAGCCCAGTACCTCTGAGGTAACTGAAACTGATAGGCAACCGGCCCAACTCTCTCCAACACCTCAAACAGCCCGACTTTCCATGGTGAAATCTTACCCTGTCTTCGAATCCTCTTGTGTCCCATCCTCGGTGCGACATGCAGGAAAACCTGATCCCCGACCTCGAACTCTAGAGGTCATCTCCGCTAATCAGCATAAGACTTCTGTCAAGACTGTGTTATAGCCATCCTTTTCCAAATCGACTCTATCTTCTCTGAGGTCACCTGAACAAGATGAGGTCCCATCAAAGTTGTCTCTCCTGTCTCCAGCCAACACAATGTTGTTTTCCTACCGTATAAATCCTCGTAA
Organism: Viscum album; assembly: GCA_963277665.1. Taxonomy (NCBI): domain Eukaryota; kingdom Viridiplantae; phylum Streptophyta; class Magnoliopsida; order Santalales; family Viscaceae; genus Viscum; species Viscum album. Next base: position 489,385,599 of record OY728167.1, on the reverse strand, counting down.
GGTGCCATCTGAATAGTCGCCTGAAAACTATTGTTATAGGAAAACTATACATGATGAATATGCTTCTTCCTAGAACCACCAAAGTATAGAATGCAAGCTCAGATCATATACTCAAGGACCTAGATCGTACGCTCGGACTGGCCTTCTGTCTGGGGATGGAATACTGTACTCAAATGTACTTGTGTACCCAAAGCCTTATGACACCCCTTCCAGAACTGAGAAGTAAAACTCGCATCCCTGTTTGAAATAATGGAGTGTGGAACTCCGTGAAGATGTACAATATCTCAGATGTACAACTTCCCCATCTCATCAACACCGAAGGTCTCCTTGATCGGCAAGAAGTGAGAAACCTTCGTTAGCCTGTTGACGACAACCCAAATAGAATCACTTCCTCGAGGTGACCTCGGTAACCTGATCACGAAGTCCATCGCGACATCATTCCACTTCCACTCGGGAATAGGCAACTTCTGTAAAAGCCCTTCTGGTCACTGATGCTCCGGTTTAACCGGCTGACAAGTAGAACATCTCAGGATAAAACTAACAACATCTCTGTTCATACCTGGCCACCAGTACTGGCGGTGTAGATCACGATACATCTTGGTGACGCCAGGACGATATGCCCAAAATAAAGAATGAAAATACCACATCAGCTCCTCACATATGTTTGCAGGAACAAATAAGAGTCCCTGGAAACGTAAGATCTCATCCTCACCCATTGTAAATCCAGGAATAGGGTCCTCTCCTGACACACTCTCCTGTAGGACTAGGCTTTATGAGTCTAATAGCTGCCTCATCTGTACCCGATCAAGAAGTGTAGTGGTAATAGCTAAAGAAGATAGAAAAGTATTCCCCTGTCTGTCGTGCACCTCCAAGTGCATCTCAGAGAATAGATCCATAAGCTGCTACTCATTGCTGGCCTCCTGAACTACCTATAACTGAGTTCTCCTGCTCAACGCGTCAGCCACTACATTGACCTTCCCCGGTGTATAGGCAAGGTCAAAGTCAAAGGACTGAAGATACTCGACCCACCTGCGCTGTCTCAGATTCCGGTCACACTGAGTGAAGATGTACTTGAGAATCTTGTGGTCGATGAAAACAAAAAAGTGCTCCCCCAGAAGGTAATGTCTCTAATAGTGTAAGGCATGAACAAAAGCTACCAAATCCAGATCGTGTGTCGGGTAGTTCCTCTCGTGTGGCCTCAACTACCGAGACCCGTACACAACGACTCCATCTCCCTGCACAAGCATAGCTCCCAGTCTGACACCTGAAGCATCATAGTAGACTGTATAGCTCTTTCCAAGCTCTGGAAAGACTTGTATCAGTGCTGATGTCAACCTCCATTTCAGCTCCTGAAAGGCTGTCTCACAAGAATCTGACCATAATAACTTCTCCCCTTCTTTGTCATACCTTTCAGCGGTGCTGATAGGCATGAAAAGTCTTGTATGAGACCCCTGTAGTATCCAGACAGCCCTAGAAACTCCGCACCTCAAAGACATTCTTCGACTGATCCCATGAAACTACAGACCTCACATTCTCTTGGTCTACTGATACTCCTGTCTCTAAGATAATGTGTCCCAATAAGTGAATTTGATCCATCCAAAAGTGGAATTTCGAGAGCTTAGCATATAACTGATGCTCTCTCAGTGTACTAAGAATGATACTAAGATGGGTATCATGGTCGTGACGAGCGTGAGAGTACACCAAGATGTTGTCCACAAAAACCACCATGAAGGAATCCAAGTATGTATGGAACACTCGGTTCATCAGTTCCACAAATACTGTTGGTGCATTCGCGAGACCAAAAGTCATGACCGTATACTCTTATAGACCATACCTACTCTTTAAGGCTGTAAGAGTTATATTTGATGATCTAACATGCAACTGATGATAACCAGACCTCAAATCGATCTTCGAGAACACCCTAGCTCCTCAAAGATGATCAAAGAGGTCATCAATACTCAGCTAGGGATATCAGTTCTTGACCGTCAACTGGTTCAGCTTTCGATAATCCACACAAATCCTAAGGGTGGCGTATGCCTTCTTCGAAAACAGGACAGGCGAACCCCAAGAAGAAGTACTAGGTCAGATGAAACCTTTTGTCTGAAACTCCTCCAAATGATTCTTGAGCTCATGTAACTCAGGTGTAGCCATTCTATAAGGAGGAATGGACACCGCTGCCGCTCCTGGAACGAGTTCAATTGATAATTCTACCTCATGATCTGGAGGAAAACCAGAAAAGTCCTCTAGAAAGACATCCCTAAAATGATCTACCACTGGAGGAAAGTCTAACTGTGAAGTCCCCTGGTCATCCAGATAAAGACTGGAAATCTGGGCTGTAACTCCTCCTAGCCCAAGATGCTCCAGTCCAACTCTACCCACCTAGACATCCCACTCACCTCTATGAATAATAGATCCACCCTCTGGTGATACGAAACTCACCCTGCATCGATAGAAATCGATGACTGCCTGGAAGGGAACTAACCAGTCCATACTGAGAATGACATCATAACTTTTCATATCTAGGACATAGAGGGCCCATATGAAGTGACACCCTGCAACCTCAAGAGGGCACTCTTTGAACTAACGTATCCTAGATGTCCTTGTTCCCAAAGGTGTATCAATAGTCAACATGTCGGTAGAAAAAAAGATACATAGCCCAAGGCTCTCCACAATAGCACCATAGATAATGCTATGCGAAGCACCAGTATCAAAAAGGGATGAAGATAAAATTGAGGATACTAGGATCGTACCTTGAACTGTAGAAGATCCGGGATCCTGCTCATGGTGAGTCTACTCAACAGCAAAAGTCTGGCCAGTACCGCGGCCCTGCACACATGGCTGTCCACTCTGAGCTGATCCACTCTACTGTCACTGGTAACCTGGTGACAGACCACCACGACCGCGACCTCCTCCTCGGCCTGAATGGCAAGAAGTACTCTAGTTCCCAGACTAGTGAGAAACTGGTGATACATCTCCTATACGCGGGGACATAGAAGAACCCCTACTACCAGCTTCCTATGAGAAGTTCTGAAAGAAATACTAAAGGTGGACCATCATTCCGCAAGACCAACACTCCATTGGGTCTCTCTGGAACTACGCCCTAGTATGTCTTCTCCTCCCGCACTGGTAGAAAACTACCTGGTGACCTGAAGGTGAATCGTGCCTAGTCTGATCTCTTCGTGAAGACTCCCTATGGCGCTTCCTACGGTTGGTAGGAGGAATACTAACACTGGATGTCGAACCGCCCTGGATCACTACTCCAGAATCCCTCAGATTGCGCTCTGTGATCAGTGCCTATTTTTTGATAGAGTATATCGAAGTCAACTTGAAGATATTCACTTGGGAACGGATCTCATGCCTGAGACTGTCCTCAAAATTCCAATCAAGGAACAACTGATCACCTGCTGTAATCGGTGTGAAGCACTGCAGCTCGGTAAAATGAGATGAGTACTCCATAACAGAAAGAGTAACCTACTTCAGACTCATAAACTCTAGGTCTTGTTTGGCCCTCAATTTCTCCGGATTGAAGTAATCGTAGAATATGCGCCGAAACTCATCCCAAGTCATACTATGCTAGAGCCCTGACTGTGATATCACCTCCAACAACCTATTGGCAGTGTCTCTGAGCATATAAGTAGCCAGCTTTACACTTTTCTCTGTAGTTATCTCCAGGTGCTCAAAGATTGTCAGCATGGCCTCTAGCCACGATTTTGTAGCCTGGGGTCATCCATACCTTGAGAACGTAGGAGGATGCTGCTGCTAGAATACCTGTGTCAACTCAGCCCTCGACGGGGCAGGAGGCGACACTCCCTAAAAGGTCTGCATCATCCTCAGGAATTCCTCCCTGAACTGCTCATCGGTGCCTGCAACGGGTAAAACTGCTAGTGGCAAGGCTGGCATAGGAGGAGGATTCGCAGGAGGTCCCTGATCAGCCATATCCGGTGTCTGGTCACCATCTGAAAGATGATGTAAAACCGGAGGACATATCAGTGGAATAGATCTGAAAGATCAAAATCATGCCTTAGATCGGGATTATGAAATACTGAGAACACAAGAGTACAAAACGGGATCACGAGAAAGAAACATTCAATTTTTACAAAACACGACAACACGGCATGTTGTCTCCACACACGGCGTGTACTTGAACTCTATTCCCCTGCCCGAGTCTCCTTACACAGCTAACCCACACAGTCCTCTTAAACCTAGATTACATGACGTGTTCACTAAGGAAACGACATGTACTTGACAAGATTTCGATGACCCGTGTTGTTAGTTACACGGCCGACTACACAGTTGACTCTTACAAGGCAAGTTCTGAACAAACACGGTGGGTATAGAAGATGATAACACTGACCTGTGTTTTTCATGACACGGCTGGGTACCTAAAACAAGGCTACAAGGAGTGTTTGTACCAAACATGGTGTGTATTATATGAGCTTCCCCGACCCGTGTTGTTAGTGGCACGACCGGGTACATGGCTCACTACTACATGGTGTGTAACGACCGTACACGACGTGTACCTGAAAATGTTTCACAACCCTGTGCTTCTTCTCACACAGTCAGTGACACGGTTTAAAAACTACACGACATGTAGTAAATAAGTACACGCCATGTATTCTAGGTTTTTCCAGGCAGTATCTCAAAAACAGCACCAAAGCCCAGAAAACACTGAAAAACAGACATGGAGGTGCCAAATTCCGATCCGTGAGGGCCCATACTCCCTGCGAATCAATGTTTGACATCTCCTACATATCAATTATAAGGGAAAAAAACAATGATCCACCAAAATACAATTCATGAGGACCAATAACACCTTAAAAATCAAAATTTGGCATTCATTTAAGTAAAGGTACAATAGAACCAAATTCTCTATTAAACTGCAGGGATTCTATCAAAGCATCTATCACAACAGCATGCATAATCTACACAACGTCTATCACAACAACATGCAATTGTTAATGCACCCTAGATGGCATGGGAAGAATGCATGGCATGTGATTTCTAAGAAGTGCCTATATGATGCATGAGATGGCATACCCTCATCTCATCAGGCTAAAACAAAAATAGAACTGCAATAGCAACAATAATAACAACACAAGCATGTGAATCACTCTAGGTGAAATAATATCATACGTAAAATTTCAAAACCAGAAAACTACAATAAACGAGGTAGATTGGCTTTTCCCTGTACACAGGTTAGCTTCTCCCGAGAACAGCTTATTACCATGTACCGAATCCGTCCTATCCCTAGATAAAGTCTCCAACAGTAAATCAAGAGAAAAAAAACCTCCTTTGATACCACTTTGTAACGTACCTGTTCTGGAAGCCACCAAGAGGCGCCCCGTACCCGGTTGGTCACATGGCCTCAAGCGCATATCCCCAAATGCCTGAGGCTGCTGACTAGTAGTGAGGGAATTGGGTGTGATAGTGGGGAAACTATTCCCTCATTGGAAGGGTACACAGCAGAATAATCAACACATGCAATAGTGGAAGCAGTAAATATCTATCAAAAACAAACGACGGAAGACTAATGTAATAAAAAACTGGATAACATATGTATATATGAAATGATGCATGATACACATGTCTAGGAAAATAGAAAAAAAGTCAAAATGATGGGTATAAAAATAGTACCAAAGAATGAAAATAAACAGATCCTCAGCATCACAAGCCTAAGCATGGTCCCATGCTCTCCTGCTCTAAGAAATCAAGTACCGAAAGATGAAGGGTGATTTCCCTTGTCTATACCTACAACAACATAGTCTGTTTGGGCCCAAAATAATGGACCAAACAGGGTGTGAGACTAAATCCCAGTCGGCAACCACCCAATGATTTTTTCCTAACAGTCAGTGAGTATACGACAGGTAATGGCATAGTAAGCAGTAAACAGTAACAGGATGGTATACAAGAGTAAAAAATCCAAAGAACAACAAGCAGCAGTGAAGTAAACAGCTAATCACAACAGGAACCCCTATAGGAAGTACTCATAGCCAACCCCTCTGGTCTTATCAAAGAAGTACCAACAACCCTCTGGGAAGTGCACTCAGCCTAACCCCTCTGGTTCGGTCATACGAAATTATAACTCTCCGGGGAAGCTCGCTCGGTCAATTCCCCTTATAGTCTAGGGTAGTTAGGGACTCTCTATGAAAGATCACATGGTCTAACCCTCTTATTGCCCCAAGGTCTAGGAATTACTTGAGGAAGATCACTTGGTCAATCCGCCTATAGTCTCTGGTCTATCACAAAATCTTTGAGGAAGCTTGCTCGGTCAATTCCTCCTCTAGCCTGGAAAGGTTTTAAAGAAATTCCACAAGTAATGTCTCTATGGGGAAGTACACTCGGTCTATCCTCCTGTGGTCTATAATATCCAAGACTCCCTGGGAAGCTGACTCGGTCTATACCTTGTAGTCTATAACTTCCAAGACTCTATGAGGAAGCTCCCTCGGTCTACCCTCATGTAGTCTATAATATCCAAGACTCTCTAGGAAGCTCACTCGGTCTATCACTTATAGTCTCCAACACCAGGCTCTCAAGGTCCCATGCTAGTCAGTGCATAATAATGCTATATGGCCAATGAACACCTACAGAGTTACTTGGAAAACCAATCTATAGCACAATCAAGCATGTCAAGGAAACCATTCCACCCTACGGTCACAAGGAATGGAAAACATTCATAATGGCCAAAGGATAACAAGAAAAAGACATGGGAAAAACATCCAAGCACAAAAATCATCCTCAGACATGGTCAAATTACCCCTACTCAAGCATACAAGTAAGGTACGGAAACAACAGGGGAAAAAGGGTAAACACGCAATACCCCGTTCAAGGGTATTGGTGGAATTTTCCCATAAAACTCAAAGACTTAGAACAGAAAGGCACAAACCACCTACCCTTATGCTAGGAGATAAATATATTTGAACCACGAGGCCTGATTCTCCTTAGAATGTCATATATCTATGAAAACGCACCAAACGTTCAACCCACGATATCCTAAGAAACGCGAGGAATTGGAAAACGAGGCTCTAGGGAAAGGAAGATCTTACTATTGCCGTTCCAACGCAATTAACAACGGTCGATTCTGAGAACGGATGGATATTTGGGAATCCGGAGAAGTTCCGCGGCCGTACGACATCTCTCGGTCGAACGAGACATAGAAGTAGATGATTATAGGGTTAATACACGACCCCGGTCCGTTTAATGAAAAAAAGAAAATACACGGCGTGTACTTCTTGAGTACACGTCGTGTACTCGACTTTTCTGTACTCCGCTTTAAGCGGCCTCCACATCACCCCTACACACCGTGTGTGTGTCCCGGACACGACCAACACATGACCTTGTGTGGAAAAGGAGTACACGACGTGTACTTCAAATTTTTCCAGAATCTCTTCTTTTCTCAAAACTCCAGAAAAAGAAAAAACATACATGAAAATAAGATCCAGGTTCTTACAGAAACCTTCTAGATAGAGCATATAGATTTAATCATCATGAACACTATAGAGATTTTATTTCACATCTATATTCTTTATCTAGAGATTATATACTACACATTTCCAGAACTACATGAACAGTCATCCGTATACAAATAGGTGAAACTCTTTTATTAGAATCAATACCTTCTTTCTGAGCATATCTATTGACCACCATTCTTGCAAGGTATCCTTCCAAATTTTATTTTCCATCCAACCTGATCTTGTGAACCCATTTGTTCATAGTATCCTTCATTATATGAGGTAATGGAACAAGATCCCTAGGTCTTATTCTTGTTTAGTTCTTCATGTTCCTTCAACATAACCTCCATTTATAAAGATATGTCCAGACGCTTAGTTTCCCCCACAAAAAAATACAAATCACCATCCTATGTCAATAATAAATACCAAAATTTCTGCCAATGATAGGATATTTTTTCCATATTGATTTTATTATCTCTATATTTTACCATCATGGTCCACGATCATCCATTATGTGATCATCATTCTCTTGTAATGCCTTATAGTAAACTGGTTCTTCCTTTTTTGTCCTCCACCTCGATAGTTGTAGTTCGTGTACTCTCTTTTTCCAAGTCGTTATCAATCGTCACTTTTACCTTGTCTTATTAAAAACATGAAATCCCTAGAGATGATAAGTTTATGGGTAGTAAGATCCTCCAAATTATACCCCTTCACACCATCAGTGTAACCCATGATGATACATTCCTTGGATCTCAAGTTCTACTTCAATATATTCAGGTCATTAAGTATTGCATACTTAGTACAAAAAAGAGTATACAACATTTCCTTTAGTCTCTTCAGATCAATTTACACTAAAGAAGATTTATTGATCATGTATCAAGTAGTATTCAATTATTCTTATTAAAATGTCTTGGAAACTCCTACAATATTTAGTATCAAACTTATTATATCCAATAGGTTCTATTAATTCACTCTGCCACTCCATTATAATAGGGAGAGTATTCCACTGTGAACTACTTCTTTATTCATTCCTAATGAAAAAAATAATCAAAATACTTTCTTTTATATACTCTACAATTAATAAACATAAAACACTTGATATATATTTTTAAATTCAATCCCCTTATCCACTTGAATTTTATAAATACATAAGATACATATGCTTTTATATTGATTGGAAACACAAAACATATATTGGAATAGCCATCAATGAAAGATACACAATATTTTTCTCCTCTAAAGGATACAACTGGTGCTATTCAAACATCATAATGGAAAAAATATAAGATCTTATTTCCCCTTTCCATTGACATTGAAAACATAAACTTGTGTTTCATACTCAAAAAAATTATTTCAAAATGGGAAGGAAAACAGCAAAATCTTAGATAAAAACATCTGATCAGATAGTATCTTCTGGAATCATTCAGACATATGGTATAACTTTTGTTTCCATAACATCATCATCACTTCAATTAAGGTAGTTTATGTGAAAAATATCTACATTTCCTTTTAAATTTCTCCCATAATCACAAATATGTTATTTGAGATCTTCTTTTCCTTCATAACCGTAAGTTTTCCCTAACCATTTCTAACTATCCATTTCTCATTGTGAGTCTTACAAATGATATCATCAATTTGTCCCAAAAAAATTTTCTTCTTGAGGCCCTTCACATGGAGTTGACCATGAATGGTACAAATCATTCTATCATTCTTTTTTATTTTTTTATTTACATATCTAACGATCTTCATGGTATGATCATTCCCCAAGTATACAAGTCCTTTCAAAATATTTTGATATTAATAAAATAATTCACATAAATACATCAAGTTCCATGTTTCTCTTGAGTTGATAATTCATGCTTTGTAAATATGTTGTCTAATTTTTGTAGTCACTGAAGCTTCACTAGATAGTACATCTCCATTTCCAAATGTTCGCTCCAAATTTCATTGAGAGTTATTTTCTCAACCCTTCTTATTCCAATAGTCTTTTATAACATTCAATATCATACTGAAATTTTAACATACAATGCTTTTATTCTTAATCCTTGATTTAGTCTTTATAGGATTCTATCTCCCACTTGACCACTCTCCAATATTCTTCCACAATCCAATGACATAACATATTCTTGGTTCCAGGTTTTCTTTTTTTTACCTTCTTCATATGTCGACTTTATTCTTTAAGAACTATGGTTGAAACTTCATTGAAAATAATCATATATGTTAGGATATTACTAGTGTGGATAATGATATGTTGACCATATGAATATATAAAACCATAGAGTATAATTTTCACATAGTTAGTATATTAAATTTTGTATCCCAACATTGTAAGTTGGAAAAATAGGGTATTAAGGGTCTTTATATTATCAATCACTGACGATGAATCCACCATTTAAAGAGAGTGTAATTTTCTCTTCAAGAAATTTTTTTGTTGAGTGATAGTGACTCATATATTTTTTAGATTATCAAAAATTTCTTTTCCTGTATTTTTCTCTTCAATGGTTGATAAGACCCCGTCTTACAAATTTAAATGGATGTTAGAAATACATTATCATCCATGTAATTCTATTTCTACTCTATCACACACCACTAGTTTTTATCTCATAAAAGGATATAACTATATTAAAATTTGAGTACAAAAGCCCTCCATTAAATACCAGGAAAAACAACTAAAAATATTCTCTATTGAGTAAATAGTGAAATCTCCACCAAAATAATTCACTCAATGATAAATCTAGGAGATAACGTGCTTCTTGAGTATAAATTGATGAATAATGTTAGGGAATATCCCATTTTATAGGCTTACCACACCAAACTTTGGCCTCCCCTAATAAATTACTTTAAAAAAATTAAATGGGGAAAATAAAGGTAGAGAGTCTCCCACATGGAATGAATTAAATGGGGAAAACATTATTGTTTTTATCTCTATAAAAGTCTCCCAAACCTACATTTCGAGTGAGGGGAATGTCCTTTTACGAAACAAAATTGGGTCAATTTTCATTTGTTTAGTTTTACGTTCCATTTAATTCTTTGATCTTACTTCACCATCATTTTTATTTTTGATTGGCTGCTTCTCTCGGCACCTTCCATTTTGAAAGACGTAACAAGGGTGCATAAGAATTTTTCATATATTTCTTTTCAAATTATTCTCATCCCGTATCTCTCCATGTTATAAATCATAGAGGATCAAATAACCTACAAAAGTCTATTTACATTCACAAAGGGAGGAAGTAAACTAATCTCTATGAAAAAATAGAGATGTGATTCTATTTGATGGTCTCTTCTATGCATGTCATTCAACTATAAGCAAGTACATATTATCCTTATAGAAATAAATTGTTGAATATGAAAGGTGTACTAATACATATTCACTAGATATAAAAAAGTTAGAATATATCATGTTGAACATGACCCGGTTATACTTTTCAAAAAGCATGTTATGGTAGTATGTTCTATGGAAAAATCAACTAAATAACTATCAACCTTTCCCAAATAGATTAAGTAGATAAATGAGTAAAATTAATATATCCTTTTCCCCATAAAACAATGAAATGAAAAATTTTAAATTGTAGTTATTATTGAGTAACAGTATTATAAAAAAATCATGTATCATGGGAATATCAAATATACAATATTACATATTTTATGAGAAAAAATCTATATAGAAAAAACTACGTACCATAGAAATATCAAGGATGCATAATTACATAGCTAAAATGTTTTACTGAAAAAATAAATCATACACAGAGTAAGTTTCATTAATGAAGTCACATACTAGAGAATAATGTGATGGATCATGCTATATAACACAAAAAATATTCGATCAAAGGAACCTATCAAGTTTTCTTAAACCCATAGGTTTTTATTATATATTTTAGCGTTATTGGTGGTATGCAATGGCAAGGTGGTAATATTTGGAGTGGAAAACACATAGTGTGTGTATTATAGAAAAACCTCATGGGGAGGGGGATCATACAATGGGATGGTGGTAATCTTGGGTGTCGAGGAAACCGAGTGTGTGTATTCTGGAGTGTCTTTAAGAAGGAGCAGGATTCCACCGTAGGAGGGTGCATATCATTGGGGTGGAGGGCACCGAGTGTGTGTATTTTAGAGTTTCTTTAGGGGGAGGAGGTCATGAAGAATGATATATCATATATGAATGGGATTTTATCAATGGGAAGTCTAATAGATATCTCTGAAGGGGGTGAGGGCATTAAAACAAGGATGTAAGATGACGATGATTTTGAATAATGGATTTATAATTGCTAGTTTATAAGTGGGATGTGGGGAATTAATTATTTTGACAATGAAGGATCATAATGATTTTACAAAAATAATGGAAAACTAATAGTTTGGTTTATTCGAAATTTTCTCACTAAATTTAAAATTACAGTCATCCGTAATTAAAATGTTAAAAATAACTATTCTAGAAAGGAAGGATAACAGATAGTTCGGTGTGAATTTAAGTAGAATGAGATGAGGTTGATATAATAATTATATTTAATTTAATATTTTACTATCAAATAGTATAAATTAATATGTAATATATAATATTTACTATATAATAAACTAGGAGTAATATATTCAAAATGTTGGAAATATGGGAGCTATCTATAAACTATAAAATATAAAAGTTAGCCTAACATTGATAATAATTACTTGAGACACTCACCAGTTAATGGGAGTTAAACACAACCCAAAGTATGTTAATTAATTATTTTAATTTATTCCTACTACATATTCCCATAAATAAGTTTTATACACCCTATTTATTAGTTTTTTTCATAAAAGAAATTTTAATTTCATACACCATCTATAAAATGATTTATGACACTTACAAAGTTTCTTTATTGCAATGTATTGATATATTATAGTGATGATGAATTGTAAAGGTCACTAGGAAAAATATTTAATGTTTCACCATTAGTGGGGTTGTTTCTTAAAGTAAAAATTTCAATAACAATTGGTTATGGGTTTCTACTCTAATTTTACCATCATGAAATTTAGCCACCTCAATAGTATTTGGAATCATAGTGATATGTTATTTTACCCTTTCAACTTCCTAGTATCCTTTTGATACCCAAGGCTTGGTACACCCACATAAGACACTACTAAAAAGCATACGATATTCAACAATGACCTTTATTAGGTTTAAATAAAAAAATGATAATGGAGATAATTTTCCAGCGGTAGATAAAAACACTAATAATGGGGTACCTTTTAAAATAATTTTTTAGAGCTATTAATTGTTCATATTTATCAGTGATTTTCTTTACGATATTAAAGAGTAAAATGAATAATTTAATTATTAAATTCCTATTTAAATGTTTTTAAATAATATTTATATAATAATATTTATATATATAAATAGAATATATAAATAATATTTACATAACTATATTGCAAAAAAATATTATCAGTATTATTTTCATAATTTTATATAATAAATCTAACAAATTTATATTAATCAATAAATTTTTTTAATTGTTTCTTCTATAAAAAATGTGCATCATGGTTATGGTTTTCCTAGTTTGATCTATTCTGGGGGATTTAATTTTTTCACAATCATTATTACCAAGTTCACTATTTTTTTCATTTTTGAATAGTACTTGGGGTTGGAGTGGTGTTTTGTGGTGTTGGTGGGACAAAATTTACATCAAACACATACACTGACATCCATTACAGTGCGGTTCCAATAGGGTTTATTCCTAGAACCAAAAACATCCAACAAATCTCATATCTATGATGACTCATGCACCTACATTCCAAAGGTAGGCTCTCATTGGGTAACATGGAAAGAAATACTTAGGAACTCACATTGGCCGAGTGTATGGGAGTTCGAGATCATCACACCCTATTGAATGGAATTATTTAATAATTTGGAAGTCTCTTATAGATTTGAGACATGTTCACGAATCCTTCATTCATTCCCAAGAATGACGTGACTCACCATAGAATTAGCAATAAATTATTAAAAAGAATGAATTTTGAATCATTTTTATATATCAGAGGTTCTCCATCAATGGAGGGATACATATGTATAAGAGGTTCTCCATAAATTCTACATGTGGAACGAAGATCCCAATGACATATATTTTTATGAAACTAGTTTTAATCCATTCAGTGGGGCACTATGGTGCTATTTTTCGTCCATAGTGACATGAGTTGTTCTGATATCGGGATTGATCCAATAATATGGTATTCGTATATATCCATTTGAAAGGAATTAAAACCATATATTTAGATGACACATAATGGGATACATCATACATTTTAAGGTCGTGTGATAAGGACCAAACCATGCGGTTTAATGTCATACAGAAAGGATACCTATGAATAAGGTTCCTAGTAACTATTTGGTTTGGAAAATACCCCATGGAGACCTAGGGAGCTCTAGGAGATGTGGTATCCAAGGTGGGGGTGATCTTATCAGGAATATGGACCAATAAAGATGGTGATGAATGTGACCTTGAAGGAGAATGGACCTCCAGGATGGAGAATACCCTCTTTGGGGGTATGTCCTATATAAAATTTGGGTGATGAATTTGGGGTGTTAGTTCTGGACCTAAGGGTGGATTCCTATATATCACAGTTATTTGGGAATCAAATACCACTTAGTTCTAATAAGGATGGGACTTACATATATAGAGGAGGCCCATTTTTCTTGAACCGATGGGATTGTCTCAACTCGGTTGATTTTAAAGTTTGGTCGGGGCTTAAGCATAAGAGGATGCAATTAGGTTTGAGATCATACAGATTTCAAGATCAAAATCTACCACTAAGACCACTTGAGTCATGCTTATGTTGAGAAACAAGAGTAAGTGGAAGATTCAAAAAATGAACAATCCAACTTTTCCACTTGTAGATAAAGATGAAGTCCAAAGGGAAATAGAATGGGGATTCAGGGTCTTATATCCCCAATTTTTTTGGTAATAAGGATAGTCACATCGACCCTTGGCTATGACATGTGAAAGTGATAAGGATCAAGAGTAATACCTCCTGCAATAATGCCAAGGGGATTACACCCCGAGGGATTCCCTTGGACTAGTTCCTGGGGAAGATAAGTGGATAAGACACTAAACCTCAAATGGAAATGATAGTCTGATCCCCCCCTTCCTACCAAGAATGGGGAGGTACACAAGATATCCTCCATGGTCAGCACCCTCGATACCATGGGAATGTACACTTGAGAACATTATGAGGATATTCCTTGACAAGGAGGTTACCAATGGGACTCTTCTTACCATGGGTATGTACACTTGAGAGGAAAAACTAATGTGTCCAATGATTTTATTATATATATTAGGAAACATCAGAAGAGCCCTCGGCTTGATTCCCATAGAATGCTTTGTATAGTGGAAAACGTGGATCCAAATAGTATAATGGAGGGAAGCGATGAAATATGGAGAGTAGAATACTATAAGATGACCCATTCCACATAGCGTGTTCATATTTGGGATGGGGTTCTATCCAAATAGAGTGTTTCCATGTGGGTGAGTGTGTTGGCCGTGCATCGCTTGAAATAAGGGTCCAGGTTCTTTCTACCTAGAGCTTTGATACATGGGCTCAAGTTCCTCATACGTAATTTTTTCATATGCTGGGTAGGGATACCTCCATTTAGCTTTTTACTATGCGGGGTGATGGACCACAAAGGTTCCATCCTCCTATGATTCATGGAATGGTTTCCACTATATCAACCCCGCTCTTTAATACCCAATAATAATTTATTTATTACATAATATCATAGTTAATAAAACCCTAATGATTGATAAGTCTAGTTTCTTTGGGAAATAGGTTCAAGACATAAAAATTTAAATCCATAAATAATGTTATCATTATTGAAGAAATCCTTAACATGATTTCACTTAAAACTGAATGGGATAACTTGGGGACATACATAAGAAAGGGGTGAGATTTAAATCCCATTAAGGAGAAAATGGAATAACATGAATATAATGATACATTATAGGAAATAGGAATATCAATGTATTATAAAATGTGTTAGAATCTTAAATATTAAGAATAAGAAATGATATAACATGATAATAGGGGAAATGTGTCAAAAAACATAAAACACTGAATCAAAAAAATATGTGAAGGATAACTACAAATTCATACTGACAGACAAAGTTCCATAATATAATCAAGTTCAATACTTGTCCCAACATGATGTCTAATGAGAATAAACATTACCCAATTCAGTGGTGCACTATATAATTCTAGGTGCACCTATCTCATTCATTTCAATCACATGCTTTAGTGTGCCACATAGATCATAAAAAATGGAATCATTTTTCATCACTTTTTATTTGACGATCAAGGTGTGTGGAATATAAACATATATGTCAAAATGAAAATAATTATAAGTGTATAATGTTTAAAAAAATTGATCGAAATTTGTTATTGTGGTCACAACACAATTGTTTTGGAATAAAGAAATCACGATGAAATTTCCATAGCATAACAATGTGACAAAAAAATAAAAAAAATGGGTTGATGAGAGTGAAAGGGGTCTTGCATCATTTTTAAACCAAATGTTAAGTAATACGGACATAGAAATATATATCCCAACATAAGTAATTTTAAATAGAAGACATAAGGTTATAATGAAACTTGAATAAAGAAGAGAAGGTGATGATCCCTTACATGAGTGTGTGAATCCAAATGCTTGGGAGTGGATTCTTGAGAGTTTGGGGGTGCCTTTGGATTATTTTAGGGAGGGGAGGGAAGATTAACGAAAATATAAAAAGATTATTAGTCAAGAAAAATGAGATATTGTGTTATTTTATTTACTAAAAGATTGTAGATTTCTTTATTATTTCTCAAACACAGCTTTTGGACTCTATATAATAAATTAACGAAAACCAAAATCCATCACATGGTTTTTTCCCAAAGTTTCTTCCATAAGGGACTGTTTTCCATTATTTTAAAAGGATATGGTAAAAAATTAATAAAATAATTTCATTTCTTATGTGCAGGTGAGTCATACTTATAAATAAAATATTTTAAAACACTAAAATATATCAATGGTTTTAAGGGATTCATAATCGATTTATAATTTTTATTTAAAAATAAACATATCATCCAATTATATAAAAGGGAAACATATATTTTTTAGTGGATAACTTTTATAGGATTTATTAAATCACTTTTGGGTCAATATGACATCATAATACACAAAGTACATTTATATGGTGTTTAAGATTTACTAGAAAATTTGACTACCCCAGAAAATTAGGATAATTCACCATTGGAAACATCCAATGATATGATTCCAAAAATATAATTCATTTTATATAAATAATTTTCTAAATATTTGAATTTTATCTTTTAAAATAAGAATCAATATTTATTGAGATATGGTTGGGTTTTTTTAAAATAACAGCTTTTGATCACTTATAAATATTACATTTTACATCATAAAAATTATATGATCATTTATATTTAAAAAAAATTATTTTTAATAGTATTTTATTAAAATATTATTTATTTAACAAATAAATTAACAAATAAAAATTAATTCCTTAATTTAATTGGAATATTACCCAAAGAAACAATTTCTTTTTTTATTATATCAAAATAAAAACCATTTATAATATAACAAAAAAAGGATGAAAATGTATTATGTATTCTATAAAAAAATGTACATTATCATATTTCTAGGGTCTTGAAACATATCCCTTTAATAAAGTATAAAATTCCCTAAGAGTGAGGTTCGCATAGGTGATATTTTCATGGGTTGGTTCAACAAACATGATCTGGGCTGTGATCTCGATGATCTTGAACTTCAACCATAAATTGTTTATCTCATAATTGAATTATTGGATCCCAACATGGGATTAGTTAAGGGAAAATACTAGATATTCTTTATCCCTCGAAAGCTATGATAAGTGGGATTCATCCGGTACGTTCCACCTGGTTGAGTCTATCACATCATTATTCTGTGTCAATTGGATTGGTTAAAACCCTATATTTATACTAATCATGTGATCAAAAATCAATGAAAATATTATCAATAGTATAGATGCACAATGCTCATTTAAATCTGATTGAATAAAATAATACCAATGAAGTTTCTATGTTTTCTCTAACCATATTACATAGTAAGAAATCTAATTAAATAAAAGTGTAATTTTATTTATAACATATTGGTTCATTACAATATTCCATTTTAATAAAATTTCCACTCTAAATTTTCATTTAACACATTAAAAATAATACGGTTATATCTGTTTCATCACCTCCTCTAGTTCCCATGTTGCTTCTTTAAACATTTTATTTCTCCACAACACTTTTACTAGGTGCATTGTATCATTCCATAGAACTCTGTCTCTTCGATATAAGATCTTCACCGACTGCTCCTTATAGGAAAGATCTTTTTCTAATGGTACCACTTCTGGATTGAGTACATGTGAGGGGTCCGGTATGTACTTTCTCAAGAGGGATACGTGGAATACATAAGGTCGTTGAGATTGGGTAGGTGAGAGTGCAAGTTAGTAGGCCACTACTCTGATGTGATCAAGGATCTCAAATGGACAGATGTATCTTGGACTATGCTTTCCCTTCTTCCAAAATCTCATCAATTTCTTCCTTAGAGATATGCAGAGGAATACCATGTCTCCAACATCAAAATCTAGGTCTCTTCCATGATTTCTATCATATCTCTTTTTTATATTTGAGTATCCTTGATGTGATACTATGTTTTATTATCCTTTTCCACCATATCCTCAACCATTTCATGACCTAGCAGTGTTTATTCCCCAACTTCATTCCAACATGCAAGTGTTCTTCACCTCTTCACATAAAAGGATTCTTAGGGAGCCATTTGGACGATCAAGTGGAAACTATTATTATAAGATAAATAAACTTGTGATTAGATGATGCTCTTTTCCACCTTTAAAGTTCCTAGAACATTCTCAAAACATGTCTCCCAGTGTATGAATATTGAAATCATATTGGCCATCAGTTTGAGGACGATAGGTCATATTGAAGTTCAACTTAGTGTTTAGAGCATGATGCATACTTTTCCAGGAATTTAAGGTGAATCTAATATCTTGATCGGATACAATAGATATTGGTAATCCATGTATCCACACTACTTCTCTGATGTATATACATGTAATCTATTCTAGTGAGAAATAATCTAGAATCATAATAAAGTGTGGAGTCCTTATAAGACAATCCACAACAACCCAGATAGAATTGTTTCATCTAGATGTGTTCGTATGTCTGGTGACCATGTCCATGGTGATGTTTTCCCATTTCCATTATGGTATGGGTGATAGATTCATCATCCCCTCAAACTTCATACATTCAATATTCCCTTACTGATATACGAGACACTTTGATGTATATTCATCGATCTCTTTCTTCATGTTCTCTGACCAATAGTGCTCTAAGAGATCACGAAACATCTTTGTACTTCTTGGGTTAATGGAGAAAGTTTAACTATGTGAATCATAAAAAAGTTCCTTCATTACCTCATTATTTGATGGAAAACATAGTCTTGACCAAAATCTTACAATTCCTTCTGTAATGACATTGAACTCTGAGGATTTCCCTTTTCATATTGTTTCCACATTTTTCTAAATTCCCACATCATATCTTTGAGAAACATTTAGCCTCTCTAGAAGAGATGTTTGAGAAATAATTTGTGAAATTATTTATGATGATCTTTCCTTTATTATTCCCATGTGCATCCATTTTAAATCTAAGAAGATCAGATCCTTCTCAATTCTAAAGAATGATAAAATTAATGGATCCTTTTTTAACTAGTTAATCAACCACTTTATTTGATTTACTAGGATGGTAGTGGATTGAAAATTCATAGTCCTTGATTGGATCTAACTATCTTCGTTGGCGCATATTTATCTATTTTTATGTGAATATATACTTGAGGCATTTGTGATCTGTATATGTTTCACAATTCTCTCAAAATAAAAAATATCATCATATTTTCAAAGAGAAGATCACTACATCCAAATACAGTTCATATGTTAGGTTGTTTTTTTCATTAAATTTATACTTCCTTGAATAAAATTCTGCGAATTTTTCATTATGCATTAACACACATCCCATGACCTCTTTCAATGAATCACTGAATACAATAAAAAACACTTCTCTTATGGGTCGTTTGAGAAATGGATAAGTTATAAGAACCTTCTTCAACTCCATGAATCTCTCTTCACATTAATCATTCCATGAAAACATGACTCCCTCATGAGTTAGCATGGTTAGATGATTTGAAAACCATGAAAAATTTCTCAAAAACCAACAATAATACCCATCCAACCAAATGAAACTACGAATATCTGTCACAAATGCTAGCCTCAAGCATCCTTCAGTTTCTTCTATTTTTGATGGGTCATAGATATCCAATTTCTTATTAATATATTCCCTAAGGATGAAAATTAGTTCAAATAGAAATCACATTATTTGTAATTTGGATAAAGCATATCCTTTTGTAAGGTATTTATCATAGTTCTTAGATTCTCCTCATGCTCCTCCTTGGTTTTGTAGAATATTAGAATGTCATTTATAAAGACTACCAAAAATTTGATGAGGTAATATCTAAAGACTCTATTCATCAACTCCATACTGATTGTTGTATCATTAGTGAGTTCGAACAAGTCATCAGACCATGAAAGATTATAGTTGTTCTTTATCATGATCTTATTGAGCTCATGCTAATCAATGTAATAGACCATTAACCCATCTTTCTTCATGAAAAAGGGGACTGTTTACCCCATTGTGAAGCAATTGGGTGCATCAACCCTTTATCTAGGTTCTCATGTAGTTGTTTCTTTATCTCCTCAAGTTCCACAACAACCATTATATATGGAGTCTTGCATAATTATAATGCCCAATTTATAAGTATTATTGAAAAATAAACTTCACAGTTAGGAGGAAGACCAAACAATTGTTTAGGAAGCACATCAAAATACTCCCTCAAAATGGGAATGTATTCAATATTGGTTCCTTCCATAGACTCAATCATTTCATATTTATATTCTTTCTTATATGGAAATAATAACCATGCTTGAGAATTTTGTGCTAAAGAAGATTCATCATCCTCCTTGATCTTATATAGAATCAGGATTCTATTAAAAATATATAGAGTGAGTTACTTCTAGTAGATATGTAGGTTGGATCTATATAAGGAAATACAATCCACACCCAAAATTGCATCAAATTACACCAAATGGAGTATGAATAGTATTTCTGGGATGTTCAGCCTACAAACATTGACAGGAGAAGAGTTATATACTTGGGATGTAATAATTTCCATATTTTCCATTTTCATTGATAGATCTACCTCCATGATTTGTGGTGGTGTTATAATTGTTATACTAAATTTTCATGATATAAAGGAGTGCGTATAACATGATTCAAAAAGTTTGATTGATATTCTTGAATGAATATCTAGAATACCTACCACCACTTCATTTTCAAGATCCACCTCAGTGGTTGTGATGGAAAAAGTTGTATCTTACTACATTTTAGGTTGTTGGTTATCAACAAAAACCCTTGGCTCAGGTAATTGGTTTGAAAAGTGACAAGGTTCCCTATATTTGATGAAATGAACAATTTGATGAGAGTTGACTGGAAAATTCTTTTCCTCCATCACTTTATAATGCTTTTACTTTCAGAAATCATTATCTAGGTGTCCTCCCTTCCCCCACCTAAATCATTTTCTCATCCACCTTAGGCATTTTTTGAGGTTCTTCTTTTCGAACCTTCGAAAGGTGTTATGTTGAAATTTCATGGAACCGTTATATTTATCAATCAAATGACTATAATTAAACTCAACTTTCTACTTATTATCCACATGATACCCTCAAGATTCACTAATCACCATCTCATCATTTATGGCATGTTGGAAAAATCCCCATAGCTATAAATGGAAAAGATATCAAGGGATTTTCATAAACTAGGTTTTATACCACAAAAGAAGTAGTATACCTTGAGTTTAGGGGTAACAACAAAGTATAAGGTATATTATGAATGTCTTGTGAAGTTTACCTCATACGCCCAATAGATTCACTATTTTTTTGAGGGAAAGGAATACCTTCCCATTTTAATTGGGGGAGTTTGAGGAAAATATTTATCAAAAAATATTTTTTAGAAGTCCTTCCACCCCATTTATTTGATATATCTCTTATGCTTCATATTATTTATCAATTTCCACCACTAATCATATTATCTCTCCATATAATAAACGTCCAGTAGAACCTTCTCTTGTTCAAAACAGTGAAGGATGGAGAAGAAATCATCATTGGAGTTGATACCTTGTTCCGAGATTAAGGGATTAGATAATCCTTTGAAATTTAGAGGCCTTTGTTGTATAAAGGAATCAATCATAGAATTTACTTTATTAGGGGTATTTGTTCCATATTTTTTATCCAAGTTTCTATTTATAACCTGAGTTAGTTGTGAGAGTATCATCATGATTTTTGCAATCCCTGATCGCATGAGGTTGGGATCTCATTGGGAAATTTTTCACATTTCATGTCACATTGATTATTTACACTGATCCTCCTATTTCCTGAAACTAGCCAGAAAAAAAGGAAAATTAGGGATGATTATTTTTTAAAACTATTATACACATAAAGGGGAATCCGATCACATTAAAGGAATGACTTATAAATTAAATTTATTTCATAACTTATGAATTTCTATGCATAAATCTATGTTATCCCTAATATGGTTCCTAACATATACAATTATGGTAATTTTTATTCCCTTAATAATGGAAAATAATATGATTTTGAATTTAAGAAAGCATATACCCTAGGATTGTAAAAAAAGTTACACAGTAAGTCATGTTGTCATGTACCAGGTTACACCATGTTAGGCCCGAAATATCTTGTCAGAGTTATTACCCCTAGGTATAACTATTCCAGAACCACATAAACATTTATTATCTAGATAAGGATGTATTTTATTGATAATCAAATTACTCTGTACTTACCAAAATTTAGATATTTTTCAATTTACTTAGTCTAATCTTTTCTTTCTCTACAATTTTCTAATCCTAATATATAAAAACTAAACTTTTCCTTCAATACCAACTATAACAACCCAGATCTCTTTTATATATTAATACATAATTTATTAGATAAGATTACAATTAATAAAACCAGGAATATATAAAATTCTAGTGTCTTTCAGAAATTGGTACATCACATATTAATTTAAAATATGAAATAACATCATCTTTATTGAAAACTAATTTAATATGTTTTAACTTAAAACTGCATGGGGTAACCTGGGGACACATAAGAATAGGGTGATCTTTGAAGCCTAGTAAGGGAATAAAAATGGAATAACATGAATATAATGATACATGTTATACAATATTAATACCAATGTATCATAAATGGGGTCATAATAATATACATGAACAGTAAGCCATTATATAACATGATAGACTAGGAAATGTGGAAACAACTTAAAGCACTACATCAAAAACATAGGACAAGGCTAAATGAAAAGAAATCATGACCAAAAAAGTAACATAAGGGAATTAGGATCGATCCCTATACCAACATTAATTATAATTAGAATAATCATTACCCAATATATTTGGGTGATATATAATTCTAACCACACCAGTCACATTAATTTCATTATCTTGCTTATGTGTACCACATAGATCATAAAACATGGAACCATTTTTCATTAATTTTTATTCCAAAATAAAGTTGTGTGGCATAAATACAAGTATGTACCAAAAATAATAATTATATTGTATATAAGTGAACATCCAATATATGAAATGGGTATGTTATTTGGTAAATAATTGGTTTGGCATGGAAAAATCATGGTGAAATTTCAGTAGCATAAGGACGTTAATTAAAATTTCCAAAAATGGGTTGATGATAGTTAAATGGTTTCCTCACAATTTGGTAAAAAATGGTAATAAATATGGGAATGGAAGGACATATCCCAACGTAAGGAATTTGAAATAGATGCGTAAGATAATAAAGAAACTTGGATAATGAATAGATGGTGAGGAACCCTTACTTGCGTGTGTGCCTCCAAATGTGTGGGAGGGGATTCATGAGAGCTTGGGGGTTCATTGGGATGACTCTAGGGAGAAGAGGGAAGAGTAAGGACATACTCCAAGTATTTTTAGTGATGAAAAGTGGGATATTGTGTTGGTTTATATAGGAAAAGAGTGGGTATTTCTTTATTATTTATCAAACATAGGTTTATGACTCTATATAATAAATTAACCAAAACCACAAACCATTCAATGTTTTTCCCATGTTTTTTTCCTTGTTAGAGTGGGTTCAATTATTTAATAATACCATGGGAAAATATATATAAAATAATTCCTCTTCTTATGTGTAGGTGAGTCATACTCCTATATAAATGATTTCAAAACATTAAAATATATTAATGGTTTTTGTGGATTCACAAAGGCTTAAAAAAATAAAAAATAAAATAAAATAACATTATTTTAAATAAAAGAAATTTATTTGGCCTTTGAAATATTTTATTGTCTTTATTACATCACTTCTGGTCATTATGATATCATAATACATAAATTATATTTATTCGGTATTTATTTTTAACCTAAAAAATTGATTGCCTAAGAAAATTATGAAAAAATAACCACAAGATAATTTAAACATGAAGATTCAAAAAAATATTATTTTATCTAAATATTTTTCTAAATATGTGAATTTTAACTTTTAATATTTGAATTTACATTATTGATAAATGATGGGGTTTGGACTAAAAAGATTTCAAACCCTGATAAAAATAACATTCGAATTCATAAAAATTATATGATTATTTATATTTAATAAAAGATATTTAATCATAATATTTTATTAAAAAATTATTTATTTCAAAAATCCTTCAATTCATCAATATAAATTCCTTAACATAATTTGGAAACTACGAAAAAACACTATTTGTGTTTTATTTCATCAAAATGAAAATCATTTATAATGTATAAATAATTGGATGAAAATATATTAATTATTCTATAAAAAATAAAACAAAAACTCATATTTATAGGGTCTTGATACAAATACCTTTAATTCACTAGGAATTTCCCTAATAATAATGTATGCGATGGTGATATTTGCTTGAGGTGGTTACACAAACAAGTATTGGATCATGATATCTGTGAGCTTGAAATTCTCCCATAAAAAGTTTCAAACATACTCATGTTGTTAGATCATAGATTTTTATCGATCAAGGGAAAATCCTAGAGATTATATCTCCCTTATAAGCTCTAATAAGTGGGATTGATAGGGTATGATCCGACTGGTTGAGTCCATCACTTTCTTTTTTCTATGTCAATTGGATTTTTCAAAACCCTATATTTATACAAATCATGTGATCACTATTCATACACTATATTATCAATGGGAAATATGTTTAAAGGTTATTTAAAAATGAAAGTATATAATAAAACTAATGATTTAAATGTGTTCTCTATATCCATATTAAATAACAATTCATTTAATTGAATAAACGGGGAATTTTATTTATAATAGTTTGATTCGTTTCAATATCACCCCTTATAAAAATTTCCCCAAAACATTTTATTTTACCACATTAAAACATATAAGGGTAACTCTGTTTTATTAGCTACTCTGGTTCCCACATTTCATTTTAAAAATTGTGGTTTCTCCACAACACTTTGAACAGGTGAATTGTCTTATTCCCTATAACTTTGTCTTTATGATCTAAGATCTTCACCGGATACTCCTCATAGGAAAGGTCATTTTCTGATGGTACCATTATGGATTAGTACATGTAGGGAGTCTGATATGTACTTTGTCAAGAGGGATACATGGAATACATCATGTACTTGAGATATGTTAGGTGGGAGTGAAAGTCGGTATGCCGGTGCACCAATGCGATAAAGAATCTCAAAGGGGTCGATGTATCTTGTACTATGATTTCACTTCTTCCCAATTCTCAATAATTTCTTCCACGGAGATATGTAGAGGAATACCATGTCTCCAACATCAAATTCTAGGAATCATTAATTATTTTCTGAATAGATCTTTTTTCGACTCTGATTACCCTTGATGGGATGCTAAACAGTCTTAACATTTCCACTGTCTCCTGGACCATTTCATGACCTAGCATTTTTCATTCCCCAACTTCATCCAAACATGAAAGTGTTCTGAACCTATTACCATAAAGGGATTCATGGGGAGATATTTTTGTGCTCGAGTGGAAGCTGTTGTTGTAACAGAACTCGACCAGGGGTAGATGTTGGCCACATCCCCCTTTAAAGTCCTTAGAACATTCTTGTAACATGTCTTTGAGTGTCTGAATAGTCCACTCAGATTGGCCATCAGTTTGAGGATGATGTGTTTTATTGATGTTTAGGTGACTGTTTAGAGAATGTTGGATAACTTTTCCAAAACATAGATATAAATATCAGATCTTGATTGGATACAATCCATTGTGGTAATCAATGAAGCCATGCCACTATGATGATTTATATCAATGATATATTATCCTGTGAGAAATACTTTAAAATAACAATGAAGTGTGTAGTATTTGTAATATGATTCAAAATAACCCAGATAGCATTGTTTTCTCTATATTCACATAGAATATCAATGAAAAAGTCTATGGTGATGTTATACCATTTCCATGTTTGCATGGGTGATGGTTGAATCATTCCTGTAGACTTCTTCCTTTAAACCTTCAATTGATGAAATACCAAACACTTTGTTGTATACTCGATGTTCTCTTTCTTCATTTTTTCCCACCAATAGTTCTCTCAAATATCTTAATATGTATTTGTGATTTTGGGTTTAACGGATAAACAAAAACTATGTGAATCATAAAATATTTCCTTTATTAAATTAGTTTTTTATGGAACAGATAGTCTTGAAAAAAATCTCACAATTTCTTAGTCAATGACATTGAACAGTGAGAATTTCCCTTTTCTTGTAGTTTCCACTTTCTTCTGAATTCTCACATAATCTCTTTGAGAATCCTTTAACCTCTACCTATGGGACATTTGAGAAATAATTTGTGAATGTATTGATTATGTTATTACCTTTATGATTCCGAATTCCATCCATTTCAAATTCAAGAAGATCGGATCCTTCTAAGTTCCCATCAATGATAAAACTACTGGATCCTTTCTACATAGATCATCAACCACTTTATTTTCATTAATAGGATGGTAGTGGATTGAGAAATCACAGTCCTTTATCAGATCTAACCATCTTCATTGGATCATATTCAACTATTTCTATATGAATATATACTTGGGGCTTTTGTGATCTGTATATATTTTTACAATTCTATCAAAAGAGATAATTTCATCATATTTTCAAATCAAAGATCACTACATACAACTCCAGATCATACATTGGGTTGTTTTGTTCATGGAATTTCAACTACCCTGAATCATAGTCTATGACTCTGTCAATATGCATTAACACACATCCAAAGCCCTTCTTCGAATCATTGTTGAATACCCTGAAAACCTTTCCACTTATGGGTATTTTCAGTACAAAATCATTGACAAGACCCGTATTCAACTCCTTTAAGATGTCTTCACAATCATCATTCCATATAAAATTTACTCCCTTCTGAGTTATCTTGGTTATAGGGTTTGAAAATTGTGATAAATTTCTCACAAAATCGACAATAATACCCAGCTAACCCTAGGAAACTGTGGATATCGGTCAGAGATTTTATCCTTATCCATATTTAAATAGCATCTATTTTTTATGGGTCTATGTATATTCAATTTATTTTTATGATATTCCCTATGAATGAAACACCCTTCACCCTATAATCATATTTTTTGTACTTGGAATAAATCTTATCCTTTCAAAAGGTCTTTAGTAAAGTACACAGATTCTTCTCATGCTTCTCAATGGTTTTGGGGAAAATTAAAATATCATCTATAAATATGACCACAAATTTGTTTAAGTAATCTCTAAATTCCCTATTCATCATGTCCATAACTATTTCTGGAGCATTAGTGAATCTGAATGGGATTACTATGAACTCGTAGTGCAGGTACATTGTACTAAAAATAGTCTTGGTGATATACATCTTCTTCACCCTAACATGGTAGTATCCCATACATAGATCCACCTTGAAGAAATATTTTTCTCCATGAAGCTATTTGATAAAGTCATCAATACATGATAGATAATAGTTGTTATTTATCATTATCTTGTTGAGATGACGATAATTAATGAAATGGTTCATTAAAACATCATTCTTATTGACACATGGGACGGAATTACCCCATGGTAAAGCACTTGGGTACATGAACCCATTATCTGGATTCTCCTGTAGTTGTCTCTTCGTCTCCTCAAGTTCCATAAAAATAATTCTGTATGGATTATTGGATAGTGGTCACTCCCCAGATATAAGCGTGATTGAAAATGGAATATCCCAGCTATGAGGAAGACCAAGAAATTATTCAGGAAACAAATCAACATATTCCCTCACACTGGGAATGAATTTAATGTAGTTTCATTCCATAGGCTCAATATTCATGATAGATATGATTACTCATTGGGAAATAATATCTATGCTTGAGATTTTGTTGCTAAAGAAGATTCATCCTCCTCAATGCACCTGTATAGAATCTAGGGCCGATTATCAATAGAGAGATAGATTTCCTTCTCATGGAAATTTTTGTTGGATCTATATAGGGATATCCAATCCATATAAAAAAATTAGTTCAAATTCCAAAAAAGGGAGTATGACAAGGTTTTCTAGGATGATCATCCCATGATTTTTGATAGCGGTGGAGTTATATAATTGGAATGTAATAATTTTCCCATTTTTCATTTTTACCAATACCATTACATCCATTATTTTTGGTCATGTTTGAATAGTTATAATAAACATTCATGATATAAAGGAATTCATAGAAATTGAATAAAAAGAATGTTTCATATTATTAAATGAATAACTAGCATACCTATAACCACTTATTTTTTGTGGTCTACCTTAGTGGTTGGATGTAAATAGATCACCCTTGATATGTTGGAGGTTGTTGGTTATATACAAAAACCCTTGGATTAGGGAATTGGTTTTCATAGTGCCTGGGTTCATTATATTTGAAGTAATTAAAAATGAATTGAGGGTTGACTGGAACATTATGTTGCTCTATCACATTAGTAGGTTTTTACTTTCGGTAATTTTTATCTAGGTTTCCTTCATTCCTACACCTAAATAATTTCCTTTCCCCCTTATGCAATTTTTGAGGTTCTTCTTTACAAACCATTGAAATTAGGGATGCTGAAATTTCATGGAACCAATAGATTTCTCCATCAGATCACCTGAATTAAACTCTAATTTCTACTTCTTATCCCCATGATATCCTTGAGATTCTCTGATGTCCATTTTTTATTTGAGAGAACATTATAAAATTTCCTCATCACTATAAAAGTCATAGATCTCTAGGGATTTTCATAGACAAGGTTTTGTCCTACAAAAGATGCAGTCAACCTTGAATTCGAGGGTAACAAAAAATAAAAATGTGTATAGTTAAGGTCTTGTTATGTTTTCCCTATAGGTACCAATAGATTCGTCATTTTTTTCTTGAGGGAAATTAAATTCCTTTCCATTTTTAGTTAGATAGTACGAGGATAATATTTATCAAAAAACATTTTCTAGAAGTCCTTCCCCCCATTGCTTCAATCAATTCCTCACGCTTCATTTTCTCAATCGATTTATGATAATATTACACTTCTTTTTCCATATGATATATATTCAATAGAACCAAATCACATTTATAACATTTAAGGATGTATAATTCTTCCTTAATAGTGTTGATCCATTGTTATGTGAATAAGGGATCTGATAATCCATTGAATGTCAGAGACCTTTGTCGCATAAAGGCCTCAATAACAACATCTCCATTCTTAGAGGTATTTAGGCCCTCCTCCTAATATAGGTCTCTATTCAGAACCAGAGTTAGTTGTGAGAGTATCCTCACAAATTTCATGATTCCTTCTACCATTGGGTAAGACATCTCATTGGGGAATTAATCACATTTCCCTTCACATAGATTATTTACCTAGTTCCTCATATTTCCTACCATTGGATAAAATAAAAATAATATTTGGGATGATTATTTTTTAAATCTATTAAACAAAAAACAGGGAATCCAATGACATTAAAGGTATGAAATATAAATTACATTTATTTCTTAACTTTTAAATTTATATGAATCAATCTCTGTTATCCCAAATATGTTTCCTAACATAGACTCTTAAGGTCATTTTTATTCCATAAATAATGGTACATAATGAGATTATGAATTTACCTAATAATATACCCTGAGAGTGTCAAAAAGGTTTCGTAGTAAGGCCCGTTGTCAAGTACGAGGTTACCCCGATTGAAGCCCGACACACTTTTTCTGAGTTGTTACCCTTGGTATATTTTTCCTAGAACCTCATAAACATGAAGTTTCTAGACATGGATATATTTTCATAATAAACCACTTACTCAATATTTACTAATATTTGGGGATGTTTTCTTTTACTTAGTCTTATCCCTTAGTCTTTCGCTTGATTTTTCTAATCTTAATCCAAAAAAGAACTAAACATTTCTTTTGATACCAACTAGAAAGACCCCGCCGATTATTACAAAATAATACAAGTTTTATTAGATAAGATTACAATTATTAAAATAGGGAAGACCAAAAAGTTTACTATATCTGGGAAATATGTACATCACATAAAGATATTAAAAAATAAATAACATCATCTTTATGGAAAACTTCTTTAACATTATTGCACTTAAAACTATATGGGATAACCTGGGGACATACATAAGAAAGGGGTGATCTATGAATCCTAGTAAAGGAATAAACATGGAATAAAATGAAGATAATGATAAATTATATAAAATAGGAATACCAATGGAGCATAAAGTAGACAATAATCATAAACATGAACAAAAATCCATGATATTTCATGATGACATGGAAAATTTGGCAACAACCTAAAACACTACATCATAAACATTGGTTAAGGCTATCTGACAAGACATCATGAAAAAAAAGTTACATAATGGAATCTGGTTCATTCCATGTACCAAGGTGAAGTATCATGAGACTAAACTCAACCCAATTCATTGGGGTTATATATAATTTCGTTCGCACTTATCTCTTTCATTTCGATCTCATGCTTAATTGTTCCCCATATATTATAAAACATGGAATCATTTTTCATAAATTTTTATTACACAATCAATTAGGGTGAAATAAATTATTATTTTTCCCACATAAATTAATAATAGGTTATAAATTTGAATACGAAATATAGAAATTATTTATGGTATTTAGTACCAAATTGTTTTGGCATGGAAAAATCGTGGTGAAATTTCAGCAATAGAACGACGTCACATACAATTTTATAAAAAGTGTTGATGAGAGTTAAAGGGGTCTGTCATAAATTTGAAACAAAATTGGAAGTATTAGTTACATTTAAATACATATCCGAACATAAGGAACTATAAATATAATATATATCATAATAAAGAAACTTAACTAATGAAGATGGGTTGAGGATCCCTTACTTGTGTGTGTGCCTCCACATGCTTGGGAGGGGATTCATGAGAGCTTAGGGTGCCATAGGGTGACTCTATGGAGGGTAAAAAAGAATAAGTATGTGATCAATGTATTTTGAGTGAAGAAAAATGGGATCTTGGGTGGGTTTATATAGGAAAATATTGGGTATTTATTTATTATTTCTCAAACATATGTTTTAGACCCAATATAATAAAATAACCAAAAAAACAATATTTACCACGGTTATTTCCAATGGTTTCTATCTCATGATAGTGGATTCAATTATTTTATATGTCCAAGGTCCAAAATTAATAAAATAATTCCCTTACTTATGTGGAGTTGAGTTATACTCTTAAATAAATGATTTTAAACCTAAAAATAAATTAATGGTTTTGGTGGATTCCAAAAGGCCTTGTAAAATTAAACAAATAAACATATAATCACATTTTTTAAGGGTAAAACATATTTTTGGTCACTGATACCATTTATCGTAATTATTACATCACGTTTGGTTCATTATGATGTCATAATACACAAAATATATTTATATGGTATATAATTTTCAACCAAAAATTGGATTGCCTAAGAAAAATATGAAAAATTCACCGTAGAATAATTTAAACATACTGATTCTCGAAATAATAATAAATTTAACTAAAAAATAGTGTAAATATATTGATTTCAACTTTTAATGAAATACTTTACATTTGTTGAAAAATTATGGGTTTTTATGACAATAATAGATTTTGAACCATTATAAAAATTACATTTGACTTCATTAAAATTTTAGGATCATATATATTTAAATAAAATTATTTAATAGTATTATTTTGTTAAAATATTATTTATTTAAAATATCCCTCAATTATTTAAAATAAATTCTTTAATTGAATTTGAATATTACCCAAATTCAATATTTGTGTTTTATTGTATCAAAATAAAAATCCTTTATAATGTAAAAATAATAGGATGAAAATATATTACTTATTATATAAAAAATAATGTATATAATCATATTTATAGGGTCTTGATACATATCCATTTAATAAATCAGACAATTTCTTAAGAGTAAGGTGCGCGAAGGTGATATTTTCATGAGGTGATTAAGAAAACATGGTTTGAGTTGTGATCTCGATGACCTAGAAATTCTCTTGCATATAGTTTTTCACATGCAAAAGATGTTGGATATCATCTTGTGATCGGTCAACAGAAAAGCCCAGATATTATAACTCCTTTAGAAGCTCCGATAAGTGTGCTTCATAGGTTACAATCCTACTGGTTGAGTCCATTACTTCCTATGTCTATTTCAATTGGATTTTTTAAAACCCTATATTTATCCTAATCCTGTGACCACTGTTCAACGACTATATTATCAACGGTTAATACGATTAACAATAATTTAAATATGATTGGATAAAATAAAACCAATTAACTGCATGTATCTATATTACATAATAATTAATTTAATTAAAAAAGGGAATTTTATATACAATAGTTCTGGTCATTAAAATATTCCCCATTAAGAAATGTTTCCTTCAGAATTTTCATTCACCACATTAAAACAGACTAGGGTAACTCTATTTCATCACATCATATGGTTCCCACATTGTTTCTTCAAACTTATTGTTTGTACACAATACTTTGACCAAGTTCATTGTCTTATTTTTTAGATATTTTTCTCTAAGATCAATGATATTCCCTGGCTAATACTCCTAGGAAAAGTCATTTTCAAAGGTTTCCACTTATATATTCAATACATTTGAGGGTTATAGTATGTACTATCTCAAATGGGATATATGGAATACATCATGCACTTGAGATAGGTTATGTGGGAGTACAATTCGGTAAGCCACCACTCTGATGTGATCGTGGATATCAAAGGTCCCAACGTATCATGTACTAACCATTATCTTCTTCGAAAATACCATCACATTATTCCATGGAAATATGTAGAGAAATACCATGTCTCCAATATAAAATTCTAGGTCACACTGATTGTTATTAGAATAGCTCTTTTGTTATCATTGAGAAGACTTGATGTATTTTTTAATAGTCTTATCCTTTTCCACCATATCCATGACCATTTCAAGACCTATCAGTTATCTTTCCCCAAAATCATCCCAACATTGTGGTTTTATATACCTCTTTCCCTAATGGTATTCATAGGGACCCGTTTGGATGGTTGAGTGGAAATTGTTGTCTTAGGGGAACTCAACTAGAGGAAGATGTTGTTCCCATCCTCATTTAAAGTCTATAAAACATGATCACAACATGTATTCTAGTGTTCAAATAGTATTCTCTAATTGGCCATTAGTTTGAGGATGATAGGCCCTACTTAGGTTCATATCAGTGTTTATATCATTATGGATACTTTTCTTGAACTTGGAGGTGAATCTCAGATCTTGATCGGATACAATCATTAGTGGTACTCCATGAAACATCACCACTTCTCTGATGTATATTAAAAAAAGTTGATCCAATGATAAATCATCTTGAATCATATTGAAATGTTAAGACTTTTTAAGAGGATCCAAAAAAAACCCAGATAGCATTGTTTTCTATAGATGTTTTTGGAAGTCTAATAACAATGTCTATGGTAATGTTTTCCGATTTACATGTTGGTATGGTAATGGTCTTAGAATTATCCCCTTTAGCCTTCACATGATGAAATACCATGAACATTGATTCATATTTTGAGATCTATTTTTTTCATGTATTCCCAGAAATAGTCCTCTCCGATATGTTGACACATCATTGTGCTTCATGGGTGAATGGAGAAAGTTGAACTATGTGCATCAACGAATTGTTCCTTCTTTAACTAAAGTTTTTATAGAACACATAGTATTGAGCCAAATCTCACAATTCATTCTTCATTTAAATTTAACATCAAGTATTTACCTTTTATTATAGTTTCTACTTTCTCCTTAAATCCCAAATAATCTCTTTGAGTATCCTTTAACCTCTCCAGATGGTTTGGTTCAAAAATAATTTGTGAAAGGATTGATGATGTTCCTTAATTTATTATTCCTATGTTTATCCTTTTCAAATCCATGAATATTGGATCTTTATCAATTATCATTGATGATAAAATTGTTGGATAATTTCTACAAAGAGCATCTTCCACTTTATTCTCTTTACCATGATGGTAGTGGATTGGGTAGTCATATTCCTTGATTATCTCTAACCATATTTGTTGGTGTATTTTTAGCTCTTTATATATGAATTTATACTTGAGGCGTTTTTGATTCGTATATATTTCACACTTCTCCACAAAGATATAATGATTCCATATTTAAAAAAAATCGCCATAGCCACCTCTAGATCATGAGTTTTCTATTTTTTCATGAAAATTCATCTTCCTTGAAGAATAGGATATGAATTTTTTATATTAATTAAAAAAACCCCAATCCCCTCTTCAAATAATTATTTAATTCCGCAAAAAGATCTCTATTCATGGTTAGTTTGAGCATAGTTATAGTGATAAGCCTCATCCTCAAATCCTTTAATCACCCTTCACATTCATCATTCCATGGAAACATGACTTTCTTTTAAGATAGTTTTGTTAGAGTGTTTGTTAATTGTGATAAATTTATCACAAATCGATGATAATATCCAGATAATCCATTAAACTATAGGAATCTATCATAGATGTTGGCCTTGGAAATATATCAATTGCTTCTATTTTTGAAGGGTCTACAGATATCCCAGTTCTTGTGATGATATTCCGCATGAATGTGACTTCATTCAACTAGAAATGAAATTTATTATACTTTTCATAAAGCTTATCCTTCCTTAAGGTCTTTAGAACAATGCTTAGATGATCCTCATGATCCTCCATGTTTTTTATAGAACATTTTAATATCATCTATAAATATTACCATAAATTTTTCTAGGTAATCTGTTAATACTGAATTCATCAAGTCCATGAATATTTCATGAGCATTTATGAGTTTTACTGGCATTACTATTAACTCGTAGTGCCTATAAATTGTATGAAAAGTAGTCTTGTGGAAGTCCTCCTTCTTCACCCAAACTTGGTAATATCACAATCAAATATCCACCTTAGAAAAGTATTGTTCTCCATGAATCTAATTGAACAAGTCATCAATCCATAGAGAGGATACTTGTTCATTATCATGATCTGTTTGAGATCATGATAATCAACACAAAGGGGAATTGAACCATACTTATTCCTAAATAAGGGTATTGGTTTACCCCATGGTGGAAAAATTGGGCATATGAACCCTTATTCCAGAATCTCCTTTAGTTTTTTCTTCATCTCTTCATGTTCCACAACATCTATTTTATATAGAGTGTTGGATAATGGTAATTCCCTAGGTGAATGATTGATTGAAAATTCAACCTCTAGGCATAGAGAAAGACCATAAAATTCTTTAGGAAACACATTAGTGTATTCTCTCACATTGGGAATGTCTTCATATATAGTTATTTCCTTAGACTCAATCATTTAATCTAGATATTCTTTCTCACAGTGAAATAATATCAACGATTGATATGTTCGTGCTAAAGAAGATTCATGCTCCTCCTTGCACTTTTATAGAATCAGGGGTTGATTTCTAATAAGGAAAGTTATTTCCTTCTCATGGAAATTTATGTTGGATCTATATAGGTAAAGCCAATCCATACACATAAATGTATCAAATTACAAACAAAGTGAGTATGGAATGTTTTGTTGGGATGATCATCCCAAAAATTTTGATATGGGAGGAGTTAAATACATGGTATGGAATAATATCTTGATTTCCTATTTCCACCAATAGCTATACTTCCAGGATTTGTGGTGGCATTTTAATTGTTATAATAAACATTCATGATATGAAGGAATGAGTAGAACCAGAATCAAAAAGTAATTTCACTATTATTTAATGAATAACTATCTTACATATAATCACTTCACTATCAAGATCCACCACAGCTATTTTGATGGAAAATGATAGCCCTTGCGCCTATGGAGGATGTTGATTGTCTACAAAAACCCTTGGATTAGGGAATTCGATTACAAAGTGCCCTGGTTCCTTACTGTTGAAGCAATGAAAAATGTGTTGAGGGTTGATAGGAATATTCTTTCCTCTATCTCATTAGCTGGTTTCCCCTATCAGTAATTTTTATCTATGTTTCCTTACATCCCATACCTAAATCATTTCCTCATCCCCAATAGGAAATGTCATGGGTTCTTTATTTTCCACCTTCTATAAGTGGGATGTTGAAATTTCTTAGAACCATTAGTTTTTTACATCAGACTACAAGAGTTAAAATCCACTTTCCACTTCTTCTCCTCATGATACCCTTGAAAATCATCGATCTACATCTCAACATTGAGGGAACATCATATTATTTACCCATAGCAATCAAAGTCATAGATCATTAGGGATTTTCATAAACTAGGTTTGTACCCACCATTGAAACATTCAACCGTGCATTCTAGGGTAATGACAAAGCTGGAGGCATACCGTAAAAGTCATGTGATGTATACCTTGTACGAACCAATAGATCCATAACCATTTTCCCTTTAGAGAACCAAAATACATTTACATTTTATCTCGGAGAGTGGGAGGAACATATTTATCAAAAAACATTTTCTTGATGTCCTTCCACCCCATCACATTGATATCTTCCATAGGCCCCACATTATTGATTAATGTGAATCACTAATCCGCATCTCCCCCAAAATGATAAACAAATAGTAGAACTATCTATTGTTAGGAACACTGAATGATGTATAATATATTATAAAATGGTTTTGATCCATTATTCCACAATTAAGGTATCATATAATGCATTGAAAGTATGAGGCCTTTATCACATATAGGACTTAATCACAACTTGTTATCTCTTAGGGGGATTTGGGTGCCCCTCCTGATCCTATTTTCTATTCAAAACCCAATTCATCAAAGAGAGTATCATCATGATGTTCATGGTTCATACCTCATGGTCTGGGTAGCGCGTTAGGGAAGTCATGTAATTTCCCTTCAAATTGATTGTTTACCTGGTTTCTCATATTTCTGGACATTTTCTTGAATAAAAGGAAAATTAGGGATGCGAATCTTCTAAAACTATTAAACATATAAAGGGGAATCAATTGAAATTAACGGGTAACTTATAAATTAAATTTATTTTGCAACTTCTGAATTTCTATGCTTTAATGATTGTTATCTCTAATCTTGTTCCTAACATATATATTTATTCGAATTTTTTCCCTAAATAATGGTTTGTAATGATATTATGAATTTACAAAAGCATATACAATGGGAGGGACATAAAAGGTGCACAGTAAAGACCATTTTCATTTACTACAATATACAAAGTTAGGCCCCTCACACCTAAGTGGACTTGTTACCCTTAGGTATATATGTACCAGAACCACGTCCACATGTAGTATCAAGATAGGGATGCCTTTTTTTATAAACCACTACTCTATACATAAAAAAATATAAGGATATTTTCTTATACTTAGTATTATAACTAAGGATTTCTCATTAGTTTTCTAATCCTTATCCCTAAAATAAATAAATTTTTCTTTTGAAGCCAACAATAATAACCGTTCTCTTTGTTACACATTAAATCATAATTTATTACATAAGATTACACTTAATACAAACTAGAAGATAAAGAAGTGTATTGTATTTGGGAAATAGTTACATAAAATAAAATTTTAAAATAGGATAGAACATCATATTTATTGAAAACTTCCTTAACAATCTTGCACTTAAAATTTCATGGGATAACCGGGGGACACACATAAGAAAGGGGTGAGATATAAAGCCCAGTAAGGGAATAAACATGGTATAAAATAAAGATAATAATAAATTTTAGATAATATTAATATTAATGGATCCTAAAATGGGTGATAAACATAAACCTTAATAATGATACATGATATAGACTGATAACATAGTATATGTGGCAATAACATAAAACACTGCATTATAAACAAAGGTCAAGGATAACTGTAAGACACCATGATAGAAAAAGTCCCATTAAAGAATCAGGTTCACTTTCTATCCCAACATGATGTCTCTTGAGACTACACATTACCCAATTAATTAGATAAATCTATAAATATATAGACACCTATAACATTCATTTCATTAGCACTCTTAAGTGTGCCATGAAGATCATAAATCTTGAAATCATTTTTCATCACTTTTTATTCTGTGATCATGTAGTGTGGAATAAATAAATAAATTTCATAGTTTCAATAAGTATAATTGTATAATGTGTAACAAAAATGATAAGAATTGGGTATGGTTCATAAAATATGCCTCATGGTGGTTGATTTACTTTAGAAGGTGGGATGTGGGAGGCATAGTGGGATGTGGGTTTCCCTCCTCCTAACGTTCCTACCATTTTCCTCAGAGGTGGGATGTGGGAGGTATTGGAGGGATTGGGTTTTCCCCATCCCACCGTACCTGCCTTTTCTTCACCTTTCATGGAGTGTTTTGGGCTGGTATTTTCTTAAAATCCACTGTGCGTGGTTGAGTTCTTGCAGATGTTGGGATGTGGGAGGCACAGTGGGACTGGGTTCCACTAAACAATTGTTTTGGCATGGAAAAATCACTGTGAAATTTCGGCAGCATAACGACGTCACATAAAAATTCATAAAATGGGTTACTAAGAGAGAAATGGGTCTCTTATAATTTGGACACATAATTTTAATTAATTGGGAAATGGAAATATTTATCTCTACATAATGAATTAGAAATAGAATACATAAGATAATAAAGAAACATGAATAAAGAAGAGAAGGTTAGGATCCCTTACATGAGTGTGTGACTCCAAGTGATTGAGAGAGGATTCTTGAGAGCTTGAGGAACCTTGGGATAACTATAGGAAGATTATTTAAGAGTAATGATATGCTTAAAATATTTTTGGTGAAGATAAATTTGAGCTTGGATGGGTTTATATAGGATAAGAGCGGGGATTTCTTTATTATTTCTCAAACATAGGTTTTAGAAACTATATAATAATATAACCAAAACGAAAAACCTTATCATGAATTTTTACCATGATTTAAGCCAAATTAAAGTGGTTTATATTATTTTATGAGTCCATGGTCCAAAAATAATAAAATTATTCCCCGGATTTGGTGGAGGTGACTCATAACCCTAAAGAAATGATTTTAAAAACATAAAATATATTAATGGTTTTGGAGGATTCACAAAGGTTTTATAAAATTTAAAAAATAAACATAAAATCATATTATTTTAAAGGAAAAATTTATATTTAGTCATGGATACATTTAAAATTATTTATTACATTAGTTTTTTGTAATTGTGATGTCATATTACACAAAGTATATCAATACAGTATTTAATTATCACCCAAATATTTGACTACCTCATAAAATTATGAAAAATTCAACATTGGATAATTTGAATGATTTTATTCCAAAAATAATATTCATTTTTTTATAAATAACTTTATAAATATTATAATTTAAAATTTAAAAATAATAATCGACCTTTATTGAGAAATAAAGGGTTTTTTTACAATAATAGTTTTTGAAACCATATAAAAATTAAATTTTAATTCATAAAAAATATATGACTATTTATAATTAGTAATAAATATTTTATAAGAATATTTTATTAAAATAATATTTTTTTAAAGAATCCATTAATTCATAAAAAAATTCCTTAATTGAATTCGAATTTTACAAAAAATTAATATTATTTTTGTCTCAAAAGAAAAATTATTTATAAATTGACAATAATAGGATGAAAATATATTCATTATTCTATAAATAAATAAGGTAAATACTCATATTTCTAGTTTCATGATACATATACCTTTAATACACCAGAAATCACCCTAAGCATAAGGTGTGTGACAGTGATATTTTCATAGGGTGTTTCAGAAAATATGGTTTGGTATTTGATCTTGACGAGCTTGATATTATCCCATAAATGATTTTTTTCATGTTTATTCTCTTGGATCTCATCTTGGGATAGGTAATGGGAAAATCCCATAGATTATATCTCCCTTAGAATCTCGGATAAGTGGGATTTAAAGGGT
Source organism: Viscum album (assembly GCA_963277665.1). Taxonomy (NCBI): domain Eukaryota; kingdom Viridiplantae; phylum Streptophyta; class Magnoliopsida; order Santalales; family Viscaceae; genus Viscum; species Viscum album. Next base: position 489,345,576 of record OY728167.1, on the reverse strand, counting down.
ATGATCCTACTGGTTGAGTACATCTCATCCTTTACTTGTGTTAGTTGGATTTTTTAAAACCATATATTAATACTAATCATATGATTACTATTCAACATCTATATTATCAATGGTAATGATTCATAAGGGTAATTTAAAACTAATATGATATAATAAAACCAATTAGGTGAATGTGTTTTCTATAACCATATTACTTAATAATAAATTTAATTGAATAAAAGGGAAATTTTATTTATAACAGTTAGGGTTATTACATCCATAAAGAGTTTTGGGTATGCAGAGGGTCGGGTGAATTCCTTTAGTTATTTAATGTTATGAGATATGTTTAACTTATTATAATTGATGTACCTCACAAATACATCCAATTATATTCCGTGTTTCATCTATTTCTCATCCATGTTTTGGTTTTCACCTTTGGTGATTTTATAGAGGAATGGGGGAACTGACTACCAGGATGGACGATCATCCATGGTGGACTATGGGGATATTTTTCTCTAGAAATCGAAAGGACTTCCCACACCCACAAATAACTTAATTATTTTCAGGGGGATGGAAGATAATATCTGCTCTCGAAAATAGAGTTTTCATTTACGTGGGAGAAAAATAAATCCAAGGACCAAAAATGTTTTGGTTTCATTTACTGACACTGGGGATCAACATCACATCCCACAAATGATTTTGTTTGTGGAATTCAATGTTCAGTGTTGGGATCCTTTCAGAGTAGTTTTATGCATAACTAGTTTGGCAATGTGAACCACAACCCTTCATTTTGTTTTTTCTCCCATAATCCTTTTTTTAAACTCTTATTGATTCTTACTTTTACCATTGAAAAATTCATTAAAGTATTTTCTCCTTTCATGTGGAGTTTTAGGTCCCAAAAAATTCCCTCATTGAAATTTTCACCAATTAGAATGAAGATGAGGAGATTATAATAAAGAAATTGGTTCTGTATTGAAATAGATGGATGTATGTATGTATACCAGTTAAGGGGACCATTATAATAAAAGGAGGGACTTACTAATTTTTCCTTTATCATACATATCTTCTAATTAATCCTCTATGAAATTTTGATCTCCTGCTTCTCCCCATAAAATTTCATTTTTTACAGAAGAATTTTCTCTGAACTCAATGTTTATCAACCAAAAACTATACATCCATTAACTAAAATAAAGAAATTTTCATTCGTATAGAGACTTGATGGTTAAATTATTGGGAACCTCACTGACTGGATTTTTTGGACTATATGCCTCATCGGCTAATGGTTTTCAGGCCACTAGTCCGCAGATTAATTCATATTCTCCCATATTTTTTAATGAATCCCACAAGTTTTTTTGATCTTTCCTCAGGGATAAAGTGTACCCTTTTAAACAAAATATATCTCCCCCTTCCATGAATATGATTAGGATAAAAAATTTAATTTCTAAAAATATTTAAGATTACCTTTGACATAACATCATCCCTCAAAAGGGTATTGTGAAGAGTTTCCTTTTGTCAGGGATTTTGAATAACCCATTGTCAAAAGGATTTCTATTGTACAAATTTAGACATCAAGAAGATTCTAGAATTTTATCAAATGATCCAAATCTTCGTTATTAATGGTTCTAGGTGTCATTGGATCATTTTAAAGTGAATATCTCTTATCTGGGGAAAATAATTTCTAAATAAAGACAAAAGAAGGGTTTCATTCAGTATGGTTCCATATAAACTCAAAAGAACCAGTATAATGATGATATATGTCCATATTCCACCATTCAATATTATCTATACATATTTAATCTCTCATGAGGCAATAATAATGGTGGGTGGAGTGATAAATGTGACTTACAAATCAAAGGAAGCATTTTTGATAAATTGGATTGGGAATTCATGGTGCTCCATAATTTCATGGAGTTATACAAATGACTGGAGGTCATCATCCTGTACTAGGTAGTATGGGTTTCTCATATATCGATATATTCAACATATGAGGTCTTAACCAAATTGATTATCATTATTGTTTGAGTACCAAAAACATTCATTGAATACATAGAGAAGTTGGAATGAGCTTATGGGGCATCTACCAATTAGGAGGAATTACCATTCTTGGAAACATGTGTGATGAATTTATTCTTGCATATAACACATAGGATGATACTGGACTTGTTTCTCCACTAGCAAGAGATTTCTTATGTACAATCGTGAAATTTCTGGTCCTTCCTCTTCACATATGTTCACACATTCCATTCAGTAACTAGAAAAATCTATTTATTCAAGATATTAGTATGAGGCGAAAGGTTCAACACATCAGAAATCACCCAACTCAAAACTCATGAGGTATTTTAGGCTTGTATTGGGCTAATCTCAAGGAAGGTCAACATGTGACATGTGTGTACTAGGTCCTTCAAGATATATCTCAATAATATATGATGGAGGGATTCCTCACCATGTTTTTGAGTGGTTGGATATTACAATCTCATGAGTCCTATACCTATCTGAGGATCAGAACCATAATGATGGTGGTGATGTTGGTGAAGTGGTAACCCATTAACCAAGATTTTCCCTCTTTTCTTGTATTTATATGTTGTTGGGCCATATACAGGAGGGTAGATCCCCACATCTTCTTTCTAGGCCATTTCGATTTCAATATGGCTGGGTGGTGGAACACTTATGATACTAAGAATACCATTATACCATAAAACCCCCTCATTACACCTTTTTCTATACACTTATCATCATCGATGATTTTCTTCTGACATCACTAGGTATTGATGGTTCCATTGAGAAATTAAGAGTTTTCACTCATTTTGTTTTCATTCCCTATCTAGAACCTTCTAGAGTGGGGATAGATAATGGTAGGGGAACTATATAAATGATTTCTAATATTTTCTAACTATGATATTGTATTCTAGCTACTCAAATAGATATGGTGACCAATTGTGATCCCTATTCTCCATAAAGGTTTTCACGTCAAATTGGATTCTTGAAACAGGATGAATCATTACCCCTTACCATGATTAAAATAGAATATCATCAAGTCCTTATCTGTCAATTTTGGTTGTTGATGGTTCATGAGGATTATGGTATGGAAATCATTTTTCATTCAATAGGTGAACCAACCAACCTTTCATGGGGCTATGCAGAGACCTGAGTAGGGTACTATCCAGATGGTGTATTGGGGAATATGGTCTGATGGTTTCTTAAACCATTGGCCTCACATAATTCATTTCCCATCGCAACAAGATATCCAACATCTGAAAGTGAAATATGTTCATCTCAACATTCCAAGCATTTTGGGATGGATTCATCCTCATGTTTTCCTTTTGTCATGAGTGGTGGAGATCCCACATTTCTTATAGGTACTCTTGGCAGCCTAACTATTGTTGTTCCTAGTGGAATGGTATTGGGCATTCCACTGATCACTGCCAAACTGGTCATTTATGTTTTGAAGATTATAAATGAGGTGGAAATGGAGGATATTCACCCTTCACCATCACATTGTAGAGGGATCCTATCTGTAGTGAAATTGATACCACATTATATACCTGTAGTCATAGTTAAATGAGATTTTGAGAGAAATTATCTCATCAAACATCAAGATGTGTGAAAATTGTCCTGATTCCAAGTCTACACTATCCTTACAAAGACATCTTTGTAGAGGATTACTGATAATATGAAATAAATTCATTAAACCTTCCACAACATTGATGCAGAAAGTTTTGATTACATGTAATTTCTGGTCCCGATTCACCATATTCTCATTGCTCGAGAATATTTTTTTCTTGTTAATGTGATCTAATCTAGGTTAATCTTTCTAATAATAATGTGGGAACTGTAAGGGATGATTCTACCAAGCTACATCAATTAACTATATAGGATGTATGGCTTCATGATTTGGTCTTTGTGTAGACTGTAGAACTACGAGAATATGTGGATCACATATCAAGAATAAATGTGATACTATTATTAGCACACATGGATCTGAAACAACAAAAAAATAAAAATCAGGAGTTAATCACCTTTGTTAAGAAAATTCACTCCACTTCTAAAGTTGAAGTCTATAAGAGAAATAGTATCAAGCAATCTATTGATGGTTTTCATCAGGCGTTAGTTGATCTTCTGGGTAAAGAAGTCCAAGCTCCACTTTATCCATTTATTTTATTTCCCATTACTCAGTATTGTCATGGAGGGACTCCAGGATGTGGAATCTTCTCCATTATTCTTATTTGACTGGAAAATGAAAACATGTTTTTCCCTCCAGTACTTATCCCTTTTATTATACCATTCTATCAATAAATCATAAATTATAGTGAATAGAAAATAATACCTCATACAACATTGATGATTCGTCACTAGATAAAAATATCAACCATAACTAGGATAATAATGTTGAAAAATTATCTTCCAAATCATTTTTCATGGATGGGTAAATTAATAATTACAATGATAGTAATACTAGAGTCATCTTACCTATGAGAAATATCATGTAATGTTCAAATTTATTCCTGATCCAAGAGACTCAGAGAGAATAGTTTGACTATTTCTGGGATAACATGGAAAACCCAACAAACTTTGTGTCTTTTATATTACCACACTAATGATTCCATACTACCACTATTGAAAATACATAGAATGTGTTCCTTCCCATTTTGTTATGCCTCCACTTGTGGGTTTTAGACCTAATAACTTTTGTTCTTTTTTTAATTTCTCAATTTTTTTGTTTAAAGCATGTGGGGTACAAACTTAGTTATCTAGGACTCGACATTTACCTAGGTTTCCATTTGTAGGTATTCTTCCTGGGGAGTACAATGTTTTTTTGTTGGTAGTTTAGATTCTTAAAATTCAAAATAATGCAATTGATGTTTTACGTCAGATGACCATGAATGATTAGATGATGACCCTAGAAGAGCCCGATAGTCATGAATGTCACAATATTCATCATACCAGTGTAGGGGTTTTTGGGTTATTATTTCCGTATTTGAATCGCGATGGAAGAAAATTATTTGGGGATTAACTGTGAGAATTTTTGAGATGATATTTCTTGTGTTACGTTGTCAAGGAATATCGATATAGAATATGTCTCTCATGAGAATGAATTTTCTTCTGGTAGATAACATTTTTGTGTGGTCATTTTATTAAAATCCAATTAGTGTGTACCATGTATAGTACAAAAAGTGTTCTTTTGGACACTGACATTCCTATTTTGATGGAGGGGTAGTTAATGAATATCTGAATTTTTCAAGTCCATGAAGGGAGGTTTATTAAGGGATGATGTTTGAGAATAATGGTGATATCTGATTTGGGTGTTTCTAAGAATTGGAATGCCACCCATACATGAATTTATCTTTTTTAAATAATGGATAATAATATTTTAGATTAATTTCATGATAATATGACATAAAATGCATAGTTTAACATCTTACAATAATTATGTTTAGTGGATAAAAATTAAGGTCAAATATAATTGAACAAAGTATTAAAGACTTTCCATTTTCATGGTAATTTTTTCAGTAATACTCCATCATTTTCAGGCATTAAGGTTGAAAATTATAAGAATAAATCTAGGGGATTCTAAATCAGTGGTGTGTAATGCGATGAAAATATCATTGGGTATTGTAGAGATAGAAAATGTCTCTCCAGAGGGTGAATTTTCCTTCAGTTGACAAGACTTTTTTTGTGGATGATTTATGAAAAGACAACTAAGGCGTATCATGTATATTCAAACAATGGTGTCCCTAGGGAACTGAACCTCCACTTATCGATTTCCAAAGGAAGATTATGGATATTTGGCCTACCCTAAACATATATTTTTTTCTATGTAGTTAAGTTCCATGAATATGGAAGAATCAATTTTTATGAAAATTACCTGAGAATAGTTTGGAATATTTTCCTCACACAGGTATGACCCATATGTAAGAAAAGGGAATTGTTGTAAGTTGTGTGTGGAAGAACCCAGGACATAGGGTTTGGGAATCCCTAAAAATATCGACAAAGGTAGAATCAATCCATACATGTTTCTAGATTATATTCCCCATGCCAACTGAATTCTTTTGTGGAGAGAGGGAATTTTCCATTTTTTTTAATACAAGCTCACTCATAGGGTGAAAACATATATTGGACTCTCCTATACACATTAGGCTCACATAATAGGAGAGTGGGGGAATTTTTTATTATAAATAGACCCATAAATGAATATTTGGGAATCAATACATATCATGGGATACCAAGAATCATGCCAGACAATGTTTATAGGAATTAGACAGCTTAGCGTCATGAAATGAGGATATTAGCCAATTAGTTAAACTTCATTTATAAAGATGTGGTCATTCTATTTATTTTCATGTGAATAGGATGAAATCGTGTCGTGAAGTTATAGGTCAAACAACTATGATCATATTTCAGGGAAACTATGAGTAAAAAAGGCTCATCTGGACAACTAGGGTGTATCAGGCATAGTAAAACAAAGGATTTCCTAAGAAACTAACCATCCATTTTCTATTTCCTAAGAACAATTATGGAGAGCATAAATTTCCCAGGACATAGAGTATGATAGGATTGAGGATGTCTTTGAGTATGTTAGAAGCATGTTGACCAATATTGGCCTTGTATTGTGAATTTCCCTACATTAATATGACTCATATGTAAGAGCGGACCATTCCATTTTCTTGATGGAACCTAAATGAGGTAACCCAAATCGAGAACACCCACATATATATTTGTTTTTAGGAAATATAGGGGGATATTTTTTATACATTGTGGTTTAGACTAGGTCATGAGGCCTAGGAAACACTATATTTATCATCAATGCAATAATCAAGTAACCCATAGTTCTTGAAGAACCATGCATTTTTATGTCATGCGACAAGGACATAAGTTCCCTGAATTGAAGAGGAAATGATGTATCTAGTCCCAAGATTAAATACATGGGTGTTACTAGGAATCCTTTAATGGAAAGAATAAATCCAAATGTAGTTCTTGAATTTGTGTCAATCGGGTAGTTTAATTTCATGCAGTAAGGATGTACAGTGTTCTATTTTAGGCTTTGAAACTCAGACCAATGTAACTATGACGTGAATTGATATTCATTAATCATGTAAAGAATAATTTGTTGAAACTCCTAACCCAGCATGAGCTATGCTTAATGTGATGGAAAGGGATGGAAATGGATTATTCCACTATATAAAGGAAATAGAAATGAATGATAGGTGAATATTGATTTTTTGGTGGCTAGAATAGGGTGTAAAATCCATGCGTTTCTATGTATCTTATTAAAGTGAGAATCAAGACAGACGTAGTTCTGGGAAACACTCCATGTGATGGTATGACTCATTCATATGAAGGGGTCATTTTTCTAAATAGAATATGGACATAATATATATGGAAAATGAATATTAATTTGTATCTACATATCCTACGGAAACATGAATCAAGCCACATGTAGTTCTATACATGGAATGGTAGAAGACCAATGTCAAGTATAGGGGAATCCTCTCTGGAGAGGAAAATAAGGCATCCCACATCTATCATGAGGCATATTGAATTTATGGGATAAGGTAAGGCAAATATTTATCATCTTGTTATGAGGACATTGATATTGATTCCTCTCATACTTGGTTGCATGAGGCATTCTGGGTTCTCCATAGAGTAATGATATAATTTATCATTTCATATATTTGGTCGTGATGGGTGCAGATATCATAAAAGGGATTATGTAGATAATAAGTGATGAAACGACATGATAGAAGGGTCAGGGATTCCCTTTCATATACAAAATCTCATTTAATATTGAAAACCCACCACTAATATGATTATGAATGAGAATGACCTCCTGAGAAGTTGATGATGTTGTTGGACCTGGGATATGGGCCCTGAGAATCGTTACATATCCTATGAGGATGTGAATGAAGACATACATTTTTCCTGAAGGGATCTCAACATAGTTGTGATCTATAAACAGTGAGGGGGAATTTTTTTGTAGATGAACCCAAGAAATAGGTTCTTGGTTTTACTAAATATTCCATTATAATAACAATTAATCCACACATATTTCAAAAAATTATTCCATACATAGATCTGACTCATGTGCATAGATAGGTTATTTTACATAGAATGAACCTATAAATTATAGTACCCATGTTGGTGTTCCCTATAATATATACTTTTTTTATTTAAGGAAGAGGAATTTTCCATATTTCATGGATGGGACTAGGACATAGGGTCTGGGAGTCACTACATATACCATTAGAATGAGAATCAAGCCATAAGTTGTTCTAAATAATGACATGGAAGAAAACCAGTACCATCGTAATTTCCCTCTCTGGTCAGGACATTGAAACCTCTTATTTGTGACATTAGGCATCCCATTTCTGTTACATAGGGAAGAAATACAGAATAACGTCTTGTGCTTGGGAAGGTTTCCATGTAGAAAAACATCATGTGGTATGGACGATGGTGCATTGTAGTTATGGGAAGTATGATTTTGTGGACAAGAAAGAAACCAAATCCAAACATGAAATGTAACGCCCCGACTCCAGAATCCCAGAGTCAGTGCATTATTACATAACATGGGCATGATCACAAGGAAATCATGTCCCAAAAGACCGATCAGTTTAGTAGCCTTGGAAAAACTAGTTACATTTATAAGTATTATATTACATCATAAAGTAAAAAACTACAGCAACATAGTCTCCATAGACCACACTCATATCCCCTGAGACTATCCCTACACGGCAGTCATAAAATACTTCTTCACATCCTTTGAAAAATAAAACATATAAAGGGGTGAGCTCAAATGCTTAGTAAGGATAACAATATAGAAGAAACATTCATAAATAAGCATAAAAATTTAAGGCAATGTATAACTAAAAGAAAATCCTTTTAAACTTGAACTTAAACAATATATTGCAAAGATAAAATCAGATAATTCCATTTACTTATTCATATGGATATTCTACTAGTCGAATAATCACACACAATATCAATAACGACATTCATAATAATGGAATGCATAATGCCAGACTTTAACTACCACATAGTCAAGTCCTTATTCCAAGACTGCAGATAAGATTTTGTCAAGGCCTTATTACAAGACACTAGTTTGTCTCATGAGACCTAATGATGCATTAAGGATCTATAGCGGGCTGCAGCCATCACATACTAAGTCCAATGAATTTCTCATTTGAAAAGGTTTAAACATAACATAAACATTAGTATTAAAACTAGAATACAAAATGTCAACAATTTATCCATAAACCATGAATGATATAAAAATAACACATCCATAGTCAAACATATCACAAAACTTTCAATACAATATTAAAGTTTTGTATCATAATAAATCAACTTCAAATAAGCTTATAATGCATCAAAGGATGTTGACATAGATGAAATCAAAACTATTTGAGAGAAATATCTCTTTTTTTGAAATAATTTAAAAGTCACATAATTATAAAAGAAGACCTTTACTTTGAAAATATTCTTATAAGATTTTAAGGTAAGCTTTGACGATTTTATAATGACGGAAAAAATCCACACCCATCATATAAGTTAAAAAAGACATTCTTACCTTAATTTTGTCGAAGAGGTTAAAAAGGACATTGTTTGGAAAATGAAAGAAATATTCTTTTATAAAAATCTTATAAAAATTAAAACAATGGTATAAATTACATTAACCCATGTTCTATTAAATAGTAAAAATGTTTTGAAATACAATTTTAAGAAACATGGTTGTGGATGATAAAGAGGTCCCAGTAGATAATTACGTATAAACAACCTCTGATAATAAAGAGATTGTGAAATTAACCCTTACCTTGTACTTTTCCTTAGTCGATGGTATGTTAACATCATGTATAATAGTTAAAACATTGTTATTAAATTATACAATAATCATATACTTAATTATTATATCATATATGATCTTCTAATAATGCTTTGTTAATAATATTTTAGTATTATCGTCGTTCCGGGTGTTAACTTACTCGTTTTCTTTTATATGTTTTGTTACATAAGCCTTGTTTGTTATGGATAGGTTTTATCTTATTCATATCCATAATTATATAGAGGTCCTTAAAAATTACTTTTAATAATAAAATGAAAATTATTCTTGAGTGGATACGATGTGGAATGAATCTCATCGCGTTCATGGAGACGATAATCTGTACATACGCACGAGCGACAATATCATTATTTTGATATTAAAATAATATACAATTGGATAGTATATTATATATATAGAATCATTATCATGTTATATTTATTATTTACATCAATTACACATCATTATTTTAACCACCCAAATAATAATGTATTGAATAACAATTACACCACGACGTGGAGATGGTAAGCCGCATGTACGCACGTATGGTGACATGTCTTTAAAAGGATGGATAGAATAACGAATATGGTTGTACCATATTTATAATAATATCACAATATATATAATATACTAGAGTTATTATTTTATAATGGAAACAACAAATAAAGAGGAAGTGGAAGAAGAAAGGAACTAGAAAGAGGTGATGAAATATTTACCTCTTCTTTGGGTTCTTCCTTTTGATTTGATCAAAAGGGCTCCATAGGTTGGCTTTATGACTAAAGGAAGGCCTCTAGGATGAAGGGAGGACAGTTGAGAGGGTATTTGGGAAGGTGTTGGCTGAGCCAAAAGGATTTTATGGTGTGAATTAGATAGAAGGGGGAGTTCCCTTTTATAAGAGGGGTGAGGGGCACCTTAGGAAAAGTAGAAATATTATTTTATAATAAAACTATTTTTGGTTTTTAATCACTCCAATATGATTTATTTCTAGGATATGGTGGGTATCGGTCAGAAACCACTCAACCAATAGGGTTTAGGCAGGCCTTGGTCACTATATTAACCGTATATTTTATATTTAACTCTTAGTTAATTAGTTTGACATTTAACATGTCTCTTTGTATTTTTATATTATATGTTTAATAAACCTACTATAAACTTCCAAGAGATCATAAAGTGGTTCATTAATGCGATATATATAATTATTTATGACCTTTGGCTACACCTTAGATTTTTTGGAATAGAATATCAATTAATAATATAATATTTTTTTAAAAACACTTCTATGTCAATTTTGAAACTATTTGGTATTTTGTTTTTGTTAAATTTATAACAGCATTATTCGTTAGCAAAAAAATTATTTAATCAACACTAACAAGTCATATTAACCTATAAAATTACTCTAATTCATAAAAAGGCTGAAATTAGAATTATTTTCGTATTTATAATATGAATTATTTCAATCTTTTATTAATAAGGAAATTACTACATCATCATTGTGTAATAAATAAAATAAATTATTTTATGTCTAAAAATTATAAATAAAATTAAATTATGTAGGAAATATTTTTATCTTTCAAATTAATATTTATAATCTAATTTATCTTTTTTATAAACCGATATTAAAAATATTTTAGTTATTAAACTTTGATTTTAATTCTTTGAAATCTTCTTTAAATAAAATAATAATAAATGTCTTAATCAAATCCAAGTGGAAATAAAAGATCATATTTTATTCTTATGGTTTTTTTGGTTGAATAACACTTATGAAATAGAATTATTACATGTGTTAGGGTAATATTAATATCATTTTTACCTCTAATTACCATATTTACTTTTAATCGGGGTAAATAAAAGTCAAAAGTCACTATTCACTAAAAATTATTTTTATCTTATTGAACCAAATTTTACTTACTCATATCAACCGTGTCACTCAGATTTTTTAAATTCAATTCACTGAAGTGGTAAAATTATGTTTTATGCAAATTTGCAAAAGCTCCTAGGATGTGGCTAAAAGACGGTAAAAAGTAGAAGAAAATTTTTATATATCTAAACATATTATAAAATGACTCTAATGAAATAAATTGAACATATATAGGGATTATGTATCTATTTTTACCTAAAATAAATTGAAATAAAATAAATAATTACTTAAATAAAAATTCAGTTTTAAACGATAACTCAGTGTTTTTCACTATTCATAAAAAATTTAATGTTTTCAGAAAAATAACAAAAATTCACCCTAATATAATTTTGATATTCTGAATTCAAAAATTAATTCTATTTAAATAATTTAAAAACATAAAATTTTAATTAATTAATTAAAATTAAATCCCGTGGTCAAAACCAGAAATCATATTTTTAAGAAATAATAACTATCCAAAGATTGACACTTGTTTATGTCCAATTTCAAAGTGAAATTACTTCCAATGAACAAAATTGGATTAAATGGTAAAAATATAATATAATTATACTTCAAAACCATTAAAATGTATAATTGAACAATATAAATCATTTTTATTAGAAAAGTTGTTTTCAGTTAAATTTTAGTGATTTTCACTATTCACCCAAATATCAAAGTTATCAGAAAAACACCAAAAATTTATCAAAACTAAATTTTTATGTCATGATTATAAAGAAGAATTTAATTTCATTTAATTGAATATATAAAAGTGTCAAATATTGGTTTCAAGAAGGGTTCTCCATTAAAAGGCAGTAAAATTGCATTTTTTTGAAAAATACTTCTTTTATCTAAAAAATGAATTTGTCTGATATTATGTCTAAGAAACACATAATATGGATTATATAATTTTATAGAGTATATAAAATTCAGAATTCAGTTAACAATATTCATAACCGCGTTTTGAAAGGTGACTCGTGGTGCACTCGAACTCGGTGTTGCGTGTACCGCAAGCTATTGGATTACATTGAAGAAATAACGTACTATGAAATCATGAGGTGTTACATTCTCCTCTCCTTCAATAAATCACATCCTCTCAATTTGAAATTTTTCAGTGAAAATAAAATGTTGAAAATAGAACATACCTTTGTGGAAAACCCACATCAAAAATAGGGTTAATTAAATTTAGTCTCAATAAGAGGGAAAGGGAAATGAGAAAGTCACCAAAAAATTAGGGTTTCGAATAGAAGAACATTGGTGGAAATTATGAACACATAATTGGAGGAAATACATAAATATTTATAGGGAGTGAATGAGGTCATCAATCGCAAACAAGTGTAAAATTGAGGTCCTCAAAGCCATCAATATATGATGATTTAAAATATCATCGGTTCAACAAAAAATAAGGTATTAGGATGACACATTTTTGGTTTTAAGATCCCTTCCCTAAAGTTTAAGAATTAATTTCTTCATAGAATAAGAAAAAAATATGCGTGGTATGTAGAGTTTACTCCCTCAACTAATTCCTACCACAAACTCATCTTTCACTCTCAAAGACAATAGAATTCAAAAATATTCTATTTATCCTAATTGTATAGGGTTTCAAAAATAATGAATTTAAAATTCATTTGTCATACTATAAAAAAAGAATACATTATACAAACTAGGAAATCACCTAGGTCAGTGGTAGGTGATGAACCCTTGTCATCCTTCGATTGTGGGTTTAGAACTCCTGGCCTTGCCAGACGTGACGGGTTGTCACTTGACATTCAGGTTGTCCTTTTTAAAAAAATCTAAAAATAATCTTAAGAAATGTTTTGACATTAAACCATGGTGCCTAATGTCCAACTTAATCCATTCCAACCTTTAGACTTATCCAAAATACTTGTGTCCAAACTCATAGTCCAAAAATTTATAAAGAAGGTAAACATAATGAAGATCTCTTTTTTCCACATAATAACAGGTGAATACCTTCATCATGTATTCTCTTAAAACATGGTAACACCGTAAATTACTATAAAAACTTATTTATTACATTCATTCTCCCTTATTCCTTATATAATAATAGATATATTCCTTATATCCAAAAATTTTGAATACTCCAACAACAATGGAATAAACAAACCATTAATCATATAGAAGGTATTTAAGAATATCCAATATAATTTTTCCAAATCAACCATATATTATTCCAAAATTACTACCTCAGTATCAGGACCATATTAAGGTTTATTTTTCCTTCAACCATGTATTTTCCAAAAAACTTAACTTGTTTTTGATTCACATTTCATAGAACCATATAATCTCAAATCCTCAATGAAATAGTACTACAATACAATCCTTATTTATTTCTATAATTCATATACGTAGTACATCGTTGATACAACACTCAAGTGAAATAATTATTTAATAACAACATAAGAACACTAGTCATTACTCTTCATCTGTGGTAGTATCATAAGTTTATTATTATCCAATAGCATCATTTGGGGCATAATATGATGATTTTAACATTAATTCACATAGTGTCCCAACTCCTTGCAGATGAAGAATTTTATATTTAAAACCTTTTTCTTAACCTCACAATCACGAACAAGGTGACATTTTTCTCCATACTTATAACAAACTCCCATTCCCTTCAAGAATTTTCCAAGGTAATTATTTCCATAGTTATCACATATGGGAAAATCCTTTTTTACCATCTTCCATTTATCTATCCTTATCTCTACCATCCTTTTCTTCTCTGGGTTCCCTTGAAAGCCATAGGACTCTGAGAATTCTAAACTTATCTTATCAACACATGATACTATTTCTTCGTATGATGATAATACGTGGGATACTATTTCCCTTCTAAATACTGGCTTAAGACCATGAATGATATGATCCTTCTTACTCTTTGGATCAGGCATATTGCGGGAGTTCTCAATCATTATACTGGGTGCCATTTTTAAAAAATGGGATACAATAGGTCTGTTTATGAATATTGATACATAATTCCATACTTGTAAACACTTATCATAAATTGAAATGTTTATAGATATAATCCATAATAATAAATATATTTTGCTTGAGGAGGTATATACTTATAATCCCTTCATAATTCTTTGTAAATAAATGAGAATTATCCTAAGCATATCCCCCAGAAGTCTCGTAATCCCAAGTGCAGCAAGGCCAATTGTCGGGCTCTAGTTCCCATTCGAGTCTAGCTCAAAGTGGTGTTTTTGGGTTTTACCCCTATTTACATCTGTCCTAGAGCCGTCTCTACATGTTCATATCCAGTCAGGGATGTATTTCTTGGAAAACTCACAAAATCTCTCCAATACCAAAATTCTAGGAAGTTATTCTATACTCCTCAAAGTCTATATTAGGGTAATGTGCTCTAATAATAGTTTATCTAAATCTAGTTTCCAAGGTTTGTAATAAACTTCCTCTAATACCAACTGTAACAGCCCGACCCCAGAAGCCCAGAGTCGGTGCATTATTACATAAAATTGTCTTGATCACATAGAAATCATGTCCGGAAAGACCGATGAGTTTAGTAGACTTGGAAATACTAGATAAATTCACAAGTCTTACATTACATCATAAAGTGAAAAACTATAGCAACATAGTCTCCAAATACCACACTCATATCCCCTCAGACTATCCCTGCAGGTCAGTCATGAAATACTTCTTCACATCCTGGGAAAAATAAAACATAGAAATGGGTGAGCTCAGATGCTCAGTAAGGATAACAATATAGAAGAAACTTTCATAAATAAGAATAAAATTTAAGGCAATGTATAACTAAAGCAAAATACTTTTAAACTTGAACTTCAGAAATATATGGAAAACATAAAATCAAATAATTCCATTTACTTATTCACATGGATATTCTACTAGTTGAATAATCACATGCAATATCAATAACCACTTTCATAATAATGGAATGCATAATTCCAGACATTCATAACCATATAGTCAAGGCATTGTGCCAAGACTACAAATAAAATTTTGCCACGGCCTTGTGCCAAGACACTATTTTGTCTAATGAGACCTACCGAAGCATCGAGGTGCTATAGAGGGCTTCACCCATCACTTAATAATTCCGATGAATTCCTCGTATGAAAAGGTTTAAACATTCGTATTAAAACTAGCATACGAAATGTCAACAATTTATCCATAAACCATGAATGGTATAAAAATAACACATCCACAGTCAAACATATCATAGATCCTTCAATACAATATGGATGTTTTGTGTCATAATAAATCAACTTCAAATAATATTAAAATCCATCAATAGATGTTGACATAGATGAAATCAAAACAATTTAAGAGAAATATCCATTTTTTTGAAATCCTTTAAAAGTCACATAATTATAAAAGAAAACATTTACATTGAAAATATTCTTATAAGCTTTTAATGGAAGCTTCGATTATTTTATAATGACAGAAAATAGCCGCACCCGCCAAATAAGTTAAAAAAGACATTCTTACCTTAATTTTGTCGAAACAGTTAAAAAGGACCTTGTTTGGAAAACGATGGAAATATTCCTTTATAAACATATTAAAAAATTATAAAAATGGTATAAATGACTTTAACCCATTGTCTATTAAATTGTAAAAATGTTTTGAAATACATTTCTAAGAAACATGGATGAGGATGATAAAGAGGTCCCAGTAGATATTTACGTATAAACAACCTCAGATAATGAAGAGATTGTGCAATTAATCCTTACCTTTTACTTTTCCTTAGTCGATGGTATGTTAACATCCTGTATAATAGTTAAAACATTGTTATAAAATTATACAAGAAATATATACATAATTATGATATCATGTATTATCTTCTAATAATACTTTGTTAATAATATTTTAGTATTATCGTCATTTCGGGTGTTAACTTACTTGTTTTATTTTATATGTTTTGTTACATAAGACATGTTTGTTAAGGATCAGTTGTATCTTATTCATATCCAGAATGATATCGAGTCCTTAAAAATTATTTTTAATCATCAAATGAAAATTAGTATTGAATGGATACGATGTGGAATGAATCTCATTGCATTCGTGGAGACGGTAATCCGTACGTACGCACGAGCAAAAATATCATTCTTTTGATATTAAAATAATATATAATTGTGTGGTATATTATATATACAGAATAATTATCATTTTATATTTGTTATTTAAATCAATTACACATCATTATTATACCCACCCCAATAATAATGTATTGAATAACAATTACACCTTGACGTGGAGACGGTAAGTTGTACGTACGCACGTATGGTGACATGTCATTCAAAGGATGGATAGAATAAAGAATATGTTTGTACCATATTTATAATAACCAAAAAGTATATAGAATATACTGGAGTTATTATTTTATAATGGACAAAACAAAGAAAGAGGAAGTGGAAGAAGAAAGGAACTTGAAAGAGGTGATGAAATATTTACCTCTTCTTCAGGTTCTTCCTTTTGATTTGATCAAAAGGGCTCCTTAGGTTGGCTTTATGAATAAAGGAAGGCATCTAGGATGAAGGGAGTAAAGTTGAGAGGGTATTTGGGATGGGGTTGGTTGAGACAAAAGGCATTGAAGGTGTGAATTAGAGAGAAGGGGGAGTTCCCTTTTATAAGAGGGGTGAGAGGCACCTTAGGAAAAGCTAGAAATATTATTTTATAATAAAACTATTTTCGGTTTTAATGGATCCCAAATGATTTATTCTGAGTCTATGGTGGGTATGGGTAGGAAACCACTCAACCAATATGTATTAGACAGGTTTGGGTCACTATATTTACCTTATCTTTTAGATTTAACTCTTAGTTAATTAGTTTGACATTTACCATGTCTCTTTGTATTTTTATATTAAATGTTTAATAAACATACTATAAACTTCCAAGAAAACCAATAGTGGTTCATTAATGAGATATATAAGATTATTTATGACCGTTTTCCGAACCTTAGATTTTTAGGAATAGAATATCAATTAATAATATAATATTTTTTCTAAAAACTCTTCTATATCAATTTGAAACTATTTGGTATTTTGTTTTTGTTAAATTCATAACATCATTATTACTTAGAAAACAATTTATTGAATCAACCCTATCATGTCATATTATCCTAGAAAAATTATTCTAATTCATAAAAAGGCTCAAATTAGAATTATTTGGATATTTATAATATCAATTATTTCAATCTTTTATTAATAAGGTAATTAATGCATCATCATTGTGTCATAAATAAATTAAACTATTTGATGTCTAAAAACTATAAATAAAATACCATTATGTAGGAAATATTTTTATCCTTCCAATGAATATTTATAATTGAATTTGTCTTATGTAAAACCCTATATTAAAAATGTTTTAGTTATTAAACATTGATTTTAATTCTTTTAACTCTTCTTTAAATAAAATAATAATAAATGTATTAATTTAATCCATGGGGACCTAAAATATCATATATTTTTCCTATGGTTGTTTTTTGTTGAATAACAGTTATCCAATAGAATTAGGACATGTGTTAAGATAATATTAATATAATTTTTACCTTTAATTACCCTATTTACTTTCAACCGTGGTGAATAAAAGTCAAAAGTTACTATTCACTAAAAATTATTTTTATCTTATTGAACCACATTTTACTTACTGATATCAACCATGTATATCAGATTTTTTAATTCAATTTACATAAGTGGTAAAATTAAGTTTTATGCAAATTTTCAAAAGCTCCTATGAGGTGAGTAAAAGACCATAAAAAGTTCAATAAAATTTATATATATATATAAACTTATTATAAAATGACTCTAATGAATTACACTGAACTTATATAGGTATTATTTATCTATTTTTACCTGAAATAAATTTAAATAAAATAAATAATTATTTATATAAAAAGTCAGTTTTAAACAATAACTCAGCATTTTTCACTATTCATCAAAAATTGAATGTTTTCAGAAAAATACAAAAAATTCACCCTAAGCTAATTTTTATATTATGAATTCAAAAATTAATTCTATTTTACTAATTTCAAAACATATAAGTTTCATTAATTAATTTAAAATTAATTCCCGTTGTCAAAACCAAAAGGCGTATTTTTAAGAAATAATAACTATCAAAAGATTGGCACTTGTTTATGTCCAATTTCAAAGTGAAATTACTTCCAATGAAAAACACTGGATTAAATTGTAAAAATATAATCTAATTATAATTTAAAACCCTTCAAATGTATAATTGAATACTATAATTTATTTTTATTAAAAAAGTTGTTTTCAGTTAAAATTTAGTGATTTTCACTATTCACCCAAATATGAAAGTTATCAGAAAAACACCAAAAAATTATCAAAACTAAATTTTTACGTCCTTATTCTAAAAAATAATTAAATTTCATTAAATTAAATTTATAAAAGTTTCAAATATTGTTTTTAAAAAGGACTCTCCATTAAAAGGCCGTAAAATTGCATTGTTTGAAAAGTACTTCTTTTATCTAAAAAAATGCATTTATTATTATATTATGTCTAAGAAACAGATTATATTAATTCTAAAATTTTATTGAGTATATAAAATTCATAATTCAGTTAATAATATTCATAACTCCATTTTGAAAAGAGACTCGTGGTGCGCTCGAACTCGGTGTTGCGTGTAGCGCAAGTTATAGGATTACTTTGACGAAATAACGTACTATGAAATCTTGGGGTATTACATGAAAAGAGGCCTTTAGGCCAAAGTATGGTGAAAATAATCTTGTTAACAGGTGGAAATTAGAAGCTAGGCCAAATGTGCAAGATCTAAACGTCACTACATATTCTATGATGATAATAATATTGACACATGTAGTTATTTAATGGTTAACTCTCTATGAAGGTCTCAACCATACATAATGTGGGGCACTATTACCGTTAATTATTATAGCTTGAACTGAGATTAGAAATATAGGTGCCACTACATATTCTGTGACAACCAAAATCAGTCCATTCATAGTTCATAGGCCCAACATGATAGATGGCTGATTCTAGGGGTGATGTCCTATATGGTGAGGACATCGAAACCTCACATTTTAAAGATGATGCATCCTATGTCTGTTATGTATGTAATATCTATAGTTTAACATCAGTTATTATCAATGTTTTTCATGTATTTTAATGTAATATGGTATGGATAAAGGGTTCATGCAGTTTAATGTCATATAGAAAGTACATTTAGTTTCATATAGTTTATCTTCTTATGATATGGATGACATGTCATGACTTTTATGTTCATGTGAGATATACCAACTACATAGTCTAACACAATGCATATGAGATGATTTACCATGCAGTTTAAAATCATGAAATCATTAAACATTCCCTGTTATTACATGAAATATTTCTTCAGGAACCTTTTAATTTTGGGGGCCGTGATAGGCTATCCATCAATCAAGATTAATGAATAAGCTCCTTCCATCCAACGGCCAGATGGGCTTCAATTTTTTTTATTTTTAAAGGAGAATACCTTTTAATGGAAGAAGGGGGGAAACCCTAAAAGACATCATCGACGTAAAACATATAACACAACTCGAAAGACTAGCAACAAAATCCAAACTGACAATATGGATCAACCCCTCCCCAAAAATTGATCATGAAAAAAAAACTCTCCATCGGTGAAAAGCTGTGAATATGATCCATTAGAGTAGACTTTTTTATATGAAATAGGGGCTATCCGAATTTGGTTCCAACTTTGGGGGTTTCTTTCTTGGTATCATTAGAGTCATAGCGGACCTAATTTTTCTTAAATGACTATTTAATCATTATAATGATAAACCTCATAATAGTGTTACAAATCCATGATAAAGCAGTTTATTGTATTGGGATAATTTGGTTCATACATAGCATTTACATAATAAACCATTAACATTATTTAATTCATTATTTTCTAGAATCTTAGTTGTCACCGTATTCACCTTAGTATAAGTAATCAAATAATGATATACACTAATCATGAATATTAATGGGGTTACTTAATAAAAAGGGAAAAAACATATTTTTTATAAGATTCACCATTCTTGATCGAAGTAGAATCAACTCTAGAGGAGTCAAGATGTGTTTTGGAAAGAAAATTTATTTTCTAAAATATTTTTATTTGACATGAAATCAGGTTGGAAAAAACTCTACCACAAAAAATAAAATAGTACAAAAAATAAATTATAATATAAGAATATTTTAATAATAACCACACTGAAATTTGTAATCTAAGAGAAATATACTAATGAAAATGAATTGGTTTAGAGAACCCCCTTACCATACATCTGAATTATTTATTCAGTTTAATATCCTAGATAATAAAATAAGATTAATTATTTAATAAATTTAGAACCACTTATACATGTATTTTATTTGTTAAAATTTTATTAAGTTATTTTATGGAAACATTGATAAGTTATTGAGTTCAATTCTGTCGTTCTAGGAGTGTTTATTTTCTTGGTATTCATGATCGGTTAACTTCTATACATGTATGGAATTTTATGTTCAATGAGGGAAATTCTCTAGAAATAAAATTATATGTTATTAATGCACTAATATATTTTTAAATGTTATTATATATAATTTAGATATATGGTATGAGGATGGTTCATTAGATACAATTTTAGTGATAATGATTTAATTTATTTTGGAGGTTTTTACAACCATCAAAAATTATATAATTTTATTTAATATCATACTTATGTATTGGTTCAGAATCATTATATAACATATAACATTTATAATAAAATATTATTTATCAATAAGAATTTTTTATGACCAGACTTGATGGTAGTAATGGAAAATGAAAACCAACTCTCCACGATGGCGGTAAATCGACATATCACTAATGATGTTTTCATTTTTAAAATAAAATGATGAGGGAATAAATTTGAAGATGTATTATTAAATTAAAACAATAAAATTACAGTTTATATAAGATATTGGAGTTACCAATCCAATTTGGTAAATGGAGGTGAGGAGAGGATAATAAAAGAAAAGAAATAAAAAATTAATTAAAATAAAACAAGAGGATTTTACCTCTTGATCTTCTTCTCCATGAGAACCTCGATATGGAATTTGGGATTGTTATTCTGATGATACCAAAAGCTCTTGGAAATGTTGGAATGACTTCAGAAGAGTATTTCATAGAATTTTTAAATTATTCAATGCATGAAATGTGTGAGGAGAAGAGGTTGTGAGGAGTAGTGTTTTCATTATTATTATATTAATTAGTTTATTATTTTGGATGAAGACCATCAGTACTATTTATTACCATGAATAAATATAGTAAATAAGGAATTAGTGTTCAATATAATTCCCACTAACATCATTCATGACTCAACCATGACGAAAAAATTCATTTATTTATGTATAATGATAAATATCGCAAATTACCGTATTGCAGTATTCACCAAAACTTCAACTCTTTTAGAAAAATTAAAAAAACACAAACTGACAATTTTTTGACAAGTAGATTTCAAAAATTCAACCAATTTTATGAAAATAATTTTCTAAATATTATAAATTCAATTTTTATTTAAAATCATCATTTATTCAAAAAATACTAAATTTAAAATTATAATTGATTTTATGAACCATTGAAAAATTAAATATCATGTCAAAAAAATTATAATATATTAAGAAGACAACAAAATATTAATTTATGAATATATTTTATGAAAATAGATTTTATTTTAAATAATTACAATAATTATATTATTTTAAATTAACATTTATGTTTTATAAAAATAACAACACTTAATTTATCAGTTTTAAAAAATTTATTTGCATATACAATGATATAATTATATCATATTTTCATTAATAATATGTATAAAAGTTACTTATAAATTCATAGCTGATGTTACTATTCTATACGTCAGATTACTATTCCTGATGGGCACAATAATATTCTAAAGGCTAGGTTATTGTTACATTGGTATAAGTTCCTTAATTTCAATAAATATTAAATATTTAATTATTCATTTTATAGAATGATGTATTTATTAGGATACCTATTATATTTATATGTCTTAAACCAAACAACATAATTTATATAAAGGAAAAATTTGATTGATAAAAGTTTGGGTCATTACATTCTTCCCCCCTTTTGAAATTTGACCCCCAAAATTTTGTTTTACTTAAATATGTGAGGGTATTTCTCTTTAATTGATTCATATGGTTTTTATTTCACCTCTTCGTACTTATGGTTCCACCATAGTATATTTACCATGTGAGTATTCTTGTTGCATACAACATTATCTCTATGGTCTAAGATCTTCAACAGATTCTCCTTGTAAGAGAGATCATTTTTCAACTGAATACCCATGAATTCAAGGTGATTAAGGGATCTGCTAGTTAATTCCTCAAGAGGGATTTGTCGAATACATCATGCACTTGAGACATGGTTGGTGGATCTTCTAGACAATAGGCCAAAACTATGACATGATCAAACATCTGTATGAGGATGATGTACATGGGACTTAGCATTATTTTCACCCCAAATCTCATGATCCACTTCCATGGAGACATTCAAAGGAATACCATGTCTCCAACCATAAAAAAGGTGTATTGCCAATGGTTTTATACATAGATATTCTATTTAATTTGGTCTTACTTGATGTTTTTTTGAATGGTTTTCACATTTTCTACCATTTCATAGAACATTTTAGGTCCTAGAATCTTATATTCACTAACTTGATCACAAAATGATAATTTTTTTCATATTTTTCCATAAAGGGATTCATGTAGAGCCATTTTGATTACTGAGTTGAAACTATTATTGTATGAGAAATAAACTATAGGTTGATATTGGCCCCATCCTCCTTTTTTTTCCATGTAACATTCTCTCAACATGTATTTTAATGTCTAAATAGTCTGTTCATAATGGCCATCAGATTGATAATGATAAGCCATACTGAAGTTCAACTCATTATTTGGAGCATGTTGAAGACTTTTACCAAACTAAAAGGTGAATCTAATATATTTATTGGATAAAATTGATAGAGGTACTCCATGAAGCCTTACCACTTATCTATGTAATAAACATGAAAGTTGATACAGTGAGAAGTCCTCTCTAATTTCCATAAACTGAGTGGTATTGGGAAATAAATCCACAAAAAACAATATATAATTGATTCATTTTTATGTCTTCAAATTTCTAGTGACAAATCCTATGGTGATGTTTTCCCATTTTTAGGTTGGTATGGGATATTTTTGAATCATCCCCTTATATGTTTTCCATTAAATATTCTCTAGCTTACATACCATGCACATTGATGTATATTCAACGATCTCCTTCTTCATATTATCCCACCAATAGATCTCTCAGAGATCTCGATACATCTTTGTGATTCCTGGATGTATAGATAATGTAGATATATGAGAATTATTTATAATCTCTTTATTTATCTCTTGATTGGATGGTACGTGCAGTCATTACTCAAATATTCTGACTCTCTCCTCATCAATTTATATCACCGAGGATTTCTATTTTTGGATATTTTATGACTTCTTCTAAAATTTCACATCATTTTGTTGAGCATCCTTTATTTTATCCACTAGGGATGGTTGAAAAATCATTTAAGAAATGATTGGTGATGTTCCTTCCTTAATGATTCCCATGTCCATACATTAAAAATATAAGAATATTGGATCCTTCTCAATTATCATTAGTGGTAATGTTTACAGATCATTTCTACTTAGATCATCCACCACTTTATTTGCTTTACCAGGATGGTAGTGGATTGAGAAATCAAAATTCTTGATGATATCTTAAAATATTTGATATTTCATATTAACATCCTTCTATAAAAATATATATATTTTTATCTTATGATCGGTATATATCTCACACTTCTCCCCATTGAGATAATTCCACAAAATATTCAATGTAAAGATCAGAACTACCTACTACAGGTCATGTGTTTGTTATATTTTCAGATGAATTTTAAAATTCCTTGTGGTTTAGGAAATAAATTTGTAATTTGGTGTCAATACACATCCTAAGACCTTCTTTGAATCGTCATTTTATACCACAAAGAGTTCCCTGTTTTTTTGTAGTGTGACTACTTGTGCAGTGATAAGCCTCTTTGTCAACTCTTTAAAGTTTTCTTTACATTCACCGGTCTAAAAAACATTAATACGTTCTTTGTAAGATTGGTTAATTGGTTTTATAATGAAGTTATGTTCTTAAAAAATCATATATAATACCCAAATAGACTGACAAACCTACAAATATTTGTTACAGATATTGTCTAGGGCTACTCTTTGAGTGCCTTTGTCTTTGAAGGGTCCACAGATATTCCATTGGTTCTGTAACATTCCCCAATAATGATACTTCCTCAATCCAAAACTACCATTTTATTTAAATTTCATATATCTATTACTCGACATGTTCATTTGAACAATATTCAAATTCTCCTCATGATCATCCTTTCTCTTGGATTATATCATAATAACATCAATTAAGACTACAAATCATTTTTAAGGTAATCTCTATAGACTATATTCATTAATTCTATGAATATTTCTGGATAATTACTGTGTCTGGAAGACATGAATATGAACTCATAGTGTCTATACCTCATTCAAAAGGGAGTATTGGGAATATTTTCATCCCTCACCTTTAATTGGAGAAATCCCAACCGAGGATCCACCTTATAGAAATACTTGGTCCCACATAGTTGACTGAACAATTCATCTGTCCATAGAAGTGGATACATTTTTTTTATCGTGATTTTTTTGAGCTCACGATAATCAATGTGGATGCAAATCTATCCATCCTTCTTCCTGATGAAGAGGATTGGGGCACCTCATGGTGAATCACCCGGGCATATAAATCTCGTGTCTGGATTCTATTTTAACATATTCTTCAGTTCTTTCAACTCAATGGTTTCTATTGTATAAGGATTATTTGATATAAGAAAATATCCAGGAATAAGTTCAATAGAGATCTCAATACCTCAATCAAGGGGAAGACCTGTAGGTTACTCAATGATCACATCAGTGTATTTCCTCACAATGGGCATGTATTCGAGCATGATTCTCTCATATTTCTTAATCATTTGAGCTATATATTCTTTCTTATAAGGAAGTAATATTAAAAACCGAGATGATAAATTTTAAGGATATTCAACCTCCTCCTTACAATTGTACAAAATTGGAGGATGCCTTAGGATGTGAAGATTGATTTACCTTCCCCAACGGTTGATAAAGGCTTTGTATAATGATATCCAATAATTTCCCAATATATCATCAAACTCCACCAAAAGAAGTATGAAAATATTTTTTTGGAGGTTATTTCCTCAAAAATTAATTAGGGAGGAGTTATATAATTTGGATTTAATAATTGTACCATTTTATGTTATCAAATATAACTCATCCTCCATATTCTGTGGAGTTGTTTGAATACATCTACCAAACTTTCATGATAGGAAAAATTTCATAGAACTAAAATCAAATAGTTTTTTCATTATTATTTAATGAATAATTAACATACCTATCACTACATCATTTTCAAGCCCCACCTTAGCAGTAGTGATGGAATAATATTTCCCTTGCTCCTTTGAATATAGTGTCTGGTAAAGATGATTACCCTCAAGGTGTTGAGGGTTAGTACACTAGCTTGAATACTATCATTTTCCCCTATATTCGATGCATTGAACCATGGGTGGTTCTCCCCATTCCTCGATCACATTCTTTGTATTCCTCTATTCTCTTCAAAATTCATGAGCCTAATTTCCTTCTATCCCACAATTGAAGCATTTCCCCATCCTTTTGAGTCAATTCCCATTATGATTCCTCAAACATTTTTTACATGATAGTGGTTGAGATTTCTTTCCAACTTTGACATTTTATCTTCAAGATTGAAACTCTATATTTAATATCTTATCTCCAATTCATGGGACAATTATCAAAACTTCATCTCCACTTTGAGAGAACATTGAACAACTTCCTAATACATCCCAAATTCTTGAACTAAAAGATCTTTTCAAAGGTGTGGTTTTAAACAACTAATTAATCTATCTATTTTTATATCATCGTTGATAAAAAAACCTGAGGCATACCTTGAAATTCATATGAAATATTAATTGGAATACATGAAATATTCACCTTCCATCTACTTCATCTCTATGAATTCTCTCTTATTATTTGTACGAAGAGTTTGAGGGAAATACTTATTCATAAATGTTTTCTTAATGTCGTCCCACTTCATCTCATCAATTTCATCTTTTGGATTGGTATTCTTAATCAAATACCACCATTTATCAGTGTATCCATATGAATGATAGACAAATAGAGTCACCTTGTCTTTCTTATAATAGTGTAGAATAGAAAATATATTCCCCATTGAGTTAAACCAATGTTCTGTATGAAATGGATAGGATAAACCACTAAATGCTAGTGGTAATTGATGCATAAATGATTCAATAGTTAGTTGTCCCCTCTTAGGTGAAGGTGGACATTCCACATTATTTAGGTTTTTGTTCATAGCCATGAATGCTGGGTAATAATCTCAATGAAATTTAGAACTCCACCTTCAAATACATTGTGGATTTCATTTATATAATCACTACATTATCCCTCAAATGTGTTTTGTCTAAGATTATCATGACTCAAACCATTTTCTAAAATAGAATAGGTTTGTAAAAAATAAAAAACAATAATTTTTGAATAAATAATTTATTCCTTTGTTCAATTAAATATAAAAGGAATATCTTGTGGGATCCCAATGTTTATAATTTTTCTAAGAAAAAGCTTCTTGTGTGCTTAAACATACTTATTTAAAAATAAAGGTTTTCACTAATTTTATCTAATCATAATTCCTAAATTAACTAAAACATTCTCTTATACCAACCATAGTGACCCTACTTTTTATGAAATTACTATTACATAATTAAAAAGATAAAAAACATAATAATTTAACAATTACAGGATAATTTTTTTTAGTGTTTTGGTAAAATTATGTTCATACATAACTATTATATAATAAAACATAAAAATTATTCAATTCCTTCTTATATATCCTCTTAGTGTCCTTCAGATTCTTCTTAGTATATATAATCACCTAAGGATATACATCAATGAAAGCATTGAGATAAAATCCCAATAATATGATAAATAAGGGAATGAATCAATATAAAATGGGTTATCATGATCATTACCATCATAACATTGGATCATCATCATAATCATGAGAGGAAGCACATGATAAATCCATGTAATGTTGAAATTCATAAAAAACAAAATATCATGTCTTAGCGGTCAAATACCATGCATAGTTGTGAACAAGGATAGCATCAGGATCATGTATAACATATGTGATTAATTATAACATCATCATTGTGAAAAAATCTAGAATCATGTTCACTCACATCAAAGTTACCATTTTTATTCAAGGAAAAAAACACATAACAAAGAGCATATAGGTCTAGGGGGGTCAGAAATAATGAAGGCCAAGGGCACCCCCTGGATCAAGTTCACCCCCTCAGGATTAAAAAGAGACACATGAGAAATATATTGGAGTGATATATAATTATGGGCACACCCATCAAATTATTTAATTTAAAAAACCATGCATGCCACATAGAAAATATATCAAAAAATATAATTAAGTTACCCATATAATGGAATGGGTTTCATAACTATTTCACCAATCATGAATAAACATCATGTTCCTGAATTATAAGGGAAAAATATATTTGGTATAAGATTTATCATACTAGAGTGACGACAAAACAACTCCAGAGGAGTCAAGATGTGTTTTGGAAAGAAGAGTTCTTTTGGAAAATATTTTTATTTGTCATAAAATCATATTTGAATCAGTTATGTCCCCAAAATTAAAATATGAGTAAAATGAAATTATAATTGAGTAATATTAAAAGAATATCCCCATTTAAATTTAGCATGTAAGAGAAATAACCCAATGAAAAAGAGTTGGGTTTGAGAACCCCCTTCCTTATGATTGAATGATTTCTTCACATTAATATCATGGATAATAAAATTAGATTCATTAATGAATAAACATAGAACATATTATAGATGTATTATATTTATTATAATTATATTACCTTCTTTTGTGGACACTTTTATGATTTATAGAGTTCAATTTTTTCATTCCGAGAGTGTTCATTTTCTTTGTTTTCATGATCAGTTCACTTTTATACAATAATGGATGTTTATGTACAATGCGAATAAATATATAGAATTAAATTTATGTGTTATTAATGAAAATAAAAAATATTAAATGGTATTTTATATAATTTTTCATATTTTATGTGGATGATTCATTAGACACAACATTAATCAAAATGATTCAATTTATTTTGGTGGTTTTTACAACCATCACAAACTAATATCATTTTATTTAATATCATGTTTATATATTGGTTCAATAAAAATTTTATAACTTATAAAATGTATATTAAAATATTATTTAACCATAATAATGGTTTTATAACTAATCATGATGGCAGTAATGGAAAATGAAAACGCATCATCCACATTGGTGGTAAATTGACACATCACATATGATGTTTTCATTTTTAGAATTAAATGAATATGGAAGATATTTTAAAATGGATTATCCTATTAACATGATAAAATTCATGTATATAAAATATATCAGGGTTATTATTCCATTTCTATATATGGAGGTGGGGGAGGATAAGAAAATAAAAGAAATTGAATAAAATAAAATAAAACAAAAGATGATTTTACCTCTTGAATTTCATCTCCTTCAGAACCTCCTTATAGAAATTGTGTTTGATCATTTGGTGAGAAACATTGATCCTGGATGTTGGTGAGAGAAATGGGAAGTGTATTGGGATGAATTTAGACAACATCACAGCTTGTAAGGTGTGAGGAGAATAGGTGGAAAGTGGTGGTATTTATAGGGGAGGAGTGTGTTTTTTGATTTTTATATTAATTAGTTTATTATTTTCGATCAAGTCTATCAATAGTGATTATTATCAAGAGTAAATATAGAAAATAGGGATTTAGAGTTCTATATAATGTCCACTAACATCATCCCTTACTGAACCATGACTCAAACAATCATTTTTTACTTATAATGTAAAATACCAAAAAGTACCATATTTCACCATTCACAAAAATTCCACAATTTTAGAAAAATCCCCACAATTCACCCTAACCATTTTTTACGTGTTCATTTTAAAAATGGACTAAAAATTATGAAAATAATTTTCTAAAAATGATTAATATTATCTTCAATTAAAATCATCATTCATTTGAAAAAACTAATTTTAAAAATATAAATGATTTTATAGTGCTTTGAAAATCTAAATATGGTCTCATAAAATTATCTTATAATCATAGGAAGATAATATATTAATTTATGAATATATTTTGTGCATATAAATTTTCTTTTAATTCATTATACTAATTTGTAAATTGTAAATAATCCTTTGTGTTTTTTAAAAATACCAACACATAATTTCTCATTTAAAAAAATTATTTACATATACTGTGATATAATTATATAATATTTTCATTTATAAGTTGGCTAAATTTTATTTACACTATCATCGGTGAGATTAATTCTCTTTTGGATGAAATATTATTTTTAATGGCCACATTACTATTTCAGAGTTGAAGTTACTATTCCATTGGTATAGGTTTCTTAATTCTATAAATATTACCTATTTCATTTATCATTTATTATAATGATGAATTTATTGGGATATTTATGATATTTATATGTATTATACCATATAAAATAATTATAATAAGGTAAAAAATTCATTGATATATGTTTTAGTCATTACAAGAGTGCTAAGGAAAAACACCATATATCCCTAAAGGAATGATCAGAGGAAAAAAATTTAAAGGCTCACACAATCTGGTTCTGTTAGACATCTAAATGATAAAAGGTTTGAAATCACTTCTCATCCAATTTCTCCAATTCCTCAAGACATTTCTGGGATTTCTCATAAATGGATTGATGGATACAAATGGAAACACAATGCAAGGGAAATTGAACCTCAATGGGAAGGATCAACTTTATCCCATATACCATTGAGTATGAAGTCACTTGTGTGGTAGTGCAGGTTGTGGTTTGGTAAGACGTAAAGGCATAAAGGAGCTTATCCAACCAATAATATTTCTCCCTATACACTATCTTTTAGATTATATTTGACAGGGTCTTGTTGGAGGCCTTTATCTGTCAGTTAGATACTGCATGATAGTGCAATGAATGGTTTGATCCAATGTTATAATATTAATATATCTTCTCTAGCTCATCATAAAAGTAATTGGTTCCATTTTTTATTAGTATTGTATAATAAGAACCCAATATGGTAATGATTTTGGCTATCATGAAGCTAAAAATATTCTTTTCCCCAACTTCATTGAGGGGTATAGATTCCTCACACATGGAGAAGACGTTTTTTGTAGAAATAATGTACTTAAATTTCATGGCTATACCAGAAGGATATGGTCCAATAACTTCAATTTCCTATATAGAAAATGTAAATAAGTAGTTTTAAGTATGAAGAATATTAGGGGGTTGATGAATGATGTTGGTCCACACCTAGAGGGAATTGTAAATTTTTTTTTGTATTTTTTGAAATATTGGTTCATAGTGGGTCAATAGTAACAAATAATCATGAATTGATGACATATATTAAATCATTACTGGTGGGTAATGATATATCTAGTGTCCACTTCTTTCATGACATCAAAAGTCTGTTCTCAATCATAGCACCTACGAGGGACCCCATCAAGTCCCCTCTTATAGATGACCTTTTGATGATTTTTATCGTTGTAAATAAAAAAGTTAATTTCACATCTTTGGGTTTTATATTTCTGATCCCTAACTGATGGGATCACTCCATTTTGAAGTTATTCTATGATTATTATCATCCACCTAGTGGTGGAACATTATGGTTCATGGATGCGAAAAAATCATCAATCTCTCCCATGTTGGTTCGAACAAAAGGTGATCTCGTCTAGTGGTATGAAATGCTAATGATAGTTTCATCTTAATATATATCTTCAAGAGATATGGATTCATTTTTAGGGTATCCTCTTGAGAATTTTGAGCGCATGATATGCAATTCAGTGTCGGTTATAAGGGTAATTCCACCATCAATCATTAGACGTAATCAATTTGGGGGACCAACTCATCCTTTTTGATGGAATAATTTCCACTTACTTTCTTTATGCACAATTATGAATAACCGATTATCTTTAATTTTTATGCATATACATGATGTTCCAGATCTATTCCTACAATTAGAGCATGATATTATGCATCATTGTTCAAGAACCCATATGAAACCAAGAAGGAGTAAGGTATGACTTCCTTGGATGGGGAAATAAAAATGAATCCCAATCCATATTTTGAAAACATGGTTCTTCCATCCTCTTGTTTTTCAGGATTATGGAAACATTGTTAAAATAAAATTCCCATATCTGGGGCCCTCTTGAATAGATAATATACCTTCCTGAGGCAGTTTATTATCTAGTACTATCATTTACATTTAGTGATGTTCTACAAATATGTCTATAAATTCTTGGAATATCATCTCTTTATAAGTCAATAACTCAATGTCAAAATACTGTAGGATTACTACCCATCAGTATTGGCATCCAGAAAACATTGTATCACTGAGAATTTATTTGAGCGTGATGCTATGAGAGATTAGATGAACCTCGTGATACTCCAGGTAAAGCCTCATTTTTCTGTTCTACAATTGTTATCACCATACATATCTATTTGATATCTGAATGTAAAGCCGCATCATCGATCATGGTTCTATTATGGTAATAAAATTCAATTTTCTAATGATGTAATTGTTTTTTGTGAATAACAAACACAATGTATCCTCCAGGGATTTCATCTACCAAACGAGCGGTCTTCCCTCGACAGGTTGCATCAGCAATGAAATTCTAAGAGGACATATCTTTTTACTATCTAATGATTCATAGTATTCATTATTATACCGATATGTAACCCACTTCTTTATTAACTTGGTGAAAGGAAAAAATTTTCATACAAGGTTGGCTATAAAGTATCGAATGTGGGACAAGTTTCCATGATGTCCTTCAGAATCTTTGAGGTGTCAAGGAGGTGACATGATAAGGATAGACATAGTTTTTTAACGGTAAAATTCGATGTGATGAATGAATATGGGGAATATAAGAAATTTCTCTAAGGTAATTCAAATTTCATATTTTAGGGGGTTCATCATTAGGTTGTGTTTTTGTAGTTTATTGAAGATAGTTTCAGGATCAGCTATGTGTCCAGAACATCATTGAGACTTAACAAAGATATCATAGACATATAATTTGACAAAAATCTCTATAAAAGGTTTAAATATGCGATGCATGAAACATTTATATGTAGATTCAACATTTTTCAAGCCAAAGGGCCTGACCCAATAGAAAAACATTCCATGAGGGGCCCTAAAGGAATTGGGTTCTTCATTTTCGTTGTCCATTAAGATTTTATTATATCCCAAATAGCCATCCGTGAAGGAGAGGTTATGATATTAGTCCATTACATTGATCATCATATCCATGATTTGGATGGGGAAATAATTATTCGAACAGTTCAAATTGAGATCTCTAAAATTCATGTAAACTCAAATTTTCTCATTCTTCTTCTTGACAGTAACTATATTGGCTAGAAATTATGGATATTGGACCACCCGAATGATGTTGTCCTTGATGAGTCTATAAGATTAAGTCTCAATTTTTACCATGTGAGTTGTATGAGTCCTCATAGCTACCTGATTATATCCCTGATAGTATTTTAATAATCCTTGATTGTGAGTTGTCACCATGGGATGAGGGAATTAAATCTCTGTGTAGTTTTAGGAAAAAAATTACTGATGCTGATTTGTAAAGGAGGTATATATCTCTTTTCCATTGAAAAGAATGGATGCACTAATCAAAGGTTGTTGTGGGTCCACTTATGTTCTAATATTTCTCTCTCTGAGTTCATCAAGGGGTGTACAGATTCCATCCTCGAATGATGGAGGGGCATCCCTAAGGTATTACACCTCCGACTCTTTCTCTTATACTTCCTCTTCCACATTTTATCCCACTTACATAAAGGTAGAAAGTTTTGAATTGAATTCATTTGAGTTAGTATTTAGTCAATTATTAGACATCTATAGGATGGAGAAAGTTCCTCCAACCCAACTGATATTGTGTGGTTTCTTTGATGCTCTGGAAGAGATATGAGGTGAAAAAGAAGAGCACCTTCAATTTCCCCTAGTGACATGACAATATCTTCTGACTCAGCTGATAAGGAAGACCATCTTGAGGTTCAGGGGATAGAATGAGGGAATTTTCATCTGATATTTTACCAATATCTGGAGAGTCCATGTAATTGTAATCACTTCTAAGCTTGCTAATCATGACAGATATCATAAGGTTTATTGAATATATACCTTAATTTTGGCCCGTATGCTCAATATGATTGACTGGAAATATATAATCTTTACAGAGCTATTTGAAAGGGTTATTCATGGTTATTTATTGACTATTATAGGTGGTGACCCATGAAACACCATCAACAATGTATTTCTTTCCTTCAATCTAAATGTATCCTTCATCAAAGGAATGTGAATCATAAGATTCAAATGAGGACATATCAGCATGAAACATCCTCATTTTTTCATTAACATATTATTTTATACATTATAGGTATAAAAAGGGGATTTTCATGTGTTGATGCAACCAAGTCATTCCTAGAAAAATATTGAAGGCTATATCCTACCAAGAAACTAGAAATTATGAGTCAAATACTAGGCCCCTAAAATAATCTTAGATCATAGTTTAGCATAGAGAATTTTTCATGATTTATTCATAACCCTGTAGCATAAGGGAAAATGGATTCATGTTTTTCTCACTATACCCCATTTAGTGAAGTGTTAACATTAATTTGAGATTGAATCCCAAGAAATTTCTAATGAAAGATCATTGAACATTGATTGCATTTATCCTTCCAAACATGTACATGGGTATGATATTTCCTTATTAGAAAGCATAATTATCTTGATATATAATGAATATCACCACATGAAATTATTTAGGATCAATCTCTATTCGATAGACCTTAGTCACATCAACCATAGCTTCACACTCATGAGGCCTTAGAAAAGACTCTATGAGTGCTTCTCTATGATCTTTTGATAAAATTAGGTTTCCCAGGACTGATAAAATAACTATAACCAAAGCTAAATGCGTCAAGATGTTGGAATTCCTGGGTAAGGTACTACACTTCCTGGTGTGTGGATTCTATTTCATAGGCACATTATTTGTTTAAGTGTTTTATGTAGATAGACTGGCCGTCAGAACATGATTTTATGGGGATCATATCCTTGGTAGGTTAGGTTTCGTAGGTCTTCTCACAAACAAAGTGTGATCACACACCTATAACTCCTCCAGTTTATATTATAAGACTATAGGGTTTGGGTGGATTTTGAAATATGTTGGGGGGTATTCCCTTATTAATGATGGACTAGTGGATGGGATCTTCCCTATGATTCCATAGCATAGATAGTATAAGTCGGGATGTGTCTAGAATTATGATTTTTATTCTGACTGTTTCTTCCCATATACCCTTAGATCTTATGTACACTTCCTCTGGTTAACTAGTAGGGTTTGTGGAACTTATGATCAAATCTATACTTTTTATCATAGAATGGATTCATTAAATAAATGAAATTAATGGAATCAAATATAATTTATTCTTCCATTGAGGATCTTATCTGGATGGATATTTATGATGGTACCATTCGGTGGGGTTGTTCCCATGGTTGTAGACCTAAATTCATAATGTCCAAGAGATTCAAATACATCCTTTC
This sequence comes from Viscum album, assembly GCA_963277665.1. Taxonomy (NCBI): domain Eukaryota; kingdom Viridiplantae; phylum Streptophyta; class Magnoliopsida; order Santalales; family Viscaceae; genus Viscum; species Viscum album. The sequence goes on along the minus strand of OY728167.1, from coordinate 489,310,065 downwards.
CCTTTGTATTGGTCTGTCTCCCTGTGTGGGATCACCGCCCTTTTTGGCCAGATCATTTCTCCAAACAATGTATTTTGGAAGACTGTGATGTGGATGAAGTTGGCTTTGTTATAGAGGAAGTTCCTAGGGGCATAGTTGGTTGATTCAAATATGCATAGAGGATACCATGAGTTTGGTGGGATTCATTTGTAGTCATCACATCACTAAATTTCCATGAACCTTTAATAGAATCTTCTTTCCACTCAATTTCTTCCTTAGGATTAGTATGAGAAACATATTCTACTTGTTCTTATGGATTTCCCAACATTACATACCCACATTCCAACATTTTCTGTTGGATATCTCTAAATATGAATCCTTCCTGAATGGTGTTCCCCAACATCTGGTGAAAGGGTAAATAATCCATCCATTCATTAAGAAATAAATGGCTGGGCCTCTTGGGATTTCTAAGGTAGAGTAAATTATTATACATAGCTGTTATAATATATTCGGGAACTTGGTCATATGAGAATGAGTAAAACATTATTTATTTTATCCATAAATTCATTTCACATGGGTCCCCTCCACTCATCTAGATTATTTTGGGGTTGTTGTCGATTCCCAGGGGTGTCACATCATATTGTGCAGGTTTGGGATATATTATCGGTGCAGAGGCAGGTTTAAGTGTCAAAAATACAGATTCCACTTTTCTAATTCTCTTCCATGGGGCTGGTGGAGTTATTCAAGACTTTATCATAGTATGAAATATCCAATTCATTAAGAAATTGTAATGAGATCCTAAAACCCACCTATATATCTCACCAAGATGAGCAGTATTCTCAACTTGTAATGAAAGTTATCAATTCCAAGGGAATTCATATCTTATTAATGAAATTTTAATTTATTGGGGGTAGGTCATTCCATTAAATATGTAAGCTAAATCTAAGACCCTTTTCCTCCCATTGTATGTAGTTTTAGAGGTCTACAATTATTTCATTTTTTAGAAATGAGAGTAATTGATAGTGGAACATCCAAAATAGATCTTACCACCACCTGATTGACCAAGATGGAAAAATTATGTACCACAAGAAGGGTGGCCTTTTCTTAGTTTTCTTAAATCATATATGATTCACTAATTCCATTTGCAACGTGTTTTCAATCATGGTGTACCAATTGGACACAATTTGTTTCAGAAGCTGTTATTGGTCTCTTGAGCCATTGAATATTGGAAATTTTAGACTCCTAAAATTTTGTGGGTGGGGAGGTGGGATGTATTTCTCCCATTCAAGGTAAGGTTTGTATATCGGTTTTACTAGTGCACATTGTTCCTCCTCAACATCTATTTAAGCTTCCAACAACTTTATGGTGTCAAAAATCCCCTGATGAATGATTCTTTTAATAATATCTTGAACATGGGTTGAAATATGCAGGGCCTAATGCACATGTTTCTCTATTATCTCTTGCATGCATCTAGTAAAGGATTTATTATGGGGGTTCACCTAAATCAATTCTCGTTGTTTCTATAACAGTGGGACTTCATTATATCCTTCCATAATTGGGTCCACATAAATTGATGTACATGGATTAAGGTTGAGAATAATTCCTAAATCCAATTTAGTGAATAGGGTGAACCCTTTTTTCTAAGGTATAGAAGTTATAAGTGTGAGTCACTTCTCCACTATTTGAGTATATTAGTAGGAATGAAACCTCATAACAATTTTTCATTGAGTCTTCTCAACTCTAAAATCTCTTCCTCTTGTCGACTAAATCATTCCTCAAGTATTATGGATTAAACATTTTCTAGATATGGGTTTTCTAAACCTTGATTTCTCATTTTCCTTTGGTAGATTTTTTCTTAGGTGGCGGTGAAAAATTGGTCAAAGGAATAACTAGATCCAATGTGAGCCTCTTGTTATGGGAACACACACATCCATAATTTTTCTCAGTGTGGATTGCATTCTAGATGGAAGAATCCTCACCTTTCTCCTTGACGTTAGCTCTGTCTTCAGTTCTAGTAATAGGAATAATGGACATGATTTTCACCAATTCATATTACATTGTAGGTTTTGTATTAGTTGTTTAATGATAGGAGTGTTATTTGTGCCCTCTACTGGACCTCCTACTTTATTTTCAAGATCCTTTTTGAGCTTCATGGTGACAGGTGACTTAGAGGGAACCATCAGACAGCCTTGTAGTTCATGTCTTTTCTGTGGGAAATGATTTCCAATATGGAATGGCCCATGAGAACTCATTTCTTGGTGTTCCCATCAAATGATAAAAGACTAATCTCTAATAAATAGGAGGTTAAGGAAAAAATTCCCAATCCCTGTGGGCTTGGGTTGCTCCCATTATCCCATAGTCATTCCTCAGGATGAAATTATCATCCTCGGTTATTATTTTTTTGTAAAAAATTAACCTAACCATGAATTCCGGGTCTAGTTCCATAATGGAGATTTTTTTTATGTTGTCACTGATCTCTTGATCTTTAGAATCCTTTTTGGGCATGAGTCAGGCGCATCACATGATTGGTATGTGAACCTCTTACTTTCAAAGAAATAAACTGTGCATTCTAATTGGATTCACATATGCAAGAAGCTAACACCATGTTTTTACTTTCTTGATTTAGGAAATTTTTCCGGTCCTCTCTCATCGGGCCTGAATCTTTCGAGACCTTATCAATGAATATTTTTGTTGAGTGTGCCATATTTCTAAAGAGGGTTTCATGTTTAGTATCTTCATTAGAGCGATGGTGTTACGTGATCTCACATCTGGTTGACTTTTTTGAGCATGGTGTGAGGTGAAATGCAAATCTCCATGTTCACCCCATCCTTGGATAAGAACACAATGAATTTCATTGATTATTAGATGAAATAATGTGTTAAATTCCATTAGGCATTCCATTTGAAGATAATTTTTCCAATTATATGATTATGGGAACCGTGATGATGTAAGGGCTTCTAATTCTACCTTATAAAATCTCTATCCTTAAAATTTAACCTAGTTTGCATACTCTTCATTAGGAAGGATTTTTTCTTTCAGGTTGTAGAGAGTTATATAATGATTTAGATTGATTTTATGAATACACTATTTCAAATATAACTCTAGAATTCTAAAATGGTAATTGGATGATGACCAAAACATTATAGGTATATAATATTTTGACAATTGTCTTCTAATGAGAAATGCATCTTTTTATTCTACTTTAAAATATTTCTTCACTTGATCATCCCATCATGGGTGCTTACTGGATATTTTTTTATAGGAAGTAGGGATGGTAGGGGTATGATTGGTATGAAAATGTTTTGGATTTGGGTCATAGGATGATTGTTTCCACGGACCATCTTCTAGTTTATAAGGAAGTTCACATGTCATGGATTGGGTGTCAAAAATGAATAGTCTTATGTTTCCAAGCACCTCTGAATATGAGGGCCTTCTAATATTTTATTTGTTAATGGTTTTACCTTCTCATTGATTGATATTTTTTCCATGAGGATGGATTTTGTGGTGATCATTAGGAGATGCACATTTTTGATTGATCATATCATGCTCCAATAGAGATATTTAATGGTAAATACTTTGGGGAGGAAATATAAAGATGTGGGTATTAGTGGTATAAGAAGGAAATTAATGAATTATAATGACACTTTTTTAATTTCTTAAGGGATTTAAATGATCCTAAGATACTATTGATTAATGTCTTATGACAACAATAGCTCCAAATTCTAACAGTTAAGGGTGATGAGTCTGCTCTGCAACCTTGAACTGACCTATGTGGGATTTATTTTCTCATACTCTCCCATGAGAATATTGAACTTATTGTTTTTAATGGTTATTCTGATGCACATGAGTGATTTTTTTTACTTTCATGTATCTATCAGATCATTCTGATGAGCTTCTAGAATTTTCATTTGGGTATATGAATGCCTTTGACCAGACCCAAAAATGGTTCGGTAATACCTATTTAGGATAGGTATATGAACACTATCAGATTTTCCATATATCACAAGATATTTCTAATGAAATTCATGGATGGTAGTAGGGATGTATGTTTTCTCTAGAGTGTCCCTTCTATAGTGAATATGAATCACTTTTCTCGAGGAGGAATGGTCATGGAACCAACTCCTACCCATTTTTACAGAAGTGATTATGACTTGAAATGTTATTAGGATGTACTGAGGTATTGAATAATGACCATACATAATTTTAATGACATGTTAAGAAAAATATTTAGAGGGAACATGGATATAAACCCATTTCAATAATCGTTATTGAATATGAGTCGACACCTGCCTCATGGATTCTGTATGTCGACTAGGTCATCAGATTTCTTCCATATTTGAATGATGAGATTCAAACGCATGAGTAGGGATTTTCATATGCTCATGGGTTTTCACAGTATTTTATTGATGGGATTGATATGTGTGAGAATATATTTTCATTTTCCCCTGGTTTTTCACCGTATTGTACTAGTGAACTTGATATGAGTGAGCATGAATTTTAATATTTTTATTTTTCCAATCTATTTGACTGATGGGATTGATATCCATGAGAATGGATTCTCATATACTAATTTTATCCACTGTATTTGATTAGAGATATTAATATTTTTTGTAGGAATTTTCATATTCTCATGGATTACCTCTATATTTGAATAGTGTTCCTAATATTCTGGAGTAGGAATTTGCATCTGATCAAGTTTTTAGCCATATTTTACTGACATGATTCAAATTCCTAAGAATGAATTTTTATCTAGTTGTGGTTTTGTGACATATTTAACTAATGGTATTGATATGTGTGAGCATTTATTTTCATCTTATGGTTTTTTCCTCAATATCTAACATGTTGGATTGATATTCCTTGGTAATTATTTTTATTTTATCAAGGTCTGATTCCATATTTTATGGACGAGCATGATATACATGACCAGTAATTTAGATAACTGCTCATGTTTTGACACTTTATTTTACTGGTGGAATTGATATTCATGAGAAGAATGTTGCCACTTATCATTGTTTTCTGATGTGTTTGACTAATTATAATGATATGTGTGGGAAGGGAATTTCATATGATCATTTTTTTCCTCCATATTTTTTGGGTGATCCTGATATTCATGAGTATGAATTCTCATTTTATTGTGGTTTTCCACTTTGATGGACTAGAGTTCTTGATATGCAGAATAAGGGATTTTCACCCTCTTGTTCATGTCCACCATAGTTGACTAGAGGCCTTGGTATTCCTGAGAAGTAATTTTCATCTTATCATGGGTTTTCATAATATTTTACTGATGGGAATGATATGTGTGATCAAGGATTTGAATTTATGTTTTTTTCTACTGTATTTGACCAACGAGATTTCCAGTAGGAATATGAATGACGAGTTCTATTGAATAATTCAATTGTCATGTTCTACAAGCCAACATGGGGGCCAAAGTCCGAATGAATTCATCTGGATCCCATGTGTTAGTTTCCTTTCTATAGCAATGATTTTGCGCGACAAAACATTGAAAACGATGAAAATTGGTGGAGGGATCCCTTGGGCGGGTCCCCTTTGTCACGGAGATGAGGTTGTTGGTTACCACATCATTAGACTTCATAAGGTATGTAAAGAAATCATTATCATGTTTCAGGAATAGGTTCTTGAAATGGTTTGATACATTTATGGGTTTCATTTTCTTTTGGATAGCCGAATATCATTGAGCGAATGGATGTCATGGATTCATGTGCTGTAGGGCCCTTCAGGCCACCTCTAGGGTTGGGAGTGTACGATTCTGGTGGTACCCCTAGACCAATGCATTTGAAACCCAGTATTGAAGATGTTGGGTAGGATATGACTTCCTCTATTTGTTTGAGGACCCATCCTGTGCAGTGTTTTATGCACCCATCTAGAAGAACATGTTATATTCCATTTGGGCTGAAGAGGGTTCTTGTGAAATTTCCTTTAATATATATGTCAAACACATGCAATAAATCCTCATCAAAGAAGAATATCTATAAATGATCCCATGTGTAATCAATTGTTTTTCTTTGACCTCTATAATTATGTATATGAAAGTGGCATTACATTTAGGTGACATAGTCATCTTGGTTACATTTTCACATTGGGTTCACCATTTTTGTTTTCGATGAAAATGGGAATCATCGTCATGGTGTTTTCAGTTTGATTGATTGTGGGGGGTTTGAATGTTCCACATTCGTTTTTATTAGGTTCACCATTTTATTTTTGTTTCTGAATACTATGTGGGTTGGAATTGTGTTTTGTGGTGTTGGTGGGACAACCTTCTTTCCAAACACATACAACCATCTCCTTTCCTGGGCATCTCCAATGGGGTTAGTTCACAGAACTGAAAACACCCAAAGAATTTCATACTTGTGAAGAATCATGGAAATACATTAATAAGGCACGTTCTTGTTGGGTAACATGGAAAATGATACTTGAGAACTAACATTGGTTTAGAGGATTGGTGTTTGGGATCATCACACCATTTTGGGGGGTATTTCATATTCCAATACTCTATTATTGATTAGAGACATATTTGTGAATCCTTCATTCATTTCAAAGAATGAAATAGGTCACCCTTTAATAAAAAATCAATTATTTACATTGATGGATTTGGAATCATATATATTTATATGAGGTTATCCATCAACGGTACCTATATACTAGTGATCCTTATGTCATTTATTACTATTATTCTAGTTTTAAAAAACAAACTGGGTCACTCTGGAGTTCTTTGTATTCCTGAGATATATTATTTCTTTTGATGTCCAATTAGATCCCATAATATGGGATTCCTACATATCCCTTTTAAAGGAATCAACACCCACATTGTCTAGTGCCACTTAACAAGACAAAAGATACCTTTTATGGTTAGGTGATAAGGAACAAACCAAGCAGTTTAACTTCATGTGGTAAGGAATCCTAGGAGGATGGTTCCTATTCAAGGTTTGGTGTGGAAATTATGATAAGGAGGAATGAGGGACCTATAAGGGATGAAGTCTCCAATGTGGGGGTGATCTTATTAGGAATATGACCCAATAAAAATTGTGATGAATTTTTCTCGAAAGGAGTATGCCCCTTAGATTTTGATATGACTATACTGAGGATCTGGTCCTGTGAAAATTATGGTGATGAATTTGGGGTGTTTTCTATGGAAATCATGGAGGCTTCTTACATATCCCATTTAGTTTGGAATCAAATCCCAAATAGTTCCAAAAAGGATAGGGCTTACACCAATGTGGGAGTTTCATGTTTCTGGAACCTTGAGTAAATTCTCTACTCATGGTGATTTGGGTGATTGTAGGTTTATTACACTCAAGAGGACGACCTTTGGTTTGAGATCATGAATATGTCATGGTATCCACATAAAACAAATCCAACATGAGTCTTGATTGGTGTGATAAACAAGAGTCAGTGGAAGATCCGAAAAACTACACAATCTTCTTTGTATGCTAGTGGATGAAGAATTTGCCCAAAAGGATAAATAAAGGGCGTTGATGTTCCCATATCTTCTCTTCTTTTGGTAACCAGGGTATTCACATCGAACCCTGGCTATGACCTGAACATGTTATGATGAGGAAGAGTGAAACCTCTTGAAAAAAGTCTATGGGTTACTCTAGGAAGGATGCCCTTTTTCTGGTTCCTGGGAAAGAGAGGATGATTAGGCACTACACCTGAAATAGAAAGGAATGTATGTTCCTCCCCCACCCTTCCTATATGAGGGAGATCAATGTGAGCCTATTTATGTTTTGGACCCTCATTACCATGGCAATTTACACTTCATATTATTCTTTGTAACCCCCTTGTAAATGAGGTTACGAACGAGACTCTTCTTACCATGGGTATGTACACTTGAGATGACACGCTGATGTGTCCAATGATTTGATCCAATATATCTGGTTTCTTTGGAAGAGGCCTTAGCCTAATTCCATTAGAATGGTTTAAGGAGGGGAAAAGGGGGAGCTGAATGGAATGATTGGGGGAATAAATGAGAACTAGAGATAAGAAACCCAAGGATGCCACATTTCTCATAGCATGTTCCTATGTGTGATGGGGTTCCCACCATGTAGTGAGTTACTACATGGGTGAAAGATCCATCCACGTAGTTCTTTGCTATGTAGGTTTGGGTTCTGCCCATATAGCGCATTTCTATGTGGGATCAACATCCTTTTACGTAGTGTTTTTCTACACAAGTCAAGGATCCCTTTACCTAGCCATCTACTACGTGGGGTGATGGACCCCAAAGGGTCCATTCTCTTTTGATTCTCATAATGGTGTCTTTAATGGGTGTTGGGTTTCTAGTTGATTGGGTGAATTCCTTTTATTCCTCAGTGTTATGTGGTGTGTTTTCCTACTTAGAATCAATGGCTCTCGCACCCTTCTTCCAACTTTCATCAGTGCTTCTCTTCTTTTATTCCCTTCATTCCCTTTTCCCATTTGTTGATTTTGTAGTGGAATGAGGGAAATGACTATATGGTGTTCATTATTCGATTTTCAAACTTAGGGATCTTATTTACAGGGAAACAAAAATACCTCCCGCACTTTCAAAAGACTTATTTGATTACGGGGGAGAAAACAATTTATCTCCTACAAACAATTTTTTGTTTGTGGGGGACAGAAACATCACTTGATCCCTCAAATGGTTTGTTTATTTTAAATTCCAAGGATTAACATAACGTCCCACAAATTATTTCATTTCTAAATCTACATGTACTGTGATGGGATTCCTCACAGAGCAGTAGGTCACCTCATCGAGTGGAAATCCATGTAGTGAGTTTTTTCTATAAAGATCATAGCCCTTATTTGAAGTTTTTCTGCCTTATAAATTTTTCAAACTCTTCTTTAGGTTTATTTTTGACCTTGAAAAATTCATAACCATATTTTCACCTTCCATGCAATGTTTTCAGGACCCAACAATAGTATTTTTATATGTACATTAATTAAAATATGTATATATAAATAAAAATATGATATATTAATATTTTAAATAATTATATAAATCTAAAAATGAATATTTTTATATGAATATTCTATTTTTATTTGATGTTAAATATTTATATTCATATTAATTATTTTTTAATATGTTTACATGTATTTGTTTATTTTTTAAACATGTGTATGTATGTGGATGTATTTGTATGTCTATATGTGCATGTATGTATGTTTTGTATGTGTATATGCATGTGGGTTTTGTGTGTGTATTTTTTTGTATCTGTATGTGTATATGTAGGTCTTTGTGTGTATGTACGTGCATATATGTATATGCATATGATAATGTATGTATGTATGTGTATAAGTATCTGTATGCATGTGGATATGTGCTTGTATATGTATTATGTGTATATGTACATGTGTATGTGTATATGTATGTGTATTTACATGTATGTATGTATGTGACATTGTATATATGTATGTATGTGTATAAGTATGTGCATGTGTAAGAATGTGTACATAATTGTATGTATTTGTATTCGTATACATACATATATGTGTATGTATATGGATGTATGTGTATGTGTATGTGTATGTGTATGTGTATGTGTATGTGTATGTGTATTTGTATGTCTATGTGTATGTGTATGTGTATGTGTATGTGTATGTGTATGTGTATGTGTATGCGTATGTTTATGTGTATGTGTATGTGTATGTGTATGTGTATGTGTATGTGTATGTGTTTGTGTATGTGTGTCTGTGTCTGTGTATGTCTGTGTACACGCATGTCTATGAGTTTGTATATGTGTATTTGCATGTGTATATATGTTTATATAGTATGTTTATCTATGAACATGTATGTGTATGTAATTTAATGGATAGGTATTTGTATACATACATGTATGTTTATGTATATGCATGTATGTGTATGTCTATGTGTGTGTGTGCGCGCGCGCATGTGTATGTGTACGTGTACGTGTATGTGTATGTGTATGTGTATGTGTATGTGTATGTGTATGTGTATGTGTATGTGTATGTGTATGTGTATGTGTATGTGTATGTGTATGTGTATGTGTATGTGCTTCTATATGTGTACTTATGTGTACATGTGTGTATGTTTTCTTATTCATTCAATATTATTTATTCATTTTTAATATTTGTCCATTTTAAGTATTTTTGGTATGTTATTTATTTTTAATATTTATTAATATTTAATATATATTCATTTAATATTCTTGAAATGTATTCAATTTTAATAGTTAGTGAAAATTTTATAAATATTTATAATTTTAATTTTTTATTAAAAATTATAAAGGTTAATAATTAATTTTTTTTATACATTCATTATAATTCCAAAAATAAATAGTTAGAAATAGTATTATTATTATATTATTCATTTTTATTCATTGTATATATCTTTGATTTTCATCAAATTAATGTTGTGAATTAAACTTTTTAATTTTTTTTTGTAATTTATCCAATTTAATTTATTCATTTTTAAAATACTACCAATTTTTTACATTTTTTATATTTAATAATTTTTAATATTTTATGAATTAATCCATTTTTAAAATTTATAATTATTTATTTAGTATGTTTTAATATTTTCAATATGTTTAATAATTTATATGATTTATAGTTATTCATTTTTATTTATTAATTTTTCTAATTTTAATTTTATTTTGAATATTATAATTGATTTCTAAAACTATATTTTAATTTTATTGTTTTTGTTTAGTCAATATAATTAAATTTTTAATAATTTTGTTATTTATATAATTAATATTATTTATTTATTATTTTTTATTTTTTATGTTATATGTTTTAAATTCTTTTTTTAACGTTAGGAATTCACTATTTAAAGATATTTTTTTTAACTTATTAAATTTTATTTATTTATTATTAATATTATTTATTCATCTTTATTATTTATTAATATTTTTTAATTTTAGATTTTTTTCATTTTTAATATTTATATATACAAATTTATGTACTATGTTTTAATATTTTCAGGGAACACTTAGCTTGGTCAAGAGATCTTTCAATAAGGGCTCTCGGCTGATCTCCTCCTCATTTTCTCGTGATAGTTAAGGCTGATTTGGGCCATTTTAGGTGGTAGATCAAAAATTTTGGTGAGGGCGATGAGTTGGGAGGTGATATGGAATGATAAAGGTTCTTTATTTCTATTCTGTGAGAGATTTCGTTGTGGTCAATCAACACATTCATCTCTTATTGTTGTTTGCATAAATTTTTTTGATTCATATCTGTCGTCATCTAGTACTATTTACATGTTGTGAAGGAAAACGTGGGGTTCTTCTATGCTTGACAGATGACACAGAGACTAGGTGGTCTAGTGAATGGTGTTGGTGTGCGGATGTGCGACACTGGATTGCGAATAGTTGTCTTTTTCTGTGGTGAACTAGGCTGATGGTTTAAGTGGATAGGGTGGATGACCAGATCTTATTGAGGAATGTCATTAACATTCTCAATCACAAAGTGGTGTCATTGGGTGTGAGTCATCAGGTGACGTTTTGTGCAGCTAGTGTTTTTATTTTTCTGGGGTGTTCTTGGAATGGTCTTTGTACCCATGGACATCTGGGTATGTGCCTCTTGGACTTTGGTCCATGTTGTACTAGGCCCTTCGGGTTCATCTAGTACTTTGGGCTATGGGGTTTTGGACATCTAATATGCAATGGGTCCCTTAACCCAATTAGAAGAGTTCTCATTCTTCTTTTTTTAATAATAGATTTTGACACAAAATATTTTCATTTAATATTTTCTCTATGTTTATAATTTATATTATTAATATATATTCAATTTATTTAATAAGTTTGGATGTTTTCAAAATGTATGAAATATATATAATTAATTTATTTAAATTACTTTTTTATGGTTTTGGTTTGAAATAGGTAATATAATTTGTTTTAATAATATTTTTATTTTGATAATTTAAATTATATATTTATTAATTATCGTTCAATTTTTTATGTGTTTAAAAATTATGTAATTAATCTAAGGAATTAAATTTATAAACAGCTTTGCAATCTATTAAATTATATTTATTCAATTTTTATATTCTTTCGTTTAATATTATTTATTAGTTTTTAATATTTATTAATATTAATTATTATTTATATTTTTTTCAATTTAATAATTTTTTAGAATTTACTTATACATATTTATTTAATATGTTTGAATATTTTCAATATGTTTTTTTTACTTTTAGGAATAATATTTATTCATTTTTTATTAATTTTTAATATTTTCAATATCTTTGAAATTTATATAATTTATTTATTTAAATTCGTTTTTAAATAATTTTGAAATTTAAATAGTCAATATTATCCATTTTTAGTAATTATGTTATATATATAATTAATATTATTTATTTATTTATTTTTTGGAAAATTTTTTAGTTGCTTATTATTATTATAATTAATGATATGAATTCACGGATTTAAATATTTTTTAACTAATTTTTATTTATTTATTCATTTTGAATAATAATTCATTCAATAATATTTATGAATTTTTAATATTTTTTACTTCTTAATATTTTTAATATATTTAAAATTTATATAATTAATTATTAAAAATCATTTGTAATATTTTTTTAATTTAAAATTTTAAAATTAATCATTTTTCATATTTTTCTTATTGATATAAATGATATTATTTATTTACTCGTTTTTCATTCATTTTATTAATTTATGTAATTCATTTTATGAATTCACTTTTTTTAATATTTATGTAATTTATTCAAATTTATGTGTTGGATTTTATTATTATTTAATTCAATATTATTTTTTAAATTTTATTGCTTTTCTAATTTATTTAAATAATTTATTTAAATTCATTTTTAACATTTTTAAAATTTTAATAGCTTGTATAGTTAATTTTTAATAATTTTATTATTTATAAAATTATTTAAAATAATTTATTTATTTTTATTCATTTTTTGTATTTCTATCGGTGCTAGTTTAAGCGCTAATTTTTGTTATTTTATCAATTCTAAAACATACGCGCTGATAAATACAACTTTTGTCAGCACATTTATACAAGTGTCAACAGTCAGAATTTATCAGTGTTATGAAAATGATGATAAAATTAGTATTTGTTAGTACATTTGTTTTTTGTGCTAAAAAACATAGTTTTATCAGTTTCTTTTACAAAGAACTTATAAAACCCTTCACCCTATAATGAAATATCCCATGTAGATCACTTCTTCGACTTTCCTTATTCAAGCTATCATGGAACCAAATCTATGCTACAACCAAATTTAATTACTTTGGACAAATTGAACCTCAAAACCAAAGGTATGAAATTCCAAACCTGTTTTTAAGGAATTATAGGTGATCTTTCATCTATTTTTCATGATTTTTTTTTTCTTTTATATTACCTTTATTTTCTACATGTGGCATTCAAACACGATTTTTTTTGTGAAAATATCATGTGAGACTAAAATGGATATCTCTCCTTGCTCATTTATCTTCCTTTTTTCATTTTCATATATCATCAAAACTCGTTTATCTTCTGTTTCCCATCTTCATGCAAGATTTCTATTTTAAATACATGAATCAACTAAGTGTTTTATTCCATATTTACATAGGAATAATTGTACAATAAATAGAATGTTTTGTTTCATTTGATCGGTTTTTAAAACTGTTATTTATTTTTTGAATATATTTTTTCCTAATATCATTTTCCCTAAAATTTTTAAATAGGAAATCGTATATTTTATTCAGTTTAGATGTTGACGAATATATACAAGCCGAAAATGTTCATTGTAGATGTAAACATTTTAATGATGATATCCAGGAAAACCATTATTAGAAAAATGAAAGGCTATTTGATGCCCTATAGGGATAGTAATTTATAAACTATAATGTTAAGACTTCCCTAAAATAATTTTGATAAAAAATAGTATAATACACAGTTATTAACTATTTTTGAGGAGGAAATGACAATTTACCCTATAATTATCTAGAACATTGCACATTTATAAAGGAATAAATATTTAGAATAATTTACTTATAAATTAAATTAAAATTAAAACATATATATTATTTTTTATGTGAAAAATTATAATGGAGACCAGTTTCTAAAAAGACACAACAATATTATTAAGATTAATTAAAGGTTTGTTTTTATTATAAGGCCCAAAATCATATATATTTTTCAACACCATATCAAAATATTGACTAGAGTATTTTTTAAAGGTTGTGACCTGAGAACGTTATAGTGGATTTATCTAAAAAATTCATAACAATGATATGTGTGAAATTGATTATGGTATACTAATTAATTGTCTTCTGGATGCCCTATATATTTCTCAATCCACATTGAATGTTGAATAAAAAATTAAAATTATATCACTCTTTTTTATTAGTTATATTATTGAAATATTTTTTTAGTTTGATTTTTCTAGAACTTATTATTCAATATAATAAGGTAAAATTATCCAGGAAAATGGCTCTCAAAGAATGAATTTTAATAAGAAAAACACACCAGGATTCAAAGTTTATTAACTATTTTCAAAACCTCATGGAATGTAAATTTTTATATTATTAAAAAAAAATAAAGAATTTGAATATATAATATTTCATAAACTTATAATTCTAATAACCATAATCAATTTGAATAATTTTCTTCAAACATTGTGAAAACTTTGTGAAAAATAAGTAATTTGTTTTTAAATACGTTTTGATAGTGAAATATATACCCTAATACTTATCTAATTGTAGATATCAATTGTTTTCCTGTGAATACTGATAGTGAGAAGAAGTAAATCATCCCCTTGATAAATCTATTTTAAAAAAGATTAGTTATATGTAACTTATTATAATAATAAAAATAAGTGATCGAATACATTAAATTCATATAGTTATTTCTCATTATATATTCTAAGAGGATGTTGATTCAATGGAAATTTATATAAAATGTGATTACTACATGTGGGTATATATAAATAATAACAGTGTATTATTCTAAGAACATACCTTATGTGTATTATTTATTTGGTTAAATATGAATATTACTGAATCAAATAGGATTGATATGAATAAAAAATGGATGGATGTCAACTATATAACCAAACAGTATGAGGATGGGGTGAAAGTGTTCATCAAGATTGTACAGAATCGTGAATATGACCCTTCTAAACTCCTTTTTCCATGTTTATGTTTCTGTTATTGAAGACTAATTTTTTCAATGCAGTTATATGAACACTTAATCCCCCAAAAAATAGATAGTAGATATAAATATTGGACTAAACATGGGGAAAACTAAATGTGGCTAATGACGGGGATGACACTACGTTTTATGGATCACCTCATATGATTATATGTTTGAACAACAATGAAGACCATGTCGAGGATATTATTTTAGGTGTGAATTATCACGATGATCATATTGAATAAATTATAATGAGAGTTGAAGATAAAATTTGTAATTTTTCGAAACTAACTCAGAATTTAATGAGTTGTGAAAAGATTCTATTATATTCTTGTTTCATTAAATATGAAACATTTTCAGTCGTATTGAATCTATATAATGTAATAAATAGAATCATTTGGTGTAACACCTGCTTTACTGAACTATTTTCCCACATTAATGATATGCTACAAGAAGCTAATTATCTTCCTTTCCAAAAATATGATGTTAAATGAATGTTACATTCAATGGGTATGATCAATGAAATAACACATGCATGTCCAAATGATTGTATACTATTTTTTAAGGACAATGAATCACATAAAAACACCCAATGTGTGTTGTATCTCGATATAAGATAGATAAATCAAGAGATTAAAAAGTTTCATGGTACTTATCAATCATTACAAGTATTATGAACCAATATATAAGAGAGGGGAATATAAGTAACTTTATGTGGCGTGAATTTATAAGGAATCTGGATCAAATTTTTTATGACCCAACAGAATCTCCTCAGTGGAATAAAAATAATCATGAGTATCCTAAATTCGTAAAAAATCATAAACACCATCATCTTATGCTATCTATAAATGGAATAAATCACATTGGATTAAAAATAATCACTCATATTACATGGAAAATAATGTTGGTAAATTATAATAATCCATATTGGTTATTCAGGATGAGAAAATAAATTATGTTTTCTTTGATTATATCAGGGAAAAAATAATCGGCTAATGATATTTATATTTATTTGGCTTCATTGATTGAGCATTTGAAATTATTGTGGGATTCAAGTGTTATGTTACTTGAGGCTTATAGAGATGAATATTTCATATTGAGGGACATGTTATACGGGATGATAAATAACTTTCCTTCTTATAGAAATTCATATGGATATAACATTATTGAAACTCAAGGGTTCCCTAATTGCGAACAAGGTACACACTTAGTTTGGTCGAAACATTTATTGAATTATATGTTTCAAAAAAATCATATATTTCTACCCCAAAGACACAAATACTAATATTAGACCACATCATTTTATAGGAATTTAGAATAAGGTACCACACCATCATCACAAATGGGTGGTGAATTGTTTGGGAAAGTATGGGATATGGCCATCACATTTGGTAAACTATTTTTAAAAATATTTATAAAAAATGGTTGTAAAAAGAGATCAATTTCTTTAATTTATTTTACTTTTATTTTTGTATCCCAGACATTTTCTTGATTTCATTCATATGGGAAAAAATTTATGTGATAGTGTTATTATAAAATTTCTAAATTCACCAAAAAAGGAATGAATTAAGGATAGGTTAGATATGAATGATTTTTGGATACAAGAAGTGTAGCTTCTAGTTAAGGGTAAGAGATTGAGATTTCTTCCTCCAACTATTTACACTCTTTCTAGGGAAGAGATATATTCGTTTTGAAACATTCATAATAATTTAAATTTTATATAATGGTATTCATAACATACAAATAATTTTATGTCAATGAATGATTTAATGTTTACAGGAATAGAATCCCATGACTATCATATTTTAAGAAAAGATCAAATGCATATAAAATTACATTTCATTTTGCCTAAGAATTTTCATAATGAATTAACCATGCTTTGTTTCATTTCATTTTCAATGCTCTATGTAGGAGTGTTATAAACCAAAAGAAATTTCGAACTATGGAAAATGAATTTTCTATCATTTGGTGTGAATTGGAGATATTCTTCCCAACTTATTTCTTTGATATGATGGTCCAATTTGTTATATGGATATGATAATGTTGTCATGTACATTATAGACGGATATACCCTATTTAACAGTATATGAATATTTTAAAATGGTATGTTAAAAATTGATGTTCTCTAGAAGGTTTTATTGAAGAGTAATATATTTTTGTGGAAGTCATTGAATTATTTACCAAATATATATCAAATGTTGAAATAATTAGTCTACCAAAATATTATCACACTAGGAGACTTGTGGGAGAATTAATTTCTCAAATAGTTTTTGATAATAATAATATTATAGAGTAGAATTAAGATCACCTTTAAATTTTAAATAATAATTAAGAGGTTATTCAATATGTTGAAACCCACAAAGTTATTATTAGTAATTTAAATCAATCAAGGTATGAAATATAGATATGAAATAAATATAATAGATTGTTTATAATATGTCTTTGAGACCATATTTTTATAGATTCAACTACAAATCCAAATTTAATTTTAGAATTAAATTGATGGCTAGCTAGAGGACCATTTGTGCATATAATATCATCTAATGGTTATGTAATTGATGGTTAAAAAGTCAATATAAATCACTATTATGACAAAAATACCATGGAAAATAGGGGAATTACAGTTGTGAGTTAATAGACTCATGTATTTCACACTAAAGATTAAAATAAATTTTTTGTGAATATGTCATACTTTGGCATCATTGAACAACTATTGGAGTTTTATTATTTAAAATTTCATGTGATTCTTTTTCAATAAATGTGGGTTGATTATAGTATTGTACCTAATATCGATGAACTGGGATTCCTGAAATTGGATTTTAGTAAGGAAGTGACCAAGGGTGGACCATTCAAAATGGAATCACTTGAAGAACAAGTATTTTACATCCTAGATCCTTCAAACAAAAAGTGGTCAATTGTTTAATTTTTATCCAAAACTGCTAACGTACTAGATCTAAACTCTAATAAGGATGTCCCTTTCAATGGGATGTCATAATAATTTAATGGTGGTCCAAATTTTGATGGGGTCTTTTATCTTAGAGGAGAAAATAATGATGTGATTTGGATACTCAAAAGAGGTGTCAAATCACTTCAACATTTAAATAAAATCAAGAGACCTCAATAATCATGTTATATATTTTTGAAACATACATTGTGTTGCATTAAATTATTTTATATACACTAATGAATTTATATAATCTAAATTATATGTTTGAATTTTTTTGCAGATAATGGATCATACACTTGTTGATGCTCCCAATCCTGAGGGATAATAGGTTTCTCAACATGATGATCATCCCAATGTATTGAAAAGACATTTTTTTCACATGTGAATTCTACCAATCATGAGGAACAATATATTGATAATGTTGAATGTTTAAAAAATTGTATAATGTTAAATACCTATATCTTATTAAAAATCAAAGTGTCCTAGAACAATGGTGTTATCAAATATTGTTATGGAGATATGGAGAGACATCAAGTTTGAGGTTGGTTTGATTTCACAAGACCATCCTATTAGCCCCAATATGTCTATTTTATTAGTTATATTGGGGTTTCCACTCTGATGTGGGTGTTAATTGATTTTGATACGTGGTAAAATATTATGGTTGTGGTTAGGTAACAAATTTTGGAATTGATTATGGTAACATTATAATATAATTTTCTTATGTTGGTTTAAAATAAAATAAAGAAACAATTATTTACTCTCAATAATCCCTTTGAAAGTTCATATATACTAGAAGGTAGTCAAAATGAATTTTTATTACTGGTCCCTAGACAGGATTATAGAGGTTTTCAAACAATTATTATGAATAATCATCTTAGATTTGTTTAATAAAAATTAAACATGCACCGACCACAAATGTATGAAATCATGATAAAAAATTAAATGTGGAAATCATTTATTAGTCAAAATGATTTGGCATATTTTTATAAATATTGTGATTGGTAAAAAATTACATGAAAATATGTGTATTAATCACGTTGATTAAAAATTTTTAATTTATGAAATGATGATTGAGTTTGTAAAATACACTAAGATTCATCAAAATCAATATACCCATACAATAAAGAAAATATGGGATACACTTAACATGAAAAAAATGTATGTATTTTAAATCTAAAGTAATAATTTTATGTGGCATGAAATTAGAACATAATTTTTTCCCTGGTTTATATATATACTGATGAATCAAAATCAATATCATTTTATATCTCACGACATGTTTTATGTAAGGATAGTTGTGTAAATAAAGATGATATATCTTTAGAATAAAACATGAAAAATTATTGCAATGATGTGTAATTATGAAATAATAAAAAATTATTCATTAAATTGGTATTACGTAACAATGATTACTTATTTCACTATATTTTTTATCTATTTTAGACACAAGAATCCTCATTAGTGCTACCTGGTGAATGCCTACTTTCAATGGAATTTAAGTGGACAGAACAATATGTTTGCATTTGAGGTGTGAATTTTGAGGTTTCTCCACAAATATATCTTGAGAAAATAACTACACAAGGAGATAAAGATGTGAAAATTGATGAGATACAAACATTAATAACTACTCTCTAATAAAAACATAATTGGTTGTTTGAGTTGATGGAGAATATTATGAGAATGAATCAAAGAGTTTAAATTTCACAATAAAAAACAATGCTGAAATACCACCCAATATTTTAGGTGATTCGTTCCCCTAAGAGGTATTATTACCAGAGGTAATAAAATTTTCCACAAATGTTACTATAAAATTGCTACCAAATATACACTAATACCTATCATTTACTAATACTCTACAGGGTTGAAATCATGTGGATTTATATCTATCGGCTCCCATCCATTGCCTTTATGTATGGGAAAAAATGTACAATATTGAAGGAGATATTATATACAAAAAATGACATAAAAAAGGTCATGTGAGAGTGGGGATTCACATATCCCATGATCTGTATGTTGAGAAAGAAGTTCCCCTTGATGATTTGGATGTTCTGACAGTAAAAATTTCTATTAGAATATGAATAGCATATCAATTTGATCTTGTAAAAATACATATCGACAAGAAGGTATTCCTTTCAAATTTAATTTTATGAAACACCATTAAAAATTATAGAAAAAATTAATGAACTATGGAATTTTATTATTGGATGATAAAATGAAGGTGAAAGAAAAGGTTGAATCAAAATAATCTAAATTATCAAGAAATAGATTTTAATGACCTTAATAAAGTATCATTGCCTTAGTACATCAAAATCAAAAATTAATTATATTACAAGTTCATGTGGATATAACATTAATATATAGGGATTTGACCATCAATTATTTTGAATAAAAAATGAATGGAGAAGAAATTGTAGTTATTATTGCTCTTAATAATGTAGATGAAATCCTTAGGCATGGGTGGCTATGTGTCTCAATTGTAAATTTATACATGAGGTGTGTTTTTATAATTTTTTTGCAATAGTTGGTATGTTATGATTATTATAGTTAAATACTATTCATATTTTTTAAATTTTATATTTAACTACTATTTCAAGGGAAACCCCTATGAACCAAACATGGAAACATTAGTCCTCAAATCAAATCTACATAAAAAAGGAAATTGGAAGAAGAAGAATATTTTGTAATAGTTGACTAACTAACTATAATTTTTGAAAAAAACCATATAGATGAAGGAATCTTCTTAATACTCATGATGTAGGGGAAAAATTATTCAATTTTATCATATCAAATAGATTTTTATTCCTATGTTTACATATTAATTTTTCTGTTTTAGGGATCATCGGTTACTAATTGCAATAAATTTTGATACCCCGAAAATTTATTTATTTATGGATTCAAGGAATTCATAACAAACAAAAAAACCATAAATAATGATGTTTATTAATTTTCAATACAATACATGCAACATTTTATAAATAAAATTTAACTTATAAATTTTATATTCTGTTTTAATGAAAATTTTCTTAAGATATTCTTGTTTTTAAATATCATCAAAATCATGGATTGAGGACAGTCCATGAGCATAGGAAGTGTGTCAAATTATAAAAGTGGAAATGTATTATGGTATGTATATATATTGAGATTTCAATATTGAAAAATATATAAAAATAATTACTTATTTTTCTTAATGTTTTTGAAGTTTATGATACAAACAAATGGAAATTATTGTGGTTATTACTTTTTAAAATTTATGAATGATATCATTTTTCATAAATAATGTATAATCCTTGAAGCGTTATTTCCAAGTATAATTAAAATTTCACTTAAAATATTTATTATGAGTGTTTATTTATATTTTTATAATACTATTAAGAATTTAGAGAATTGAAATATTCAAGAGATGAAATATAATTGTTTATATATTAGTGGTAAGAATACATAGTGTTATAGTGTATGTAAAAATCCAAAATATGTGTCTCCCTACTACTTATTTTATTAATTTTATAATCATTTTTATATTTTTAGTCAATTTTATTATCATTTTTATCTAATACTTATTTAGTTTATTATCAATGAGATCATGAATATATTACTTTTTTGAGAATCATTCTTTATTCCAACATTTTGTTTTCAATTAATAGAAGAAAATGATGGGGAAAAATAAATTCATGATGAATTATTCAACAAGGATGATTCACATAGGTACTATTTATTCTCTTAATATATCTATTTGTTATTTATTTTTGATTTTTATGTTTATTAGTGTGTTTTTTTAGTTTACAAACAACTCAAAGAGCATATTTTAATTTTAAGTGAAAATTTAATTAAGAAAAATTTTCAATCACTAATAACCAAGTAAACACACTCATATTATCTTGATACAATAAGAAAGTGAACTCTATTCCATTTTTTATGACTAGTAATCAACCTCAAATCAATATCATACATGTTGTGGCCGTTGTGACCCAAAGTTCGTGTTTTTATTTAAAAGAATCATTTTAGTACAAAACACATGTCACATTATCAGAACTGAGAAAATTCACTTGATTTATATTGGTACTTTTGTAGAATGATAGATAAAATAATTTATAATGTGTATGAATCATCTACATGTCAATCTAACAAATGGTGTGTCCTGTATGAATCAATGGGTGTGTTTTTATTTAAAGTTTAAATTTTAGTTCAAAAAACATGTCACATACTGAAAACCAATTAAACACATTCGTGTTTTCTATATACTTTAGGAATGAAATCCATAATTAATTTTTGAAATATCGAAATTAACCTCATGTAAATATATAAATGGTATGAAATGTATGACACAAAGAATATGTTTTCAGTTTTAAAATGACATTTTAGTGAAAATGGTATATAACTCAAATAACACCAAGAAATCATGCATGTATTGGATTGGTAATTTTGGATAACAATCGAAAAATCATTTATAATGTATCGGAATTATCTTTAAATCAATTAGAAACAAATTATATCTGGTATTAATCAAGGTATGTGTTTTCTATTTAAGCTGGATTGTTAGATAAAAACATGCACCGCTCATAGAAATTGACCAAATGTTCCCATATTTCAACAATTAATTTTTTATGTTTAGAAATTGTCTACATGTAAATTTCACACATGGTGTGACAGGTAAGACTCAAAGTGTATGTTTTCAGTTTAACAAATAAATTTTAGTCAAAACATCTTTCAATCAGTAAAAATAAAGAAAAAACACTATTATTATCTTACTATTGTAAGGAATAGATCTTTTAGTCATTTTTAACATGTAAGAATGAACTGCACATTAATTTGACACATAGTGTGCCTGATATTTCTCAAAGTGCATATTTTTATTTAAAACTGACATTTTAGATCAAAAAACATTCCACACACTAAAAAATAATTATATTTTCACATATTATCTTAATACATCAGAAAAATGGTCCATAAGTAATATTTTATGTGTATTAATCATCCTCACATAAATCTAAGTTGTGGTGTGGTCTATATGAATCAATATGTTCTTTCATTTAAAACTGAAAATTTAGTTTGAATGACATATACCATACTCAAAATATAGGAAACATATTCATATATCATTAATAATTTAGTAAAATGATCCAAAAATATTTTTTGTCATATAAAAATTACCCACACCACAATTTGACACACGGTGTGACTGGTATGACTCAAAATGTGTGTTTTCAGTTTAAAAATTACATTTTAGTAAAAATATTATGTCACACTCTAAAAATAAGAAAAAAAATCCTATTTTATTGATAAATTAGATTTTTTTGGATTTGTAGGACTCATTAAAATTTCATTCCAAAACACACATTGACCAGTATAACTCATTGTTCTGATTTTCAATTTAAAAATGAAATTTTCAATAAAAACACATTTCACTCACTAAAAAATAAATTTTTTTGATCATCTTGATACTTTTGTGAAATGATCCATACTAAATTTGTTTCATGTAGGAGTTAGATTCATGTCAATTGGACACATTATGTGATTGATATGATTCAAAGTCTATGTTTTATATTTAAAGAAGCCATTTTTATCTAAAACACATGTTACTGAATGAAACCCAATAAAAACACTTGGATTATCTTGTTACATTTTTAAAACAATCCATAATTTATTTTTGGTGTGTAAGAATTAACTTCTGATCAATTTGATGCATGATGTGGCCAAAATGACTCAAAATGAATTTTTTAATTTAAAATTGACATTGTAATTGAAAAAACTCATCATAAACTAAAAAACTAAAAAAATTAACTTTTATTATTTTTAAAATTATTTAAAATTATTCAGAATTTATTATTTACATATAGGGAAAAACCTTAAAATAATCCAACACATGGTGTGATGTTCTAACTCAAAGTGTGTGTTTTTATATCCATCCAACGTTACGATTTTTGTTAATGAAACAGAGGGAAAAAAAGACGAAGGGGGGGGGGGTAGAGGGCCCACCTAGGGGGGAGAAAGTAATGTAAGCCAAGGGAATCGCCCCGTACAAGGTCCTCCCCCTCTGGATTAAACTGGGACACATTATAAAAGAAACAAACCGGGGAACTCGAAGAAGCAAGAGAGGTCAGATGGTCAACCACTTTGTTCCCCTCCCTGCACGTGTGAGAGACTCTCACTTGGTTATTGAGCTGGAGCTTGCATTTCCTCATGGTGTAGGATATGGACCAGGGAATGGTGCCTTTACCCGTTAAGGCATTATGGACAATCCTGGAGTCAGTTTCCATCTCGCTGATGAGAATACCTTTCTCCTTGCAAAAGATAAGGCTGGATAGGGCCGCATTAGCCTCCGCCCGAATTGGAGAGCCACTTCCTTAAAAGGTCGAAAAAGCTAGAACTACTCTCCCCCGGGCGTCCCGCACAACCCCTCCTCCATGCATCATACCCATCCCACAGGTGCCGTCTGTGTTATGTTTAAGGCCATCCCTAGGAGGTAACCACCAGATCCAACTCCCCAGATGGTTGGCAATGTTCTGTGCACCTGCAACCCTCAAAGGGAAAAGAGCACCCAGGGATGGGGCCTCCTTCCTGATGGTACCGAGGCCAACCAAATCATGCAAAATCCACCTTGTTCTGGCCACAACCGCCCTATCAGAGGATAGGAACCCCTCATACCTGGCACGGTTCCTAGCCTACCATAACACCCAACACCCCACGATGAAAATGACCCGCCTCGCCACCAGGTCAGAGCCAGCTCCCAAGGCCCCCTGAACCCAATGCTCCAAGAAGACTTCGATGTTACATCCTGCATCCCCATAGTCTGGTAGAATACCGACAGATCTCCAAACCCCGCGTGCCCAACCACCCGTGAAGAAGATGTGGCTTATGCTTTCTTCACTTTTGAACACACAACATTGGCAGCAGGAAGCCATGCTGATCTCCAACCATTTGATATTATCGTCAGATGGAAGGGCGTTGTTCCGAAGACTCCATGAATGGAAGGAAAACTTAGTCGGTACTCCATTTCCCCAAACCAGATCACTCCAACCGTCATGATGTCCAGGGGAGGAAACCATCCTCTGGAACTCCTTCGAGCTGAACAACCCCGAGGAAGAGGGGGTGAAAACACACATGTCATGCTCATCATTCATAAAAATATCATCGAAAACCTCTTTCTGGTTTGCATCCAACATATATCTGAAGAACTGGGGATATAAACTCACCTCTCTGAACGTGATGGTGGGGGCTGGGCAACCCGGATACCCCAGCACAGAACCCGACCAATTAGTCTGCCAGAAGGAGATTAGGCCCTCTCCAATGATCCACTGGGACAGCGGGAGAAGCGTAGGGATAATATTACTCAACAAAAGTCCACAAAGACGACCCAATATTCAAGGCACATGCACCCCCAGCCATGTACCGTTGCATCATGAGCCTACCCCATAGGGTGCAACCCTCAACGATCACCCATGCAAGCTTCGCTCGAATGGAATGAATCGTAACCCCTAGACTCCTGACGTTTATTCCACCTTCGTCGCTGGGACGCGCCATCCTGCTCCATGACACCCAGTGCCTCTTCGCTTCATCTGTGACATCCCATATAAACCGCGCAAGTACTTTATCAATGGACCTGATCACTCCCTTCGGGACACTTACAGAGGCCAAGGCATGCACCAGAATTGCTGAAAGTACACTGTTCACCAATGTAATCCTCCCCCTGAAGGACAGGAAGCGATTTTTCTAGTTCAAGACTCGCTCTGTGATCCTCCCGACCACCTTGTCAAAGTCCTTGGTCTTCAACCTACCTGGGGAAATAGGTGCACTGAGGTATTCCATGGGGAACGACCCACGTCCCATACCCAGAATCCTCTCCAACCTTTCCACCCTACTCAAACTACACGAGCTATATACAAAGAAGTTTCTCTTACATTTGTTAACCATTTGCCCACTCCAATGCCCATACTCCTCCAAGATCCTGTTAAGCGCAATAAGAGATCCCCCTCCCCCATTCATGAAGATCACAGTGTCATCCGAAAACATAAGGTGTGACACCGTTGGTAAACCATACTTCCTCCTATATGGTGCGACACCGTTGGTAATCATCCACACATCCATTTGACTCATGGTGTGATCGATAGGACATGAAATGTGTGTTTTCAATTTTAAAATTAAATTTTTGTTAGAAACAAGTATTAACCACTAAAAAATGAGAAACACATGCTCAAATTCTCTTGATACTGTAGTAAAATGACCCATAAGTCATTTTTGATGTTTATTAATCAACCTCACTTCAATCTGACACATGGTGTGACCGATATTAATCAAGGTGTTTCATTACAGTTTAAAAATGACATTTTAGTAAATAAAATTTCACTCATTAAAAACCTAACAAAAAAACCTTGATTATCATTATATTTTATGGGAATGATCCATAATTAATTTTTTATGTGTAGGAACTATCCGGATAACAATTTGACAAAAGGTGTGGCTAGTATGTCTCAAAGTGATTTTTTTATTTAATATTGACATTTAGTTTAAAAAAACCATCACATACGTATCTCAAAGAAAATGTGATCAAATTTTCTTGATTCATTTGGAAAATGATCTTAAAATAATTTTTGTTGTGTATGAATCTAGCACACATTAATCTGAATCATGGTGTGATCAGTGTGACTCGAAGTGTAAGTTTTTATTTTCAACATGGAATTTTATTAATTTAGTATTTCATATTTTTGTTTAATTTATTTCATTATAGTATTAATAAAATAATATTTTTATATATTTACACACTTTTTCTCGATATGGGGTGGTTTGTTCGGCAACTGGTATCGTGATCAGAATTTTTTGAGAGGGGGTTAGGGTCCAAAGATAATGAAAATTTAATGTTTTTAAATTTGATAATTTTTATGATAAATTATACATAAAAATATAATTTTATAGACCACCAAATGAAATGTTTTTAATATAATGGGTTTTTATTTTCTTTTTTGATGTAAATTTTATTGATATTAAATTTTGTATTTGCTTCTATAGTGTGATGTGATTTTAATAGCTCACTTCCACATCATGGATTTTATCAACAATAGGAATCAATCTACTAAAGTGTCACATTATCAATGATAAAAATAGGGGATAAAGTATCCACTTTATTGGCATTAAAAACAGTCTTGATAAATGGACAACTTTATTAATGATAAACTAGCATCGATAAAGGACCCCCTTTTTCAATGTTTTTTTAATTCTCGTGAAGGGACAATTTATCAGTTCTTTTATAGTGCTGACAAATTTTGTTGGATTTTAAAGCCACATACAACATTCTTACCCAACACAATAAACCTTATCCCTATCCAACATCTTAAGTCATAAACACAAAATCCCCAATACCTTAACACATAACCCGTAACCATTAAAATAAAACTATAACCAAACTATATCTTAAATTCAAACCCTATAGGTTAATCTACATCTTAAATTATAATCCAAAACCTATATCCCAAAAAAAACATAATCCCTTATGCAATAAAACTAAACACATAATCCCCAAAATTTAATTCTTAACCGATGCACTAAACATGTCCCCTAATCTATATCATAAATCCTAAAATCCGAATACCCTAAACATTAATATGTGAACCATAACCTTAAAAAACCTATAACTTATACTAATTATTAAATTCAAAACCTAAATATAACCCTATACTAAACCTAATCCCAAAAATATATCCTAAATAATAAACACCAAAGACCATAGACCCTAACCATTAACCTTAAAACTAAACATATAACCCAATATACATTCTAAAATAATTAACCAAAATATAAAAAAAATGGGAAAAATACTCAAACTATAACCTAGATCTTATACACCAAATCCCCTAAACAAAAAAAAAATAAAATTAAAAATAAATATATACCGAACCAAAATTTATTCATTAATCTAATCAATAAACATAACCCCAAACCTGTATATTAAATCAGATACACTAAATAACCTATATGTTTCGATTTAGGTTGTATTTTTGGGATTAGGATCAGGTTTGGGTTATATATTTGCCATATAATTTAAGATTTAGTTTGGGAAATAGGTTTATTTTTAAGGTTTTGGATTAGATGTTAAGGTTTAGGGGATTTGGTGTTTATAATTTAGTGTGTAGGTTAGGGATCCATTTTAGTATGTAAGTTAAGGATTACATTTAGGGGATTAAGTTTTCTGTTTTATGGTATAAGGGCATATTTATTTTTTCTTGTGGTTATATATTTTTGTTAAAAATTTAATTTTTGTTTTAAGACAAAGGTTTTGAATTTTATATCTATTTTGGGTTATAGGTTAGTTATTTGGGTAGCGATTAGATGTTATGATCTAAGGGATTTTGTGTTTAGGATTTAGGATATATGTTGGGGATCAGGTTTTGTATGTATTCTAAGGACTAAATTTAGCCTCTTAATTGTTTATTTTCAATGTATATGATATTAAGTGTATGGTTTTGGGGTTATAGGTTTTGGTTTAGAATTTAAAATTTAGTTTTAGTTAAGAGTGTATAATTTAATATTTAATTTTTTATAGGTTTATTTTAATGCCAGAGTTTATGTGTTAAGGTCTAGAGGATTTTTTTAGGATTTATGTTATAGGTTAGGGATTTGGTTTTGGTTTGGGCTAGTGGTTTGGTTTTGAGTTTAGGATGTAGTTTATGGAGAGGCTCTTGAAATGATCTAGAAGCCTTTTAGGTTTAGAAAAGAGGATGTCCTAAATTATAACCATAATTTTGAACTTCAAATCTCAAGGAAATTAACACCTAACTTGTAAACATAAACTAATCCAATAAACCAAACCAAAAATAATACTTGACATACTCCTGAATCCAAATACCTAACCTACAACGTAAATCATAAACAAAAATCCCCAAGATATTAACTCCTAATTGATAACCATAAAACAAAACATATAACCCTACACTAAATTTAATCCCCAAATTTCTCCTAACACCTAATCTCTAACATAATTCTTAAATTTTATATACCAAAGCCCCTTCTAACCCATAATCATAAAAATAAACATATAATACAAACTATATCATAAATTATAATCTTATAGAAAAAAATACATCTTAAATTGTATAAATGAAACCTAAAACTAATCCCTAACTTAAAATATAATCCATTAAAACATAATCCCCTATACCTTAACACCTTACCTCTAACTATATACTATACAAAAAACTGAAACCTAAATTCTAAACCTATAACCTACTCCCCTAACCATAAAACCTAAATTTTAGTCTCTAACCTATAACCTAAATCCTAAACACCAAAGACCCAAGAGAATAACACTTAACCCATAACATTAAACTAAACTAATAAGAAAAACCTAAATTTAATCCGCAGCCTAATCATTAAAATTTAACTCCTAATTTTAAATACTAAACACCAAATCCCCTAGACCTTAACACATAACCCCTATAATTAATTCTAAACCTATAACCTAGAACTCTTTTTAATCCTAAACCTACCCCTATAGATAATCCCTAGCCAATGACTTAAATCATAAACAATAAATCCCCAATACCTTAACACCAAACCCTAACCTTAAAATAAGCTATATAAATAAAAACTAAATTTGAAACTCAACATGTTCCCAATACCTAATTCCAACCCTACATCTGAAATACTAAAACACCAAATCCCATAGAACTTAACACCTAACCTATATCCCAAACTATAACTTAAATTCAATAGCTATAAATTAAAAAACATATTAAATTCTAAAATGATAAGTAATACTACATCTTAAAATCTAATCGTATATAACCCAAAATAAATCTTAAATTAAAAACCTAAACATAGACCTAAAACCCAAATATACTCCTAATCCCCAACCTAAAACTGAAACCCAAAACACCTAACCCCATATACCTTAACACCAAAACCATAACCATAAAACTAATCTGATAACCCAAACCAAAATTAATCCTTAATCTACTCCCAAAACCTAATCACTAAATTTAATCATCAACATTCTTACTCAATATAATACCAATTTTATATCATAAATCCTAAACACCAAATCCCCATAGACCTTAACTCCTAATACTGTAATATTAAACCTAAACACAACGCAATTCCCCAATACCATAACACCTAACCATTAACCATAAAACAATAACTATAACCAAAATTTCATCTTAAATTCTAAATCTATAACCCAAATTCCCACTACAAGTTTAAACATATAACTCAAACTACTTATTAAATTCTAATCCTATATTACCCAAACTACATCTTAAATAATAAATTGTAACCTATATCCCAAACCTCATAATCTCTAACCTACAACCTAAATACTTAACGCCTAATACTCTGAATATTAACACCTAATGACTAAGAATAAAACTAAACTGAAAACAAAATCCTAAAATAATCCTTAATCTACACACAAAATTTAATCCTCCTCATGTTTCTTAAACCTAATACCAATTCTATATCTTAAAACATAAACACCAAAGCCCTCTAGACCATAACACCTAACCCCTAACCATAAAATATTTTAATCTTCATACTAAAACATAAATCCAAAATGCCTAATCCTCGAGACTATCACCCCTAAATACTGATAATAAACTTAACCAATAACCCAAAAATAAATTTAATCCTTAAACAACTCCCTAAACTGTAACGCCCGACCCCTAACCACGAAACTAAATTTACAACCTATAACTAAATTTAATCATCATTCTACTCTATAAACCTAGTCCCCAACCAATAAATTATATCCTAAACCACAATTCCCCAATACCTTAACATTGATCCCCTAACATTAAAACTAATCAAATAATCTAAACCTACATTTAGAATTCGATAACCGAATACCTAAACCTAATCCCAATCGTACATTTATCATCATAAAAAACCAAACACCAAAGACATTAAAACCTATAACATAAAATAAACACCATAATAAATTATAACTTGTATCTCAGACAACATATTAAATTCGAAACCCATAACCCAAACAACATCGTAAATTCTAATCCTATATATTCGAAGATACATATTATATTTTGAACTCCATACTATATCTAAAATATAATCCTAATCTATTACCTACAACTAATGTCCTAAAAATATAATCCATTATACCTTAATAACAAACCACTAAACTAAAAAATAAATTGATAACTGAATACTATATTAATCATTAATCTACTCCCTAAAAATTATATCTAATCTGAATCCAAATGTTACTCCTAAAAACTAATGTCAATACTATATCTTAAATCCTAAACCCCAAAACCACTAGACCTGAACCCCTAACCCCTATTCTTAAAACTAAACCTAATCAAAGGCCCCAATACCTTAACACCTAACCAATAACATTAAAATTAAACCTATAATAAAAATTACATCTTAAATTATAAACTATAACGTGAGGTCTATCTTAAATTCAAATCATGTAACTCAAACTAAATAAAAAATTCTAAACCTATATAACTCATACTACATCTTAAATTAAAAACCTAAACCTATAATCCAAACCTCCTAATCTCTAATCTACAACATAATTCATAGAAACCTATGCCCATAGACCT
Source organism: Viscum album (assembly GCA_963277665.1). Lineage (NCBI taxonomy): Eukaryota > Viridiplantae > Streptophyta > Magnoliopsida > Santalales > Viscaceae > Viscum > Viscum album. The sequence continues at coordinate 489,278,487 of OY728167.1, read as the reverse complement.
TAACACCCAATACCTACACATAAAATTAAACCCAAAAAATATATATTAATAATTAATCTATTCCCTAAACATAATATAATATCCTTGTACCCTCATTTCCGAATCCGGTGCTAAAATCATAAAATTAACATTTATGGATTTGATACCAATAAATATGACCCAATTTCAAACATCCAAAACATTCAACATAAAAAGGAAACATAAGATCACATAAATATCCATGTAACTTTTAGGTTTGGAGTTTTAGAGAAACAGAAACAACTCTCAAATAAAAATACCCAAGTCTTCTAGTGATCATTATTCCTATTATACCAAACTTTTATATTTTGTATACTAAGTCTTCAACATTATTCTTGATGATCCTAAAAACCTGTGAAAAACATTTAAAATGTGATATTAAAAAAATCTCATTACAGAATATATAAAGGATAAAATAAACCATTCAGTCAGTTTAAAAACTATATATTCATAAAATAAAGTTTTTCGTTAATATAATAAACATTTATCCCTAATAATCACATAATTACACATAAAATAAACTTTACTACCCAAATATTTTCATAAAACACTTTATAAGAAAAAACAAAGGTAAAATCGTAATCATGGTGGCTTATTTAGAATACATGAGAATCCTTGTAAACATTTTTTTGTAAAATATAAATTTTTACCAAAAAGGTAATAATTATTTCTTGAAGTAAAATGATCATTAGATTAAATTATGAAAAAAATTCCTTTAAAACTCATTTTAAAGATTATTAAAATAATGTATATACCTCCAGACATTATTTTCATCCATCTCTTACAATAACTATTATAAATATCCAATGCATTCGAGGGCGCTATCGAGATCACCTATTCATGGAATATAATGGAAACACCCATTCATGGATTATAGAGAAACCACCCATAATTATTTTATAAAATAACCACCAATAATGGGTTTATAGTGTAACATCTCTTCATTATAAAAGAATCCAAATAACCATAACATATTCATAACACCTGAAATCTTTAATAAAACATTCTTTACACCCATAAGAAAAATATTTATAGACATCAAATATCATGTCCACATAAATATGTTTTTGAAAATAATAAGAATCAATAGAAATAGTATTTTTAAGAAAGAAATAAATATTTTATAGGAATCCAAACATCAAATAATTATTCTAGATCTTGGAAAACTCATTGATGACTTATTCATTAAAAAATAACATTCCTTTTACCTTTTTATTAAAACATTTATTATAAACTACATAAAAGAGTCAATTAGAAAACCATTTAGGGAAAATATAGCATGCCATAAAATTCCCTTTATAATTAATTAATTTCCATATAAATACATAGATAAAATAATTTTAATAATATAGACATAAATGAAAATTATTTACAAAATATATATTGGAAAAATTTCAAATGAGGTTTTAAAAGTAATGTGTCTCTTACCTTGAGTCCAAATCATCATGTATACTCTTTATCTTCCTTAATAATACACATAAGTTAACTATTTTATCACATTATATACTTTATAATAATTATTATACCTTTTATTTTATTTATTACCATTTTATATACAATTAATTAATCAGTTAATTTTATGATCGATGGTTAGATGATATTGGGCTCATATGTTGCAAATGAATTTAGTAACTTGACTATGGTACAAGGGTATATTATTCCTTAATATCCAGAATAAAAATCATTAAATATTTATAATTTCTATAAATTAATTATGCTTTCTAAAATCAACCATGATTTAGCATTATGAAAAATGAATTATGTTACAATCATTTTTATGGTAGGTCCCACATATGCATGAGCAACGTTCCCAATTTTAAATGATCTTGAAGGAAAGAAGGTAATTATTATTGTTTATTTCCATAATTAATTGTATATAATAAATATAATATTAAAATTTTAAATAAAATTATATATATCATCCCTATGATGTGGTGATGAAAAATGAATCACATAGTTTTGTGGGGGTGGTTTTCCACACATGCAAACGAATGATGTTATTGTTTCCAAAATGATAGAATTGTAAAAAATTATAAGATGTATTATCTTTACATAATGATATATATTTAATTAATATCATTTATACACATTAAACCCATCATTATAACTAGCCACAAGGTATGGTGATGGAAAAAAAATTAAAGTAGTTCGTAGGGAGGTAGTCTACCATACCCATAGATATGGGGGATGAATATAGATTTTTCAGAATAATTGATATCATCTCATTATATTGAAGATAATGAATATTTTATTTTATCATGATTAAATATGATTTTAAGTATATAGAAGAAGAAAAAAATTAAAATGATTGGTCAATAACAATATGTCTTCCTCACCCAAACTCTATAGGATTATACCTAAATCCTTCATAGGAAGGTTTTATAATAATATAAAGTCGTCTTAAACATGGGTATTGTTGTTTGGGATATATTTGAGTAGGTATTTTCGAAACTAAATTTCTCAAAAGTAGCATGGAAGAGAGGAGAGGTGGTACCCTATTATAAGAGAGGGGAGGGGAAATCTTAAAATTTCATAAAGTATTAAATTAATATAAATTATTTTTTCTCCAAAAGTTGAGAAAAAATGATATGTTACAATGATATGATGATTATGGATCGAAATACTATCATAAAATAATTTTTTTAATATTATATATTTTTTTCTTCACCCTTATCTCTTTGTTTTAAGCCATGTTAAACAATTAGAAAATTACAGTGATATCAATGTTTTTTCCTCTTTAGGGGTCAAGAAAGTTTCTATAAAGGGAAAAGTTACCTCTAAAAGGAACATGTTTGATCTTATAAACCATATATCATTATCTTATATGAATATCATATTTTTTATAAATTTTAAATCATTGAATAAAATATTTTTTATTATAAAATATATTTAATGTCATTTTAGAAACTGTTCATTTCATTTGACATTGAAAACAACGTGACAATAATGGAATTATAATATAAAACTTTCAAACATATCTAATATGCTATATTTATCAAAATAATTTTTTGAACACTATAAATCATTCAAAAATATTACTTTTAGATTTTCACTATTTTGATACTCTTTACATAAAGACTGTATCAGTGTTGTGTGAGACTTTTCGGTAATTATTTCATCACTAAAAAAACTACCATCACAAAAATAAATAAATTAAGTTCAATATAAATCTTTATATACAAAAAATATTTATATTTACTCACATATATATCAGGAAAATTGATTGAATTTTATATTTTTACTTCTTTAGCCTTGCACAATCATTGCATAATAATTCAGATTATTCACATGTCATATAACTCAAAAATTAATTTATATACATAAAAATCATCAATAATAATTAATATTGACTAAAGAAGTTGATCAATGACTTATCCCTTATATAATATTTTCTTTAGGAAAGAAACTATGGTTTTTTGGGGTTGTGAAAGCACTACATTGACATTGTAATTGATTTTTTTGTTTATCATGAAATAAATTAAAATATATATGTTTTGAATTATTTTTGAATTATATTTTTATTATATTATAGTAAATTATTTCTTCATAAATTTAAATAATTATTATATCATTTTTACGCCTTGGTGATATCATAAATGATACAACATTTAATAAAAACTATATTTTTACTATTCACTAAAAATTCAACTTCTTCAGAAAAAAGTCAAAAATTAATCCTAGGATTAATTTTAAAATCTAAAAAATAATTTCTATTTTATCTATCTCAGTCAGTATAAGTGGATTAAATTAAATTTATTTTAAATGTATAATAAACAATGGCAACCAATTTTTAGAAAATTGTGTTTTTAGCCCGAAAAAAACTTATACCAAAAATCAAGTATTAAGATTATTACTATGTAGTTAATTAGATTAATTACAACTAAAGAGTTATTATCTAAATTTAATTTTAAATTAAAATCATAATCATATTTTTAATTAAGATGAATGATTTTTTATAAAAACATTATTTTTTTACTCTTCATTATAAATTAATCCTTATAGAAAAATTCAAATATTTTACCCTATGATAATTTTGATGTGATTATTTCAATAATTATATCCATTTTACAGATTAAAATTAACATAAATACCAAAAAAATTAGTATTCTCTCATAAAATTCAATACAAATTATTTTTTAAGAAATCATATATTTGAATCATAAAATAACATTACTAAAAATTGATTGATTATTTCATAAGAATTAATCAATTAAAATGTATCGAGTATGAAAGTTATATATATTTCATAATTTGATTGTTTTTATTCATACATCCTAATTGAAAAGAAATGTTATAATGAATATAATAAAATATCATGGCTCTTTTATGATCGGTGTTGCGGTATGTCTACCCTATGAACATAGTGTTATTTTTAATATCATATGGGTTTAAAACTTAATCCCAAAATTTAATCCTCTTCCTACATCAAGACCTCATCCCAATGCTACATATTAAATCCTAAACACCAAATCCCCCTAGACCTTAACAATTAACCCCTACCTTTTATCAAAACTTATAACTAAAACTACATCTTAAATTTTAATCCCATAACCCAAACTGGATCTTAAATTCTAACCATATATCCCAATATAAATCTTGAATTCTATTTATAAACATATAAACAAAAAAAATCTAATTCTTAACACCTAAGTCTTAAAACTAAACCTATGACCCTTACTATATATTAAATTCAAAACCTAAACCTATTACCCAATCCTAGACCTAATCTCAAACACCGTAGACCTAAAATTTAAACCTATAACTGAAAATACATTTTCAATTGTAAACTTTTAAACCAAAATAAATCATGAATTATATACATAAAACCTATACCTTAACACCTAAACAATATTAAACCAATATCCCAAACCTAAATTCTAAACTTATAACCAACTCACATAACCATAACACCTACATTTTAATCCATGTTCTATAAGTAAAATCCTAAACAACCAGTCCCCTATAGAACATAACACCCAACCCTTAACGTTAAAATAAACCAACAAACAAAACCTAAATTTTATCATTTTCCTAATATCTAGACCTTCACACCTAAATTTAAATCCTAAAAACCTAACCCCCTTAACAATAACAACTAACACTTGACATAATAAATAATCCTTTAACCCAAACATAAATTTATTCCTTAACCGAATCCCTAACCTACAATATAAATCCAAAAAACAGAATCCCCTATACATTAAAACCAGAACTAAAATGTTAAAAAAATAAAATTGAAATTTGATCGTCAACATAATTTATAATCTTAATCCAAATCTTACAACATAAATCCTAAAAACTAAATAGACGGAGACTTTTTATCTAAAGGAATGTTGAATTTAAAATGGTCAATCATAAGACCAGAAGTTCTAAAATTCATACATTTAATTTTTTTATGGAAGCTTTCATCTGAGTGTCTACTATGGATTCATATATATCATAAATCAGAAAATTATTAATATTAAATTAAAATCTCAAGAACAAATTTATTAGAAACTATAATCACAATCTCAATGAGGGGATAACTATAGTACACCTCCACAAAAAATCTTTAAAATTGGAAATATAATGAAATAATTGTTTATTCATCAACCAAAATGGGTCTTCATAGAGCGAAACCAAAATATTTGACGATTTACAGGTGAAACAAAAAATTAGGCATCCGATTTAAATTGATAGTCGGGAGACCTATTTTTCATTAATTCTATATCGAAAATGGGATCCTGGTCATGAATTATTATGCTTATCATTTTTAGTGAAGCAAATTATAGGCCATAAGATTTCATTTTAAGCTCATTATCGAAAAATGGTTGAAAAAACCCTTACCTATCGAACTGGACTACCATCCACTGAATGCCTAATTATGGAAGACCAGATTTTGTAGATCCTATAGCTTGTACATATTATCCTTAATAGGAATCACTAATCAAGAAAGTATTGACTGTCAGAACTCTACTGTTTAATCCTCAATATTTATTTTTCAATACAAATTCTAGGGTACCATTTCTGAAAATTATTTCATCATGGGAAGAATAATCTTGATAATAAGAGAGAAACATGTATTTCAAGCCATTCTCAACCCTTTTTACTTTAATGATCATTGAAACATTTTGGTTCTTCAAAGTATCATAAGTTATATCTTTATGAAATTTTATAGAAACTTCCTTCACACCATCAAAAAAAATCACATGTGTATTTATGATCTATGTTGAAAAATTAACTTTACTCAAACCATTAGAAGCTTCGATAATATTATGAGTTCAAAAAATACCTCTCATGGATAAAGACAACACTTTGAATCAAAACCCATAAAATCAAAACCCTCATTACCATAAGGATTTATGAAGAGGAGATCTATAAAACTTACCATTTACCTCAACATTTAATTATAATAATATAATTAATATATAAAGTATTTTCCAATTATTTTTATATTAGAATTAATTTATAATGAACTAGATTGTTATTAAAAATAGTATAATCAATAAATGTTAAAGATATTGTTAATTATTAATTAATAATACATGCAAAAATAGTGAAATTAATAATAATTATTTTTGTAACTCACTAGGGATAGTGGAAATACAAAGAAAACCACACACACACCTGGCATGTCTCGATCTCGATACATCAGTCTCACCACCACCAGGAAATGTAATAAAATATTATTAATAATCTTATGAAAAATTAGTAATTAAATATGATACAATTAAAAATAATGCAATTAATAATAACATTAAAATTATTATAAATATATAATATAATTTATAGTAATATAATATAATTAATGTTTTATAGTAACATGATTAATAGCTTTATACTTAATAGCGTAATATAAAATATTATTTAAAATTAAAAATTATTGAAAATAATAAAATTTTGTATATATTTAAATTCTATTTATTTTAATAAAATTAATAATAAAATTAATGATAAATAATAATTCTAGCATATAACATATTTTTTGTATAAATTTCATTGAATTAGAGATGTTATGTTTTTTTTGAAAAAATGATTTTTTTTATTCAATCTATTTATTATTTACTGTATTTATAAAAAAAATATTTTTATTTTTTTTATTTCACACCAATTATCTCATTATAATTTATATTATACCTATACATTAAATTTTATAAGCTTCAAAATTCACCAAATTTAATATTTTTGATTATAAATGTTACTTTTTGAAATAACATTGTTTTATGTCATTCGATTAATTTTTTATAAGTATTTTTGTGTTTTTTTATTTTCAATTATTTTTTTATTTTCATAGTAAATGTTTCAAATTTTATGTATTTTGGATTCAAATTTTATACATCATATTTTTTCAAATTAAATTACATGATACATTATGAGGTTTTATGTTTGTGACTTTAAAGAACAAGTGACTTTGAAAGGTTATAAAATATAAAATATAAATACAATAAATATGTATTTTAACACATTGATTATACACTTAAAAAAATGTTTAAATCATAAATTATATAAAAATAATATACATAAAGTAATTAAAATGACACAAAATATTATTGTTTCAAAACATAAAATTTATAAGTAGTCACACTATTAATTACTTTTTTTATATTATTAAACACATTACTAATAATTGTATATTATATTAGTAATTATTATATATAATAAAATTATATATATTATTTAAATTATTTACAATTAATAATGAATAATGAATAATTATATAATTTTTTAATTGTTCATCCATTGGAGGGGGTGCGAATTGTCCTTATTGGACCATGAGTGTGTGTGTTGTTTTGTTTCATGGATCCTACAAAAAATTAAATACATAAATAAATTATTTTATTAATAAATAATTAATTATAATATTAATGAAAAACTACATTATAATTAATTAAAAATCATTTTTATTAAATACAATATTTTACTCTGTATTGAATTTTTTTGCCATTAGGCCTTCGAGTCATGTAATGAGTTTCCCGTCAACCAATTTAAAAAGAGGTGTTTACTTTGATTAATAAATAGGGGATTGATCCCATACCATTTCAATTGTATTTTGTTAACATAGTGAACCATGGATTGGGAAAATGAAATCCATAGTCCAAAAATTTTGATTAAAAAAACACACACACAAATCATGTTCACTACAAAACAAATTACTTATACCAACAAATTTTTTAAGAGATGACATATCTCTTAGTGAAACTGAATAATTACTATAGATATTATGGTATATTTGTATTTATTTTAGGTACCAACAATTATTTTTACTGATAGATATATCTGTTGGTATTGATCATTTAATACCAACAAATTATTTACCAATATTAAAATCAACTTTTTCACCATACTAATACCATCATTTGTTTACTAAAATATAAATTTGTTATTAATAATAATTTTTACTAAATTTTTTTTCCATACATAAAATTTATTATAATAAACAATTCATTGATAATAAAAAGTTAATGGATACGAAATTTTTTATATAGATTATTATTTTTACGACCAAAGTAAATATTTACTTTTATAGGCTTTATTAAAAATATTTCATTATTTTATTTTAATTTCTAATTTTATTTAATAATCAAAAGTACTTATATTTTATAATTCCTTCCATTTAATAAACTATTAAATAATTTTTATTAAAATTGAAACCATTACGATATTTGACTGTAATGAACATAACAAATAAAACCATGATAATCAATAAAAAAATTAATAAAAATAAATGAAATATAAGTAATTAATAATTGATATTAAGATGTTGAAGTTCTATTTTTTATTATCAGACACAATATTCCTTTTTATAAAATTTAAAATTTATTGTATTTATTTCGAAATAATGAATAATGTAATTCGTAATGGGTTTTTAAATAATGAAATTTTATTTATTTATTATATTTTGATATTAATTTTTTTATATATTATATTAATTATATATTATATTTATTTAAGTTTACAAAATTATTATCTTGTCTATTTAAATATATAATAATTATATTAGTAATTTAAAATATAAAATTTAATTTGATATTTTATTTCCATAATTTATTATTTAAATCACACGCACACACAATATATTTTGATTTTTTGGATTCTCTGATCAGCTCTGACACCCACAGTTCATGATCCTCTTCAATTCTCCCACACCCACACTAGGTCTCCCATGGTATTAAATCTTCATCACGGGAGATTCCATCACACATTCACCTCCATGATTCGTTCTCCCACGAGTGAAATAAAAATCTTCTTCCTTGAGTACCCTCTAATTCATGTACGAGTGACACCGAATCCCTTTTATATCCTGAAATAAATTTTCTTTAATCCTTATGGATTCCCGTTTTCTCACCATAAGTGGCACCAAAATATACTTTTGATTCACATCTTCCTAGTACGCCCTCTTCCATCAAATATCCAGAACACCAATATTCCCTCATCCCCTTACTATTTATATGACCAATATTCTACTCGGCATTCTTCTAGTGTACCCAACCCACCAAATCAAATGACTTGAAACCTTAATTAGATTTCATCCCCTATTTATTGTTTTTAATGCAGATTTAAAACACATCCCTTTACCTTGACAAGAGTTCCCTTTCATACAGTCTTAACTGAAGGCTCATTTTTTTTTCTGATGTGGATCCCAAAATATTTCTTCATGGTGTCTATATAATCCGAGATGTTTAACTCAACGATCCAAAACTAACAAGAGTCAAGAATATCATTTGATACGATTGTGGTGTTTATACTAGCCAACCCAGTAACCCAAATCTATGTTAAGGGTACATTTAGTTTCCCTTCACACACATTCCTTGGATTGTCGTTACCTTGATTGTCTAATTTTCATCGCATGACTTGAACCCACATTCTTCCCCAAATTCATCCATTTCCTCTTATTTTTGTAACATCATGTTTTCTATATAATTTTTTTACTTCTATACCATCCATGAACATATTATTAAATTGTTAATTATATTTTTTTATGTATTTTCTCTCTTAAAGTTGACTAAATGTGATCTATTTGTTTGAGTTGTTTATTGTGTGTTTTTATAATATCGACGCTCAAAATATTTTTGAAGAGTTCTGGATAGGTAATTTCACATATGTTATATATGTATTCCTTCGAATTGATTAGTTTTGTTTTAATATGTTATTTAACATATAACTAACTTTTTCGTTTCTAGGTTATCAATCAATGTGTATCCTTACGAATATCACCAAATTTTTATTTTATTATTAATAAATATTCAACTATTCCCCATTGTATATTTTTTCAAATATTCGTTTTTATAATGTTAAAATCATTGCATACTATTTTCAACTGTTCATAAATATTTAAATTTGATATGATATGATTTTATGTTTTTCCCCACCAATTAATTCTGTATTAATTTCATTCAATTTCAATCCTGTGACCATATTTACTAATTTTAATTCTATAAAAATAATTTACTTTGATAGTCCTTTTTTCATGTAGAGTTGTTTTTTTAATTTTCTCTTATCTATGTCAACCTATTCACTATTTTCAATGAATATTCATTAAAAAATTAGTTTTAACTTTTCTTTTAATTTAATGTTTAAAAATTCTATTAAATTTACCATATATTATCATTGTACAATTAATAGATAATGGAAAAAATTTCACCAAAATCATCCAAATACAATGATAGTTGTAAGGAAGAACCATTACATACAAGAATTTCAATGTTAAAAAAACGAAAAACTTGTACTAGTTCTTAAAGCTATGCATTCAATAACGACAATAAAAAAATACATGACATTTTCTATGTTGATACAAATTCAAACATGGACATATGTTCAAATAGTTTAGATAAATTACAATTATCAATTTTACATGTTCATGTTTTGTTTGGTTACCTTCCTTTAAATCAACATACTCTTATTTAATATTATCTATATGTTATCCAATAACTAATTTTTTGATTACTAGGATTGAAGAAAATCAGTGAGTCCCACTGTTAGGGTTTCACCAGTCATATAATCCCTAGGTTCTGATTTTATCCCTTTTTATTTATTTGGGTATTAGGGCTAGGGAGGAAAAAAACATAGACATGTTACTGCATACATGTGCGAAGTCAATGGATAAATTATTTTTTCAAGGATTCCAACACATTTCCCACTCATTGAATTTTATTCTTGTTTCTTTTAACCATTTTAGAAAACCATGTAAAATTATTATTCTTATTTATTGTTCAAATTTCTCATTCTGTTTGATTTTTATCATAATAAGTCCAAAAATATTGAAGAAAATTATTTTAATTAGTTATTATTAGAACTTTTTTTAGTAATTATAATATTATAATGTGGTTTAATTTTAGGATTTGTTTGACATAAAAAGTTATTTTTTGTCATGTTTTATAATTAAATTTTCTTGTCATATTGTATGGAATGTGATTTGGGATTTCAAGACTCTTTAATCCTCTATATGATCTAATCTTGTCCCTATAATCTAGGTATTGAGGATCAAGAAGAAAATAATACAAACATGTTGTGGAAGACATGTGTGAAGTTGGTGGGAATTTCTTTGTTGTCACTCCTATAATTAGTTAAGGTAATATTATTAGGATGCATAATACTTCCTTCCCTGTGATTAATCCTACATCAATTACAATGATTTTCCCAAGTTAGGGATCTTTCATTAATTGTACATGGTGGGGAAAATGGTGATGACTTGATTCAATTACCTCTAATATTTTTAAATGATAGTACATGTGGAAACTTTTAATGACACATATTAATGAATTTTTAATAATTTGTGTATAAAATGTTTTGCTGTAATTTATACATAACTTTAGTGAGAAACATCAATGTTGTTTATTTATACAATGTAAATAATTTCATTTCAACACCACATATTTTGTGTCCTTATTTGTAATATTAGACCCTTCTTGAATTAGGGTAATGATGCAGTTATTATAAATGGGAAAATGGTGTTGAATTTCCTCCATAATTATTTATTTGAAGGAGACTTTTTATTTCATAATTTTGAAATACACTAAGTGTTTAAAACACTTACTAAAAATTGATTATATGTCATTCAAATTATTTAAAAACAATAAAATTTTTGGTTACTCTGGGATTGTTGTGTGATATGATTTTAAATCCGTGAATTATTTATATACATGTATTGAATGTAATTACCTTTTAATAGGTATACCATACTATTTTTTCCCAATTAAATCCTTTTCCCATGATCTAAGGTGCTTCATAGATGAAATATCACTCATCTTACTTGTCATTTGTCTTTCCATTTTCTGTTTGAATGGTTGGTTTCCAAATCTTCCCCAAATACAATGATCCCTTGATTTAAAGGCTCGCTCTAGAAAATAAAATTAAAAATGTCTTTTTGGGGACCAAACATGCCTTATTTTATTTATTCAATTCATTTTTATGGAATTTTTTATTTATGTTCATTTTATGAGTTCTATATTGCTGAAACTATAGAGAATATGAAATCAAGTTAGAAGGTAGGCTCTTATAAATTGTATCATCTTATTTCTTGTACAAATCATACTCAACTCATCCAATATTTAATTCATTAAATCCATTCCTTCTATTAGTCCATTTACAGGTGAGTAAAAATTTATAAAAACATTAGATAAATAATTTTATTTATTTAAGTAAAAATAAAATTTAAACTAACATGATATCTTATTTTTCATGAGATTATTTCACTTTAATTGGGAAAAGATCCCAAGATTTTATTTCCCTACAACAAATATTACTACATTAGAATAAAAGATGATAATTGACCTGTAAATGAAAAATTGTATATATTTGGAATTCTTGGTTTTTTAAGAAACAAAATTTTGATAAAGACCTTGGAAAAAAAATTTCAAGGAATTTTGTTGCCTCACCATCTAAACTCTGACATTATGAAAAACCCTCCAATTAGCTATACTGAACAAGTGATGTGGCGATGAACATAAATCCAAGAGACATGATAAACATTGTGTTCACCCTTTTTTGTGATGTTCTAATAGATACTGGACCCCCTTCCATATATGGTGTCAAGATACCTAAGAAACTACCACATTGTGCATACCATCAACTCAATTATAGTAAACAACACCATGGTGTTACTGGTTGATTTTTTTTTAATTTATTTGGGGTACTGTTCTGTTTATTCTCACTATTATTTTTCAACATTAACTTGTATTTGTTCATGGGATATGAGACTATGGTTCCATTATTTATTGTTTTTTCCATAGAAATTAATGGAATAGTTAGTGGTGATTTTGATTAAATTAGATGGTAATGTTTACTTTGGATCATTAAAATTACCATTATATTTATTATATAATAATTATATTAGATATATTATATATAATTATATAAATATATAAAATATATTATTTCAGTCATAGATATTATTATACAAATTTATTTTTAATATATAAAATTACATTACAAACGGATATTATTGTTGGTGTTTCATAAAATGAAATATAAAATGATATGGTTAATAATATTAGTGAAAAAATATATTGTTTGTAATACTATCATCAACAGATAAATATGTTGGAAAACATTTTGACCATCACATAAATTATATTTTGGAAGTATTATAATTATAATATAATTATTTTATCTTTTGTAATAACATTTAGTAACAATGTTTTTATTGACAATTTAGTGGCAGTGACGTATGTGTTGGTAAAATGTTTTACCAACTAAAAATATAGTTTTACCAATAGTTATTCCCCTATTGGGAAAAGATAAATATTTTTTACAAGGAATAAATGGCCGAAAATGAAACCAAATTTACATTTCCCAAAAAAAAAATCAATTATCCAAGTGGTTATAACCACCATGCAGAAAGAGTGGGATTTATTCAGAAATTGCATCATCTCAGAAGCCATGTCAATCATTGGATTGTTATTCTCATAGATTGATTTCAAAAATTTCAATTTTTAAATCATCAGTTCGATCCCAAAAGATTGAATCAAGATAAAAAAATCTTTTTAGCAACAAAATATTTCATTGCTTTAATGTACACCATGTAAAAAACTATTTTCCATTACACAAAGTACCCCCTTTAATGTGTAGAAAGAGAAACACAAGAACAATATAACGAGGAGCCTTGAAACTTCACATTAAAATAAACTATGATTCTATAGAGGATATTATACAAGGGCCAAAATCAACTCCAATCGTACCTTGCACACCAGTTCTAGTGGTTATTTCATATGCCAACCAAAAATAGTCTGGTCATAAGTGCAGCTTGCACTCTAGTAGAATCTTAAATCTATTTAAGTGAAATATTCCACCCCAGAAAATAATGGGTGATATATCATCACGAGCCAAACCATTCCACCAATATTGCATTTCACATTCAATTAAATTTATTAAGCACATTTTAGTATATTTTCCAGAAATAAAACATTCAAAAAATAAATCCCTAATTGAATCATCTTCAAATTTTATTATACACCCAAGAATTTGTTTTTAGAATCATTATTAAACATTTTTGACTATATCGAATGTTCTGAAATCCTCACAGACACCACCATTTATAAAAGAACCACTTATAGTTCCTAACTCAAGAACCATAAAACCATAAATGATTCAAGTTACATAATCATTGATCAAATATTTTCAACGTACAAGATCAAGGTTCAGATGCTAAGGACCAAAGTCTATAGCTCAATTGGAGATGCTAGAGAATCCAAAAAATGAATCTAAAATATTAAACACCTAAAGACATGAAGCCTTAACTTTTAAATGTCTCCCATATATCTCTAGATGACATACACTTAGCCAAAGAAACCATAGGGCTAGGTTTAGGGTCGAAGAATAATGTTGTGATAGGCCCATGACCACCCCTCACTAGCCATGAGGGAATCATCATCTACTCCAGGTTTTGAATTCATTCCACTGATTTTCATGGTCATCTTAGTCTTCATTAAAGGAAACATCCTCCATATTAATTACATTAGTACTATTAATTAATACCTTTAAAATAAATATTAAACAATTGTTTTATTTATAATTATAAATTTTTTCTGGTTTTTATTTATTCATTGTTAAATATGATTAATGATTTATTATATTAATAATTGAAAAAAATTTAGAAAATCAATAATTCTTAATTGTGTTATAATTATTTTAAATTGTTGTATATATTATTAATAAATATAAATTAAATTATTTAAAATTTTGAATTATATTATTAATTATATATAATAATTACATTTTACTTATATTATTATTACTTGTTAATTATTAATGATTTTTAATCTAATTATTAATGAAATTATTAATTTATTAATTATTGTAATTCTATTAATTTATTAATAATTATTAATTATATTACATTATATACAATGATTAAAAATTATTAATTATTGGAACCTCATATTTCTCCCTTCTGGAAAGACTTACATGGTCTCCCTATCAATCTCTTCAAGAGGGATTTTCTCTTAATTATTGTGAACCTTATTTGAAAAACTATTAAGCTTGATTCAACCACCTACAATATCTTAAGAGCCTCTATTGAAAGGATATGCATCGAGGTGGACATATCTAAACTTGTACCATCTGTCAGTTTGACACAAATTGAAGATATGTGTTTCTATCAAAAGGAAACCAATGAAAATATTTGAAATTATTATCTTTCATGTTTAAATTTTCGCCACACATTTGGGTCTGGTGGGAAGTTATTCTCCAAAAAACCTAATTCACTACCATCCTTTAGGAATAAGGAAATCTAGGATGAAAAGGAGTAGCATGGGACTCTAGGTTGTTTGAGTGATAAAGATTCATATAGGTTCTCCCCTAATTAGAATGGGGCTAAAAACCCTATTGGTCCATCAAAACTGAATCAGATTATGTCAACCAAGGTTGGGTATATTTCAGAATTTTTGAATATTTTTTATGATTACTAATCACCTTATAAGGAGATGGTAAAAATGATTTATTACACTAACATCTTAATAGAACACCACTCCACTATGGGGGAGGTATAAGTGGGTAATAGTGATTCAAGTTAATCAAATGATGACCTAGTTGAACAACCACATAAAATTGAAGAAGTATTCTTTCACTCATGTGTTATGAATGTTATTAAACCAATTTTTTTATTATAATTTATATATCCCTCCACTTATATGGAAGGCCTATAAGAAAAATAATTACTCTATATTTTAATGAAATATTGTTACTAGATCCTCTGGGATTTTCATTAAGGAAATTCCTCCTCAACCGACTGTTGAGAGTCCATCTTCACCGTTAGATGAGAATAGAACCACCTCTTCCACTGAATAGGACTAGATTAATGATAAAATAATTTATAATAATCTCACTCTTTTTATTAACGAGGCCCTGAAGGATGAAATTTAATCCAGGTTAGATTAATAGAATGTGCTGGATTTTCATGATATAGAAATAGGGGAATATTTGTGGACTAATTTGTTGATATTAAGGTGTGCATGTTTGTAGAGGTGAATCTAGATTTGACAGGAACCTAAATATTTATTACCAAAAACCTATATGGGAGTAGTGTTATTGTATTTTTTGATTGATGTTGTGGAAGTTTACTAATCATGGATGACTAAGAGGCTTCCATAACTCTAGTGAAAGGAACCTCAATAACTGATATATATTAGATATTCATTGATAGACACCTCAATATGTTTTACATTTATTGAAATTTACATCCTTATTATGCATTCTTGGTTCTCTTAAACCTATTTAATTATAATTACTATTATCATATATATTTTATTATGCATATATTATTCAATTTATATTGTGTCTTAAGGATTTAGTGGAATAAGTTACTATATATTATTAGAGAAATAAGTTACTATATATTTGGGATTATATATTTCAAGATATTCATCAATTGAGGGTCATTTAATATCTATTGAATGATGATCTTTTTTGTGGCTTGTGAAAGAAGGTGTCAAAATTTTCATGATGATAATCACATTTGACATCTGGAATTATCCTCTTGTATTCTAAATTTGGAGAACATTGTTTGGGTCTACCATTTGTTGATTTTTACTTCAAATAAGGATGATAATTTTGATTACCTATTAATAATTAAAATTATGATACAACAAATTAGTTTTTAAGACACTTCATTCCCTAAATGCCTCAACCATGAAGATAATAGAGGATATTCACATGTGAACTAATCATGGGAAATGATTGATACCAATGTTTTATTATATTTAATCACATAAAAATCTCAGTAGTTTTGATAGAGGGGTATCATTGGATAGATTTTTGGTAGTGTACTAAAAAAGTTAGGTTATTGAAAATTTCTCATGGGGTTCTTACAAATTATTTTTATTAGTTGGAAGAAGATGGAGGATTAGATATTTCTTTTGCAGGTAAACATTGTGTGGGTTAGATATATTATGTTTTTTCAAAAAGACTCATTGGAGATCATGGGTATGTGATAAAATTTCATTTAATTGTTAAATATACCAAGAGGACATGATGATCAATAGAAGTTGTTTTTTCTTCTATTTGTAGAATCAGTGATCTATGATGATATTTGGAATTATTTCTAATCGCATTGGATAATAGAAGTTCCTTTGCTAACATGATTCTAGTTGATAAATATGGAGACATTGTCGTTAATTCATACTCTTGAGGACATAACATTTAAGAAGAAATTATGACAATTTGATCACGTTTACTATTAATGGTTTATTGTGTGGTTTTCCAGGACAAATAAAGTAGTAAATTCTTATAGAGTCTTTGTTTTGTGAAATTTACTTATAATACCATATTTATATATTGGTGTATGATCATTGCACCTTGTGTAAAAACATTGTTCTATTTTTTATTTTAATAATTTATTTAGAGAGTGACATGGACTTCCGACCCACCTTATGATCCATTTCTATCTAATTACAAATTACTTTTAAATTATATAGAAAATATTTTTCAATTATCTATTTAGTTAAATTATAATTTAATTTGTTGTTTTATCTAAAAATTAAGTTATTAATTTAATTATTAATGTGTCTATTTATTATTAATTATCATATTATTTTTATATAGTAATCAATTTATTATATTTATTTAAAATTAATTACACCAAATTTTATTTTTATTAATAATAAATTTAACAAATTTGAATTATAAAATTAGTTATTATAAATAATTTATTATTACTAATATTGTATTATAATTTGAATATTTTGGAAAGGTGGAATGTGAGACCCACATTGAAAAATTGGAAAGGATGACAAGTATGACACTCCTATAAAATGGTGGGCATATTGGAATGCTCGAGCCCAATCCATCGGATGATGTTAGAATAAATGATGGTGAAAATGTTGAGAAATTGTGGAAATTTTGACCAATTATAGAGGAGATGATTAAAGAAACCAAAAATGATATTATCGAAATCTATACATCAAAATAGAACTATATGAGCATGTGACATGGGTACTATGGAACTAAGGAAATTAATTTCATTCCTACTGTAACATATTGGCCCAGTTGTGTAAATTTTGGAATTTTACTAATGTAGGTTTATATAGAACTGTATTTCATTATGAGATTATTTTAATCTAGGGTTCCTATAAATATAAGACTGTACCATGTGACTTACTCTCATATATCTTAAAATTTAATCCTCTCCATAGATTTAGGGATTATTCATAAAGGACATAAATAATTTCTTTCTCGTGTTTTTATTTATGCTCTTCATCTTTCTTTTTCTCCCTTTTATGGTAATTTCTTGAATTTTTTTATTGGAGTGATGGAAGATTCTATTAAAGTGATAGGTTGGAATTTAAGGGGTTTAATATTTTTTGATTACTTTAATTAAATTAATACTAATTAAAAAACATATAAATAATTCTTAAAATTTATTTCAATTTATATATATATATATAAACCCAAAAAAAAACAAAATTCACAACGCTTATTTGAAAATGTTCCTTGGAAGGTTCTATCTCGTACAATGCATTATTTTCAAACATTTCTTGGAATACTGTATCCCAGAAAACTACCACTATTAAGCGAAACAACATAGTTTCCATGTTCTTTATTTCAATATTTTTTTGTAAGAAAATAATCCCATCATCTCCCCTATAAAGATCCATTGTCGTTGCCCCTCCTTATATACATGTCTAGAATACTTTCTTTCAAAGAAGCATATTGAACAATTACCAATAAGGTATCTATTAATATTTCACATTCCTGACATCGCCTCCAAGTTGTTCATATATCCATGTCTCCACCAACCTCTTCCCTTGGATCTCAGGTAGTCAATTTGTAGTTAGTATCTCCACACCATCTCACCTTCCACACACATCGTTAATTATCATATCTTCACACCATTTCATAAATCCATCCCTAATTCATAGAACAAGTCAACTAAAATTAATTTATCCATCACTATAATAAGATGGTGAATCCACCCTAGCTACACACCATCCACTGTCACTAAGGATTCACATGAACCAATCTAGATCTTAACCTTTCTCTACATTTTTGTCCAAACTAGTGACCTATGAACCTTAGCCCATATTGAATCATCCATAATAATTCAAAGAAAACATATGGAGACCTTTGTGGTATTTTTTTCGACTATGGTTTGTGTTTGAAACTTGTTTATATGGTATCACACATTATGATTTGCAGTGAGAGCTAGCAGTGGTTCTTAATAATTTTAATGATTTGTGTTGTGTTCATAGTAGACTATTGTTTATCCATCTTAAAAAAATGAATTTGTGATACTTTTGGTCTCATTGGGATTTTTATAGACTTAATGTGTGACAACATTATGCATGGTGGTTCACCTTGGATGTTTCTGGAACCGATAATGGAGAGTCTCTTCCACAGAATGAGCATCAAAATTAAAAAAACATTATTTCAACAAAACTATTATATTTTATTTCATTTGATTCATATATATTTTTATTATGATGTAGGGATAATATTTTTATATTCCAGTTTTTAAATTGGTATGAAATGTTACTTCACATGAAAAAACTTTAAATTATATTTTAGGCAAATTTTCATGTTCAATTTTATTTTAATTTTTCTTACTTTTCTAAAATAATTTCCGCACTGAAATTGATTTTTTAAATTAAATATGGATTGTTTAATTCAATGTTGGTTAAGATATACTGAATTTATTTTTTTATGAGATTATAAATAAAATAGATGGCCAGGATTTGAGAGAAAAGATACATGAAATTTCACCACATCAATTCCCCATTAAAATCATTCTCCAAAATTATTTATAACACCAAAGATTGAGATTTAAAAAAATTAAGAGATAAATTTTTTTTGAAACATGGATTATAATTTTGGAATTAATAATATATAAATTATTAAACTAATTGTTTAATCATAGAATAAATGTCTTGCATGAAATCTTTGTTATGATGCTTATATGCGAGACATGTTTCAATGATTAATTCTCATAGTAATTTTTGAATTGTATTTTTATTAGAATAATTAGTTGCATTCATTTTTTAGTTTCATATATATATATATATTTATATATATATATTTCTATATAAATAATACTACATGATAAATTAGTAAATTCGACCGCCAAAAATAGTCGTGAATGGGGCTTTTAGGACATGACAGTCATGTCTAATGCAGTCATAAATAATAGAATTATATGGGTATTTATTTAAAACAAAACACATATAAGGATTAAAAAAACTATTGGAGTCAAATTGAACAAAATCATTGATGTAATTCATTAGAAATTAAATTAATCCGCTCCTTAATTTATAAAAACATAAATATATATTTTAATAAAGAAAATTCATAGTATATTGATTTTTTTATAACAGGATAAACAAAATATAGCTACATCAGTGGATAAATATGTTATTATGTGACTTTATTTCCTACCAGAAGATAATCATAGAGACTGTGAGTAATGAGTGATGAGCGATGGCTGATAAGATATGAATAACAATTAGAGTAGTAATAACGATGGGTTTTTAGTTTGGAGAAGTGATTATATTTGGGGAATAATAGGATGCAACGAGACGATGGCGAGGATGGGGATGTAGGAAAACATATATGAGGAGGAATTCATAGGATATGGGTCGAGGAAATATAGAGGTGGGATGGTAGACATGAAAATAGAAGGGATAGAGGTGGTATATCCATAGGTGAGGGGTGGATGCAATGTGAGATATGGGGGATTTTGATTCACATTGTGTGGAGGCAGAGCAGTGGAGACAGTGGTGGAGTAACAGTAGGTGAAGGGTCATGAATGAGGGGTAGATGTAAGGTAGGATACAAGATAGGGGATGGGAAAGTGATTTTTAGTTCCAGGATGGTGAAAGGGATGAGAGAGATCTCGGGGGTCATGGGGTTACATGTTTTATTTGTTTTTCAAACATTTTCCAGTTTGTATTTTTAATGGGTGGATGCCACTTGTAATGGTAAATCCCATCATTCCGATGGATAATGGATGCAACCCATTTCTTCTCCTATCAAATCCAAGATTTTTTCTAATTAAAATTCATCAAATATTTTTTTTTGTTAGCATTATTTAGAAATACATATTTCATTAACCTAGATATTTGTTCCTAATGAATCGGCCTTATGTTTCACTACTATAGTATTTAGCAGGTTAAAATTTTTCTAAATTTGGTTTACTATGATTGGGTGCACAAATTCTTTATTATATAAATTTGTACTGTTATAATATTATATTACTATAATATTATACCCTTGGGTAATATATGAGTTTTTCTCATACTTATATGGTCTGAATTGGGAATTGGATTCGAGTGTTGACAAATTAGTTCTTGTTTAATGTGTTGGGTTTTCTTTTTAATTTGTTGTATTTATATTCCCCTTCTTTGACCCCAGTATAGTTATTAGTATGATATTATTATTATATTATTAAAATTATTATTGTGTACTATTATTATTTTGATATGATTGTTGTTTTTTCTCTATGTATAAATATATTTTTATAATTCACCTATTTTTACTTAAATTTTTGATTTTAAGTATTAGAAAAAATATAACAAATTATTTCTTATTATATTTAGTTTTTTATAATAGTAATTAATATTTTCATTGTACCACATCAAAAACCTATTCATAAAGGATATATACTGACAGTGCATCTTGATGGAATTGAAATTTGTCTGTATACAAGTCTTATGCCTCATATGATCAGTTATTTATATTATTTATTTTGTGAAAACATGTTTCTTCGGAATTCCCTGATTTAGTGATATCTGGATGTTTTAATTAATTGAAAACTTATTAAATCTATTATTATTTCTTTACTGATTTGAAAAATTTTAATATATAATATAAAAACTAGGTTATAAACTATTGAATAAAAAATAACATGGATATACTTAGTGAAAGAATAATTTTCATTTTATTAATATCATAATATTTTTATTTTATTTTTTGAATTACTGAGAGAGTATAAGTTTATAAGAGTGATATTTATCAATTTATCTCTTTTAAATGCTCTTATTTAATCTAATGATCATATTATATCCTTTTTAATGATTTTAATACAGGAAATAAATAGTGTCAATATTATTATTGACTACATGTGAAGTATTAATAGGTAACTACATGTTTCTTTATGTTAAATATTTCGAACCATTGAATGATAGCGATGAGTTTTTGTAACTCATAAATAAAGATAAACAAATAATAATATTGGCGATTAGTTTATAAATAGATTCTAAAGGATTCAGTACAAAAAAACAATTTTTTTTGAATACTTAATGATAAGAAGGATTTTATTAATACATGACTAAGATATTATGGAAATACTATTCCACTAATGTGATCATGTAAGAAATTCAATCATTCCATTAATTACTAATGAAGTGATTAAATATTAAGGAGAAAAATCATCTTTAACATTTTATAATCTGTGCTGGTTTTTATTATTTTTTGGTTTTCTGATTTTTATTTTTCTTTCATTTTTTTAATAGTAAGAATTAATTTTTAGTTTGCCTATTCAAAAGAATGTATGTTTTGATTATTGTACAAACCAAAGAAAATGTTCTTGGGTTGTGACTCACAAAAAACGTTCAGGTAAAATTGTATTGTGACTCCCAGAAAATGTTAGTTCACACTAGGTTGTGACTCATATAAAAATGTAGGGTTTCACCTACAGGTACTACAAAACTAAAACTCTATAAATATGTTATAACTACTTTAAATGTGAGTTTACATAGTGGGTACTGATCTTCTCACTGAGTATAGAATATTGAAGTGTGTAATAGGATATTGGTGATCCAAACCACTCTAAAAACATTTTTTTTCATATTTTAATTTTCTCCGCACTATATTTTTTACACCACACTACCTAGTTGAATCATTAAATAATATAATATGATTTAATATTTTTTCTCAATGTTTTTTTAAAATTATTATTCATTCCCCTCTAGTCTATTCTTTCCATCTATCTTGACCTAAATTTTTTATCAAAGCTAGTACCTTTATTATAATGGTTTAACTCTATTGTCAAGAGACAAAACGTTGGTATAATATCCAAGTCCCTTTGGATATAGGTTCTATTTTTTTATTTTTACCTATTGTTAAATCATGAATATCGTAGAGCTACCATTCTAAAGAATAAAGATATTTTCTTTAGGATGGATGGTATTAATTTGAATGAAAAATAGATACCTCAAAAGAACTTAATTTTCGATGAAAGCAATTATGTGTAATAGAAAGACTATATGGAATCCTACCTCACGAAGTTAAGTGGGTATCATTTGATAGTCATTGAGAAATTATATGACCGGCCCAAAGATGATACATAGACACTTTTAGGTAATGATATGGTAAAGTATGTATTGAATTATAATGTAAAAAAATATTTTTTAGTGTTCTATAAGTAGAAATGTGTACATGCATGTTTCATTTTGTAATGAAACCCATGATATTTATAGAATTATACATGTTACTAATTGTGGTATAAAAAATCTTAAAATAACCATGTTTAAAATGATACAAAAATAATAGATTTATTTAAATATCGGAGAATACAAGTCAATGAATATGATGTTTCACTAGTTTAAATGTATTAAAAAATTGTATGATTCCAAATGGTAACGTACTGGAAAATACTACTCCTATTGAAAGGAAACCAATACAACTACAAGAAATATGTTATTAAATGAAAGTGGTGATTTATGAAAGTAAGAATTTTATATAATATACATTATATAAACAAATTGGTTTCTTTAAGTAGTAATAACCTAACAAAAATATTACTGATGATTAGTCTATAATGAATAATGGTATTTTTTTATATCAAATTTTATTGTATTATCTAACTCTCCAAAATTTGAGTCCCAGGAAAGAAATAAGGATGTGGTTTAAATATGAACAATGGTTTTAAAATATTAAAAAAAATTCAGGAAGAAGTTCAGAAGAATGAAAAAGAATACAAAAAATGTAATCCTACTATGAAAAATAATGTTTCAGATCAACCATTTTACAAGTGTATGAATAAATGTCACATTAGGATTAACTGTCTGAAAATAAATAATTAAAAAAATTAAAAATATAAAAGAAGAAAATAAATGAATTTTTTTGGAGGACATGATTATTCAAATATTTAAAATTCAATTAGTGACTCGGGATTTGCAATGGAAACATGAATCCTTACTCATATGGGTGTATCATTTGAGGTAACTGACTCATTATTTACACAATTAATAATTTTTACAACCCATATTTTAATTCAAATTATTTCATGATTTATTACATAAAGGTACACAGAAACAATTACGAAATATTTTGAAGTCTCTTTTCATTGGGTGATTAGGTACATAACATATCAACAATATATATAGATACAATAATATTATTGAAAAAATCCTAAGCATTTTTCTAAAATTCCATTCCTCATAAAACTGCATGGGATAACCTAGGGAAAAAAAGAACATGGTGAGATATAAATCCTAGAATGTGAATAAAAGAACATAACCTGATATAGCATGTTAATAAATAGGCATTTTAATAAGACATAAAAGGGGTTATAATCGTAATCATGAACAATGATGCATGATATAACAAGATAATAGAAGGAAACATGGGAATGTGGAAACAACCTAAAACATCTAATTATAACCCTAAGTCATTGATAACAACCAGGAAAACATAACATAATGTTCTTATTATAACCACCCATTCACCAAACATGGAATATCATGAGATGAAGACATTATCCAATACATTTGAGGGTTACATAATTCATGTCCTTACCGATACATTCATAACATGTACATGCATAAGTGTACCACACAGATCATTTAAAAAAAGATCATATTTCAAAAAAATTAATCCAATTTTTAAATATAATGGGATGAATAAATTTAATTACCCTATCAATTATGGATTTTAACATATAATTTTATACCCTTGATTATAAATTCGAAACATTATTCACAAAAAAATGATCAGCATGGAAAATCATAGGATAATTTTGGTAGTATAATGAGGGTACTTAAAGATTCATGGGATAGATTACTCAGAGTTAAAGGGATATATCATCACTTGAATGTAATAAGTATAGTAATAGGGATATTTATTAACATAATCCAACATGTTTTTTAAAATGAAAGTAAAAAACAAATAAGCTACTTGAATAAAGAGGAGAAGGTAATGACCCCTTACCTAGAGATAGAGTTTCCAAAAGCATGGGAGGGGTTTCTTGAGAGTTTAGAAGAACCATAAGAGGAATAAATATAGGTAGAGGTAGATTCTATTCATTCTAAAATGTTTTTTATCGACGAGGAATGGAAGAAAGGGTATGTTTACATTGGAAATAGGGGGGGTTAATTTTCAAACTTAGATTTTGAACTCTATACAATAATGCATTTAAAAACACAAACCTAACCATGTTTTTCCCATGGTTTATGAAAAAGTGAAGTGGTTTTATTTATTTTACATATTTAATAATATATCTCATTAAAATATTTCCCTTGGTGATGAGTAATTGAGTCATGTTCATAAATAATTTATATTAAAACTGTAACATATAACATAAGATTTTGAGGATTCATAATTTTTTTTTTAAAATTAATCAAAAAAAACATAATAAACACATTATTTTAAAGTGTAAATATACATATGGTCAGGTATAAACTTTAGATAATATATTATCTCACTTTTGGGTCATTATAATGTCACAATACACAACGTATATTTCTATTGTATTTAATTTTGACTAAAAAAATTTGATTGTCTCTGAAAACAATGAAAAAATAACTGTTGGATAATTATAACAATATGATTTAAAAAATAATATTTATTTTATCCAAAAAAATATCAAATTATTCTAATTTACAGTTTTAAATAAAAAATCCACATTTATTGAAGAATATTGGGTTTTTGACAATAAAAGTCTTCTAAGCCTTATAAAAATTATATTTGGCATAAAATAATTATATTATCAATTATATTTATTAAAATTAATTTAATGATAATATTTTAATAAAATATAAATTATTTAAAAAAATCATGATTTCATTAAAATAACATGCCTTTATGGAAATTTTAAATTTCTCAAAAAATAATAATTCTTATTTGTTCTAATTTTTATCAACTTATTATCTAAACAGTAAAATAATTAACAATAAACATAAAACATAAATGTAATCATTATTTTATTGAATTTTTTTAAAATTAATACTATTATGGTCTTTATTCATAACCCTTTATTCCAAAAGAAATCACGCTATGGTTAAGGTGAGAGATCGTGAAATTTTTAAATGGTTGTTTGGAGAACATTGTTTTGGTAATGATTTAAATGTGTATGAAATTCTCTCATAAATATTTTCTATCATGATTTAGTTATTGAATCTCATCATGGGATTTATTAATGGAAAATCCTTATGATTCTATATCCCTTAAAAGATATGATAAACGGGCTTCACAGGGTATGATCGTACAGGTCAAGGTAATTACTACATTCATCGGTATCAATTGGAATTTATCATAACCATTATCACAGTATTCTTAATGGTTATTGTAAAATAGAAATATTATCAACAATTATGCTTCTTTATGGTATTTTCAACTCTATAGGATATAACATATAATGGGATAAAATAACTAAAGAAGTGCATTTTTTTCTATAAAAACATTACATAATTTAGAAGACAATTTAATCACATTAGGAATTTTATTTATAAATGTTCGAGTCATTACATTATAACCAGTTTAGGAATTGCACCCTTAAATTTCTAAATTTATACACTAAAACAGATTAGGGTACATCTGTTTCTTGGAATCTTCTATTTCCCATGTCACTTCTGCAAACATGTGGATTCATCACAATAATTTTATTAGGTGAGTTGTCTTGTGTTTAAGAAGTTTTTTTCTATGATCTAAGATCTTTACAGCCATCTCCACTTATGAATGATCATTCTCCAATGGCACCACATCTGGATTTTGTACATGTGGGGATTCTGGTATGTACATTATCAAGAGGGATACCTAGAACATGTAAAGTAATTGAGAGAGGTTATGTTGGGATGATAGTCGATAGGACACCACCAAAATACGATCAAGGATCTCATTTAGAATGGTGTGTATAAGACTAATATTTTCCTTCTTCCAACCCCATGACATTATTCCATGGTGATTTATGAATGAACAGTTTATCACCGACCTCATACTCTTAGTCTAATCAATGATTTTCTACAATGATTTTATATCTACATTTGTTAGATTTAATATAATGTTAAATGGTTTAAACCTTATATATCATCACTTATATTATAACATGTACCATAAGCTTCTAATCCCAAAATTTATCCTATTATGTTTATTATGACACATATTCCTATAGAGATCCTAATAGAGTTATACTTGAATGCTAGAATGGAAAAAATTGTTATATGAGAACTCCACTAGGGGATGATGATGGTACCAATATCCTTGTATGTACATTGAACATGATGTCAGAATATCTTATAGAGAGTGAATGGTCCTTTCATACTAACCATCTGTCTGAGGGTGAAAAGTAGTGTATAATCTCATTTATGTATCCAACTCTTGATGATGGATTGTCGAAAACCTAGAGGCAATCCTCAGATGTTGGTCAGATAAAAAAGCATGGAACTCCATGTAGTCTTACCACTTTTCTTATGAATATCATTATGAGTTGATCAATTGAGAAATAATATTTTTTATCAATTCCATTATGAATATCATTATGTGTTGATCAATTGAGAAATAATATTTTTTACCAATGCAATGATCTAACCTTTTAAGGTGATCGACTACCACCCAGATGACATTATTTCTATTAGATATCCGAAGGAGTATGATAACAAAATCCATAATTATGTTTTCCCATTTACATAATTTTATAGGAAATGGTTTCATTATACCATTAGACATCTGTTATTAATCCTTGATTTTTTGTCACATCAATAATCAACATACAAATTTAGTAAACTCTCTCTTAATTTTATCCCTATAGAAGATTTTCTTCAAATCCCTATACATATTAGTTATATGGACCGGACCGTAAAAATTACATAATATTTAATTAAATTAATAATTCACATTGATGAATTTCACAGGTTTATAGTTTTAGAGAATTTGGGAACAACTATTACATCTCAAAAGATTGAAAATTAGACACTTCTACTCAGTTTCCATTTTTTCATAAAATAAAAACTCTTTAAAAAAAGATTCATGTCCAGTTCCATGTTTTAGACAGCATGATTTTCCCTTGATCTCATCCTTGACCATATTCCACTTTATGTCCTGTGAAAAACATTTAAAAACATGTGATGAGAATAAAAAGCTCAGTAAGGGATAAACAAGGAAGGAAAGTCGTTACTTTTTCAAAAAAAAAAGTAAACCATGAATACTTTATCGTAAGTAATACTTTTCCCCTTTATGAAGTAGTAAATACTCTTCACTAAAAAAAGATAATTTAGTACCCTTTTGTATCCATAATATTACCATAAAACCCATATAAAGAACACATAACATATAAAGGTAACTTGAGACATAAACATACTTAAATGGAATAATCATACAGTTGACTTCCACACATATCACTAAATGGAATAGCCATACGGCTGACTTCCATACCCAATGCATTAGAGGTTATAACGTAACCACCCATCCTGGTTTTCACAACACCACCCATCTTTTGTTTTACCACGTAACTACGCGTCAAATGTCCAAGTACCATTATAAAATCATAATACATAAATCCAATATAAAGGATTGATAACATTTCCACTTTTCAATCACAATATATCATTTAAATATATTGACATAAATTAATCCTTTATTAAAATCATTTTCAATACCAAAATACATAAAAGAGTATCTGGTATTTATTTTCTTTTAAAAAAATATTACGGCTTGTTGAGGAAGCCAAAAATCAAATAATTCTCACGGCGAAGGAAAGGTTGTTGACACCGTGTACGTTAAAAAGAAACATACTTTTTGTCTTTTAGTAAAACTCTTCATAGAGAAAAGAATATTTTTGAATAAAAGTAGAAGTAAAATGGGTTTATACACCTTATAAAAGAAAGCTGTGTATAAAACAAAATATGCCTCAATGAAATAAGATTGAGATGAAGTCCCTTACCTCGTGTCTGACTTGACCCGTGTGTTATTTAACATCCTGAATAATAAACTAAAGTTAATTTATACTTTATTAAAAACCTCTTAAAGTTTATTATTACTCTTATATAACATATTACCTTATTATAAACATTACATAGTCATGTATGTTAATAACGGTTGTTTTGTCGATATTTGGTACTTGAGTCAAAAATGAACACCTTATAATTACAAGTTGTTTATGTGGTGAGATATCCAATATCTTCAGAATGATATTAATGATTTAGATATAATATATGTCATATATTTCCAGTATATACATTTATTTATAATAGTACATGACATTTAGAGGTAAGAAATGAAATGCACCGTTCATGGAGACGGTAAGTCGTACGTACGCATGAACGGTACTTCCATTTCTATTTTTTATTTTCATGTAATTAAAACATAATGATACATTGTTATATTATAATTCCAGTATAATATCATATATAATATTATTAAATACATCCTTTATATGTCACACATAAGGCATTAATGAGTCATATCACTTTGACGGGGCGGTAGTCTTCACTTCCTCAATTGAGATTATCGTATTTACCAACTATGGAAACCATAAAGTAATTATATAAATAAAGTGGCATGATAATGGCCACCATGAGAGGCGGTAGGAGATAATTGAAAAATCATCGTTTCGTGAGGCGTTTGGTTGCCATCCACAGAAACATTAAGTTCTTTACCGATTATATGGAGGTGCGTTTAATTGTAGTTATAATACTTATCATAACAACGTAATATTATATTTAGGATACTATTTTTGTTAAAAAATAAAGGAATAAAATTATTTTAGGGGTTGGAGAAGTAAAATAAAAGAAAACAATTTAAGAGAAATCGTTACCTTTAATTTGGGTAACTCCCTTTGGTTTGAACCAAAAGGAATTCTTGAAGTGGCTTCTGCCTATGTTAAGGCTTCCATGAGGAGGAGAGGGATGTAGGGAGATTAATTGGGCAGATTTTGGACCATCCAAAATTCTTGATATGTGTGAGTAATTGGATATAAGTGGTCTCCTTTTATAAGGGAGACGAGGGGCTCTTTAGGAAAGTGTGAATTTATTATTTT
Source organism: Viscum album (assembly GCA_963277665.1). NCBI lineage: Eukaryota > Viridiplantae > Streptophyta > Magnoliopsida > Santalales > Viscaceae > Viscum > Viscum album. The sequence goes on along the minus strand of OY728167.1, from coordinate 489,247,814 downwards.
ATTATGAACTTATATTTGGTTTAAAAACGTCCAAAAAACATTAAAATATAATATAAGATGACTAATATTAGAAATAAAATCATCCAATAAGAATTGTACATGTTTTGGATAATATTTTAGTCATTATAATCTTATTTATTTAAATCATTTATTAATGAGGTAAACTGTACATCATTATTGTTTCATAAATAATATAATTAATTTTATGTATAAAAAATATAGAAAAATTATCATGATGTATGAAATCTTGTTATATTTCCAATTAATATTTATAAGAGAAAATTTAACTTATATAACCCTATGTAAAAATTTATTTACTAAAATATATTTGTTTATGTCATTTTTTGCCTTTACTTTAACTTAATTAATCCAAAGTGTCTTTATCACACATATGTGGCTCCTTGGGGTCCCCAAATCGACCCAAGGATGAAAAAGGATTGATAAGTATCATAAAATAGGATTAAGAAACGTTTATTTGTAATTTTATATTATTATAATATTATTTTGTACCCTTATTTACCAGATTTACCCTTTAACCACGGTAAATAAAATATTTACTGAAGTAAAATTTTAAAATGTCTCAAAATAAAACATACCTATTTATACAATTTGTACCTCCTGATTCTAAATATAGAATCCATTTCTCCAAATTAAAAACATAAAAGTGGAAAAAATTAATAAAAAATTAATTCCCGTTGTTAAAACAAAACGTGTGTTTTTTAAGAAATAATTACTATCAAAAGATGGACATTTGTTTAGGTCCAATTTCAAAGTGAAATTACCTCCATTGAAAAACATTGGTTTAAATGGTAAACATATATTATATTTACACATTATAACCAATTAAAAGGATAATATAACCATATAAATAAATTATATTAAAAGACAGTTTTGAATTAAAGTACAATATTTTTCAATATTCACTAAAAAATGAATTTTATCAGAAAATACCAAAATTTTACCCAAAGTAAATTTTTATGTCCCTATTATAAATAAGGATTTTAATTTGTCAAAAATAATATATAAAAGTGACAAAAACTAGATTTAAAAAGGGTTCACCATCAAAAGGAAATAAATCAGCCTTTTAAAGTAAATTATGCTTAAAATTAGATTCATTCACATTTTAATCCTCTAAATTTTATTAGATAAAAGTAAAGACATTTATAAAACATGTATAATAATATTTTAGTTAGTTATTTTCATTCTCTCATATATAATGTCTAGTCATTAACTACAATTTAAAATAATAATATTATATTATTAGTGTGCAATGTATGATTTCAAAGAAACCCGTTGTTGCGTATCAGGTACACTATCAAACATAGAAACCCCTTTAAAGTAAAATTAAAATATAATTCAAAAATATTAATAAATATGAAAATTTTATTATTCTTTATTTACACAGGATGTTACATTAGTGTTTTCTAGATGAATAGATATGGATGAGCTAATACATCATCCAGAAGTTTCCTCTTCAGTTCTACCTTTTCTATGAGACATATCCATATTCCAAACCATATAACTCCAACAATAGAAAATTTAAACACCATAATATTCAATACATTATTTTTTATCACATCATAATATTTCTATGCCCCCTCAAACCACATAAAATTGAATGGTTGAGTAGTTATTTAAGTACGGTAGTATGAAAATCCTTTTATTATCTACATATCCATCCTTTTCATTTCAAAGAATATTAGATCCCATTAAATAATCATCTTGGAATGATTTATGGGATCCATTCATCTTAGAGAATATGCCACATTCTTTACATTCCCATTATAGTAACTGAATATACCATTGTAATCTTTGGTCATAACTAATGACCTCCATTGACGCATATTAAGATCATTTTGTGTGGATATATAATTAAGGATTTTATGATACATATATATTTCATAATTATCTATGTAGGGATAATGCCTCCAACTAATTTATGTGAATATCACTATAACAAATTAAAGATCATGATTTGGGTAGTTATGTTAATCGATATTTAGTTGGAAGGAAGCATATGCTATCACTTTTTCACCTTGTATGAGTACCCAACCCAAACACTTTTTGGATGCATTATAGTAGATCCCAAATCCATCCCAGTGGTTTCTAATGTGATCAAAGATGTATTTATTAGCCTCTTTTTTATCTATATAAAACATTTCTCCCATTCATCACTCCAAAAAAACGTAACTCCATTTTATTTTAATATGGTCTGGGGGCTTGGAAATCCTGAGAAGTTTCCCAAAAATTGATGATAGTACCCACCATATCCAGGGAAAATATGGATTTCCATCATAGAGGTTGGACTTGGTCATCATTCATCAGCCTATACTTTTGAGGGTCCACACATATCTCTTTACTATTGATAACATACTGGAGGAATGTTACTTATAAAACCAACATTTTCATTTACTATACTTCACATTCATATTTTTTTCCACAAGGTCATCAGTATAGTATTCAAAAGCTCATCATGTTACTCTATTTATGAGTAAATGAAAATTTTATCTATAAAAACTAAAACAATTTTATCATGGTAATCCCTAAAGAAACTATTCATAAAATTAATGAATATTAACCAAGAATTATCGAGTCTAAATGGAATCACTATAATATCATATTTCTTGCACCTTTTATGAAAATTACTATTAGATATATACTCCATCACATTTAGAAGATAGTATCCCAACCAAAGATCCACAATAGAAGAATATTGGGATCCAAATAGATGATAAAATAAGTCCTCAATCCATGATAGTGAATACTTGTTATTTATCTTTATATTTTTGGGATCATGATAATCACTGCATAGGTTCATTAACCCAGCCTTCTTCTTGATGAAAAGAACCAGTGCACCACACAATGAAGCACTTGGGAATATAAACCCATTACGAAATTCTCCAATTGTTTTTTCTTTATATCCTTGAGTTCAACAACAACCACTCTATATGGAGTCTTGGAAATTGGAAAACCTCTATATATAAACTCTATTAATAATTCAACCACTCAACTACGAGGAAGCCCATAAAAGTTTATGTGAAACACATTTTTGTATTCCCCCACAATGAGACTGTATTCAAGGATTATATTTCCCCTAATCTCAATAACATGATCTGTATAATATTGTTCGTAGGAGAATAATACCCATTATTTAAATAATGATACAAATAATATTAAACCACATCCTTGCACTTGTACAGAATTAGAGGGAAATTCTGAATACATTGGTTAATTTCATTCTCTCGGTAATCTATATTGGATAGATATGATGTAAGAAAATATATACCCAGAATAACATCTAATTTATCTAAAAGTATTATCACAAGGATACATGGGAATTTCATCCCATTAATTTTAATAGGAGTGGAGTTATATACTTGGGAAGCAATAATTTACCCATTTTTTAATTTCACCAATATCTTTATGTCCATGATTTTTTGTGGTATTTGAACAATTATAATTTTTATGAGACATTAAAGAATGTGTAGGAATAGAATAATTTTTTTCACCATTCATTAATTAATAACTAGTTTACCAGTCAGTAAATAATTTTTTTGGATCCTCCTTCGTAGAGGCAATGGCATAATCTCACACTTTCTCTCTTGGCCTCTGCGATTATTGTCGTCACTTTTCATCTACAACCCATGAATTAGTGAATTTATTCACATAGTTCCCTTATTCCTTTCCATTAAAACCATGGAAAATGGGATGAGTGTTTACAAGAGAATTCATTCATCCATGACATTGGTAGATTTCACCCACCAGTAATTGGTAGCTTGGTTCCATTCATTCCCTCACCTAAAGCATTTACTATCCCCCATAAAAAAAATTCTTAGGTGCTTATTCCCATAAATTTTATAAATGTAAAGTTCAAATATATGTCTCTATGGAACCAATAGATGTAATCTCCAAATTACTCATCTTATAACCATGATATTCTTGAGACTCATTGATCTATATTTTGAATTTGATTGAACATCATAAAATTTATTTATATCTATCAAAGTACCATATTTCCAAGGATTTCTGTATATTTTTATTCATCCCAAAAAAGAATTATTAAACATTATATTAAAGGGTAACGAAAAATATTAAGCAATATAATGTAGGTATTTAGATATTTGTCTCATACTCACTGATAGAATTATCTTCATTTTACATAAGGGTATGTAAATAAATTTTCATTTTAATTTAGAATTTAAAAGGAAAATATTTATCAAAAATATTTTCCAGAATTCCTTCTGATCGATTTCTATAATGTCTTTCTAATGCTTCATATTATTGGCTAACCTCCACTATTGATAATATCATCCTTCCATGTGATAAACATCAATATCAACCATCCATTATATAGAGAATTAATGGGAGAATAAAAATTTTTTCAATGGATTTGGTCTATTGTTCCCCAATTAAGAGAATCAAATATCCTTTGAAAGTAATCTGCCTTTATCACATAAATATCTCAATATAAAATTCTATTTCACAGAATGATTTGGTATTCAATCCTATATTATTTTTTGGTTCAAAAAATGAGTCAATTGGGAAATTATATTCATGATGTTCATGATTACCCCTCCTATTGGGTTGGGCATATTGTTTGGGAAGCCATCACATTACCCCTCACATTGGTTATTGACTCGGTTCCTCCTATTACCCTACATTTACAAGAATAAATGGAAAAATATGGATGTGTAATTCTAAAATTTTAATCAAATTAATGGGAAACCATAAAGATTAAAATGAAAAATCATAAATTAAATATATTCTATAAACTATGAATTTTTATGAACCAATCTATGTTATCCATATCTATTTAATAATATAAAATACTATTTTCATTTTTATTCCCTAAATAATTTTTCAGAATGAGATTTTAAATCTAAAAATGTATATCCCCTGGGAGTGTAAGACTAGGTTTTCACTAAGAACTATTTTGATGAACCAGTTCACAATAATGTCTAGCTCAATATAATGTTTTCGTGGGTGATACCTCAAGGTGCATATGTTCTAGAGCCACATACACTTATAGTATCTAGAAATATGTATTCTATTGGAAACCATTTACTCTATATTTTATGAAAATTGAGGAATTATTCCTATGTTTAGTATTATATTTATGCCTCACCCCAGTGTTTTCTAATCATAATCACAAAAATAACAAGACTTTTATCTGAGACCAACTATGAAAACCCATTCATTAATTCACTTTATTTCATGACATATTACCTAAATATACATACAAATAATCTAAAAATAAAATGAATCCTACTGTATTTGTGATATTATTTATATAAAATAGCAACATTATGCATGGATATAATAACTTTATTTTAAACAACCTTAAAATGGATCTAAAATTCAATTTCTCTTAAAAATAGACATGATAACCTAGGGACATACATAATAAGTTAGGGAGATATTCAACCCATTACCGAAATAAACAAAAAAACATGATGAAAGTGTTACATCTTATTCAATATAATTTAAATACTACATAAAAGGGGATAGAATCATAATCTTTAACAATGATACATGATATAACATGATAATATAAATGCAAGATGGGAATGTGTAACCAACTTAAAACATGAAATCAAAAAAATAAGTCAAGGATAAATTTAAAAAATATATAACATGGTGTTGTTAGGATAACCTCTCGTGTACCATACATGGAATCTCATGATATTAAAACCATAACCAAATCATTGTTGTACTATATAATTCCAAGTCCACTAGTCACTTTCATATCATGTACACACATAAGTGTGTCATAGACATCATTCAACATATGATCACATTTCTTCAAATTTAATCACACAATTAAGGTATTTGGGATACATAAATTCAATTCCTCAATTAATAAAGGATGGGTACATCTAGTTGAATACCATTGAGAGAAAATGGGGATGATTATTCAGAAACCAAAAGTTTGGCATGGATGATCAAAGGATACTTTTAGAAGCATAATGAGGGAACTCAAATATTCATTGGAGGGATTAATGAGATTTAATGGGTTCTATAATAAATTTTAAATAAAATATTAATTATTAGGGATATGTATGAATATAATCCAACATGAAAAATAGGGAACTAAAATCCAAAATACCAAGAAGGTTATTGAAAAAAGAGGAAAATGAGATGATCCCTTACCTTAAGATGGTGTTTCCAAAAGCATGGGTAGAGGTTTTGGAGATCTTGGGGGATACACGAGTGGAGAATAGAGAGGGAGGGGAAGTTTTTTGATATTCTCCAGTGGTTTTTAGTGAATATTAATGTTGTATTGGGTGGGTTTATATATAAGGGAGTTCATTATTGTTTCTTAAAAGTAAGATTTTAACTGTATACAATAATGTATTCATATTTACAAGCCTTCAAATGGATTTTTTTATTTTTTATAAAACATTTAAGTGGTTTTACTAATTTTTAATGTTCAATAACTTATCTAGTTAAAATAAAATACTTTGTGATGTGAATGTGAGCCATGTTCATAATGTATTGATTCTGAAACCATAATATATAATATTGGTTTTGGAGGATCCATAAATGGTTTAGAAAAATATTCAAATATTCTAAAAACACATTGTTTTATAGGTAAAATATAAATTTGATCATTTATTCCATTTATATAATAAATTAAAAAAATTTGTGTCATTATGATGTTATAATACATATTGTATATTGATACTGTAATTACTTTTGAACCAAATATTCATATGTTAGTGAAAATTATGAAAGAATCACCATTGGATAATTTTGACATGCTTATTTGAAAAATATTATTTAATTTATCCAATTTAATATATTTTCATGAGAAATTAATCTTTAAAATAAAAAATCCTCTTTTATAAAAAAGTACTATTTATTTTACAGTAATTGTTTTTGAACCCTTATAAAAATTATCTTTGACTTCATAAAATTATATTATAATGTATATTTAATAAAAATAATTTAATAATAATAATTTATTAAAAAAAATTATTCCAAAAAATCTTGAAATCATTAATATAACATGAGTTTATAGAAACTATACATTTATAAAAAAAATAATATTTCCATTTCATCTCATTTTTATCAACCCGTTATATAATGCATAAAAAACTAATAATAATCAAAAAATATAAATATTAAAATTATCTTTCAAAGAAATATAAAAATTTATATTTTTAAGGTCTCGCTATATTTACCTTAATTACACCATCATATTCCCTAAGGGTAAGATGTGTGATCATGATATTTTCCCGGGGTGGTTCGACAAACATGGTTTGGGTTGTGATCAAGATGAACTTGAACTTATCCCGTAAATGATTTTTCCATGATTCAATGGTTGAATATCAGTTTGTGTTTGATCGAATGAAAATCCCAGTGATACAACAGACCCCATAACCTATGATAAATGGGATTTATAGGGTACGATCTTGCTATTTAGGGAATTTCTTATTTCATCTATATCAACTTGTCTTTATCATAACCCTTAATATACTATTCATAATGGTTACTATAAAATGAATTTATTATCAATTATTTTGATTCTTAACGAACATTTAAATACAAGATGATATATCTTATAATGGTCCAATATAACCATAGATGTGCATCTATTTTCTATAACCACATTACATAATAGGGAATTTAATTTATTCAAAAAGGGAATATTATTTATAAATGTTCGTTTCATTATATTATTCCCCAATTTAAAAAGTTTTCCCATTATATTTTATTTTCATATAATAAAATAAATGAGCGTACTTCTGTTTAAATTAATCAACTTCTTCCCATGTCACTTCCTCAAACTTTTGGTTTTTCCATTGTACCTTTCCCAGGATATTTCTCTTCTTTCATAGAACTTTGTGTCTATGATCTGAGATCTTCATCTGATTCTCCTTGTATGAAAGCTCATTCTCTAATAGAACCACCTCTGGATTTATTAAATGTGATGGATTTTGTATATAATTCCTCAATATGGATACATGGAACACATCATATACTTGATATAGGTTAGGATGAACCAATAATTAGTATTCCACTACTCTAATGCAATTATAGATCTCAAAGGGGATGATGTATCTTGGTTTATGTTTACCATTTTTCACAAACCCCATGACTTTATTCCATTGCGATATATGAAGGAACACATTATCATAAAATTCATAATCTATGTCTCATCAAATTTGGTATCCATAGATTTTCTATCTACATTGTCAAGATATCATATGAAACGGAATTGTTTGAACATTCTTTTTTAATCAGTAAGAGAGGTTTCATCAGCTTCATCTCCCCAAAAAAATCCCAATATGTTGGAGTTTGACACCTATTTCTATAGAGAGCCACATAAGGTTCCCTTTGAATTCCCTAATGGAATATATTTTTATATGATAACTTAGATAGGGTAATTTTTTGGTCCCAACATCCTTATAAATCCATTGAATATGATATCAATATGTCTTATAAAGTTTTAATGGTCCTTTTTGACTAACCATCTATATGAGGACGGTAAGTAGTAATAAATCTTAGTTTTATATCTAATTATTACATAAGGCTTCTCCAAAACCTTAAGCTAAACCTTGGATCTCAGTTATATACAATATTTAGGGGAACTCCATGAATTTTTAGAACTTCACTTATGTTTATCTTGGAGAGTTTTCCAAGATAGAAATACTACTTCACATAAATGAAAGTAATATATTTGTAAGGTGATCAATTACCACCCAGATGGATTATTTTTTATAAATTTACTAGGGTGTACTACAATGAAATCCATCACTATGTTTTCCCATTTTCATATTGGTATAAGTAATGGTTTTGTCATACCCATAAACTTATGTCATTAATACTTAACTTTTTTGAATACCAAGAATTGAGACACAATTTCCATAGTCTCTCTTTTCATGTTATCCCACCAATTTTTTTCGTCAAATATCTACACATCTTACGACTTCCTAGATGAATAATGAATGATTAGTTATGTGTGTCATAGAGAAGTTCACCCTTTAGTTCAAGTTTTTAAGGGACACATATTCAAGTTCCAATCCTTATAACTCTATCTTCATCAAAATTAATCTCTATAATATTTTATACCGTATTCGGTAGCACCTCATAATCATTCTATTATAATTTATCCCCTCATGAATGGATGTTTTACCAATTATTTGAGAAAGGTAAGATAAGTAATATTTTGTTATTCCCATATACATCCTCCGAATGTCCAATAATATTGGATTCCTTGTAATCCACATCATGGATAGAGTTGTGAGGTCCTTTTTTCAAAGATTATATGCTACATGGTTTTCATTATTAGGATGGTAATGGAATGAAATATAATAATCCTTTATCTGATATGACAACATCAATTAACGCATATTAATCTCTTTTTGTGTGACTATATACATAATGATTTTATGATTCAAATATATTTTACACTTTTCTCTATAATGATAATTCCTATAAATACATAATGCGAATATAGACTTGACCAATTCTAGATCACGAGTTGGATTTTTCTTCTCTTTTATCTTTAGTTCGTGGGAGGAATAAGGTATCACTTTGTCATCTTCAATGAGTACAAAATCCAATCCCTTTTTGGATACATTGTTGTAGATCACAAATACCTCACCACTAATGGGTAATGTGATCCCATGTGTAGTGATTATCCTTTTATTCAACTCTTTATAACATTCCTCAAATTTATTATTCTAGGTAAAATTGATTCATTTATGTGTTATCATTGTTAGGATCCAAGATAATCATGAGAAGTTTCTAAAAAATCAATGATGATTCCCAGCTAATCCTTGGAAACTATGACATTATATGAGAGAGTTTGGTCTTGGGAATACTTTAATTGCCACTATTTTTAAAGAATCCACATATATCCCTAGGTCGGTTATAACATTCCCCATGAATTTTCATTTCTCCAACAAGAATTCACATTTACCATAAATCACATACATATTTTTTCATGAGGTCTTGAGTAAATTATTCAAATTCTCCTAATGTTCCTCTTTGATTTTAGAGTAAATAAGAATATCATATATAAATACTATCATAAATTTGTCTTGGAAATCGCTAAATTATCTATTCCTAAATTCCATGATGATTTATAGAGAATTAACGAGCCCAAATAGAATTACTATGAGATTATAGTTCCTATACCGTTTATGAAAATAATATTTTGGGATATCCTCCTTCACCATTACTTGATTCATATATCACCAAGAATATTATTTTTTTCCGAAACAAACATACTAGTTTTCATGAAACAAATTAGTTTCTAGTGCTTATATATGAATTGTCAACTACTGAACACCGTGAACAAGCATACATGTAACAACATCCCATTCTTTTTATGAAGCGTTACAACTATCAACTAATCCAAAAAAGATGAATGAATAAATTTTAAACCATATAAGAGGTTGTTTGGGTTAAGTGGAACATCACATACGCATACATTCCAATGATGAAATCCATGATGAATAACATGGTTTAGATCCATGTTTTACATGAGCGACTAGTTAAAAACCTACTTAAAACCATCCCACATGTATGAGAAATTATGTAAGAATGTTTAGTATTAGAATTAGGGTGTTGTTCGCATTTACAATGATGATAGTGAACTCATTTAAATCCATCAACTAGTGAACATATAATGAACACACCAAAAACCTATTGAGTTAATGTTACACATTAGAAAAGTATCACAAAAGGAATTAGATCCATGATCCTATGTTTTATGGATATAAATGGTAATTTTTACTAAAATAGGGTTACACCTATTTCCGATCATGTATCAAAAATATAATGGGATACATTAATGAATGTTTCATACATATCCAATGAAACCATTAACCTGAAGAAGACCAGACCATTGGAACAAACATATGTGGAACATATATATTAATATTGATCATATTTGATAGTTGATATAATTAGTTTTGATTCAGTTGTGTCAAATATAATGTAAAAAATAATAAAATAAATTGTTTCATGATACTCACAATCACTAATGAAATGTAGCGTATGAAAATTTGAAATGTCCCAAAATAAATATAGATCATGTAACAAATGATATTCTGTAGAACAAAAACAGTTACAAAACCAATTAATAACTCGAGAATATAATTTTATAGAGAAAAAAAACTTTATAGAAACAAAATAACATAAATAAATAACAATACAAAAGGAAACATTCTACATATAACAAAGCATGGTTTTTTAAAATTTATAACATGTTTGATAGGAACCATAATAATAACATATGCGATAGTAATTATAAATTTTCTATTTTAATATTATAACTTGTTATGTTTTCATATATTTAAATCATGTTAAATTTGAATAAACCAAATCAGGTCGTACACATAAGAGAAAACTAGTATTTGTTTGACTAAACTTACTAGAAACTAAAAACAACACTAACACCCATGAAAAGTGTTTCAATTAAATTTTTTATTGTTTAGTGAATATAAAGGATTTTCTTCAGGAAGTTAATTAGTATATTATTTTTAGGGACATAAAGAAACCAATAAATTTTCAGTACTACTTATCATATGTTGTATGTTCTATAATGACTTATATGTTTTTTCAAATAAAACATTCTTGTGTAAAAGTTTTGTTGAACTAGATAATGAATTTATTAATTAACCTGAGGAAAATATGTTCAAAAATTAATAATACCACACCTTATGTTCATAATGGATTTTTTAATTTCATTAGAAACAATATTCATATTATAATATAAGAAAACATTAGTAGTACCCTTGAGTTCATGTTCATTAATATTAGAAGGTATTACCATCAATAAATTGTGTATGAATACTATCTTTCTCAATCTCAAGCATAAATTCAAAGAGAAAAGGAAAATAGAGTTTGGACTTTTACATGGTTCGGTTGGATTCCCTACTCCATGGTTAAGTAATTTAAAATCACCTTTTACTAATGCTATACTATAGATGAAAATTCATTTTTCCTTGATAAGAACATGTTTTTATATTATAGGGGGGAAATAATCAGAAAGAATTAAATGGTTGTTACATGTTTTAATTCTACGACGAGTTAAGAAATTAATAGATTTCTTTTCCTTTATGGTTGTCAACCCTCATGGTGATTATTTTTTGTCAGTGTAAAATAGTATATACCTTGATGAAAAATATCATGATGTTATACTACTCAAATAGTTCTTACTGGTTCTTTTTCAATGGACATAGGCATCTAAAAAATAATAAATATTTATCATGTCCAAAAAGTGGTGGATCTTGACTACTATAATCAAATTTTTAAAAGAATATACACGGTTCTTGGCCATCGTGATATTCTAAGGTCATAGATACACCATTCATTGATTATCACTTGGATGAAATAGAACTTGACATTAATATGCATGGTTTGACTATAATGAATATAACTGTTCTAATGAAAAATAATACATTTTCTATCACAAAAAACATTGAAATTATCCAGGATGATTCACAAGTCTCAAATCATCCCATGTAAAAAAGATAAATTCTAAGAAATCATTGGTCACTATCATATATTCTGTCTTTGCAGTAAAAAAAGACATTTTCTTACTGTACAGTAGTTCTCCAACTCATTCACACTTCTACTATAGTTAAAACATAACTATTGGTGGATAATTACATTTTCAAATCTCTTACATAATATGAATCAACATATCCAATATGAATTCTTCAAATACTTTTGTCACTCATTATCTTCAAAATAATATCTAATGTATATAGAATCTATTTTATTTCCCTCTAATTTACTTTAACAAGGTCATAGATGTACTGACTTATAGTTCCCAATTCATGTGAAATATCTAGTATCACACACACCATCAGATAATTCAAGTCTCCTTATTTCCAAGTATATAGAACATGATCCATCTCTTTCCTCTCTTCATCAATCTATAGAGATAATAATGTGCTATGTTTTATATAGGCTCCAATCGAGTGGTGACTAGCATGGATTTATCATTAATACTAATGTTTCAATGAAATTATGAAAACATTCTATATGTCTGAGAGTTACAACACACATAGCTCTATTACATTTGATATCCACTACAATAATCTTCGTGGACACTCCAAAATCCTTCATCTTAAACTATGAGTGATATTGGGATTTCATCCTATCAATCTATACATGACTTTTATATGTAATAAACATGTAGTCAATATATAAAAATAGTTAGAAAAATGTTCCTTCATTATTTTTCTTGAGGTAAACTACTTGATCAATCTAACTATGAACATAAATTTGTTTCATCATAAAATTTTCAATATTTTATAACACCGTATTTATGACTACATTAGGTCATTCAATGACTTTTTATTAAATTTTTAGACCCAATTATCCAGTACTGGAACATGAAAATCATATTTTTTAACAAATATATATCTTCCCTCAATGATCCTTAAAGAACTATTTTCATGCCTTCATTTTAAGATAGTTAAAATTAAATTGTGAAACCGATGGCCAAACAAATTAGATAGAAAAAGATTGATGATAATAGAAAATATGAGGACCCTAACATAAATAATACATTTTATAGTTAATTCAAATAAAATTTACATTCATACATTAAAAAAAATGGTTTTAGTTTAGTTTTTTAGATAATTAGTAGGTACATAACAACCCATAATCATAAAAAGTGGATACTACTAAAATAGTATCCATTTCTTCCATAAATACAAAGGTTTTTAATAAAAAATGGGTTCTTCATAACAGTATACATTTCTTCTTATTTTATCTTACCCATACAAATAACCTTTAAAAATTTTTAATACTTATAATGAGAAAAAAATCTAAATAAGAAAATTAAAAGAGAGAGAGAAATTGTTATTCCATGAATACTTATAAACCTAGGAAATGATTTTCAAAAATACATACTTCTAACCCATTAGTTATCATGAATTTACATTATGATAACATTATATTTCCATAAAATACAAGAAATATAAATAAACCATTTAGTTAAAATGGGGAATCATTTACCATACATATTTATTATTGTAACCCACGTGGCTACCATATGATTTGTAACCCTCACTACAACATAACAATATAACCCTCACGACTACCTTATGGTGAAACCATCAAAATTTAACTTGGAATAACCATTACGGTCAATATCCAACCTAAAAAAACCTAATGAATTGGATGGAGATATAGTTCATACCTGTCATCATAAATAATTCCCAATAACCAGATCATAATCATAAAATAAGAATACTAGCATCATAAAAACATATCTTGATGAAAATTGAATATTTTAAAAGAATAATGTGAAAATACAAAGGAACTAATTTTCATTGAAAATAAAAATTTAATAATTTAAAGGAGACTTCAACACATTATTCAGTAATGAAATATAGAAATCATCTCATTCCCTATATGTTTTCTAATCATTATTTTTAAAATATGTAAAAATAAATATTAAAAGAGGATTTTAAAAGAAAAACTACCTTACCTTAGGTTCGTATTAATAAAAATGTGTTCAAACATAATATATAATGGTTTAAATTATGTTATTAATATATTAAATAACTATATTAATTTATAAAATTAATCATATGAACATTTTATAACATATTTCAACAAATTTATTTATTATACTTTATTTTTTTATTGTTTCTGGTGCATTAATTTCAAGGTTTCCATGGTTGGTTCATTATGGTTTTTCTTATAGAATAGAAGAAAAAAACGAAGTGGTAATAAAATGTATTAATATGTCTCTAATATTTTTAAATGATATAATATATATTTTTTTCTGATATGAGGATGATTCATAAGATATAACATTAATTAAAATGATTTAATCTATTTTGGAAGTTTTTACGACCATCATGATCCTATAACATTTTATTTAATATCATGTTTATATATTTGTTCCAAAAAATTATATATCTTATAATATATATAATAAAATCTTATTTACTAATAATACTGGTTTTACTACTAGTCTAGAATGTGGTAATTGAAAATGAAAACTCATCATCCATGAAACTAGTATATCGACACGTCATGAGAAATGTTTTTATTTTTCAGAATAAGAAGTGGAGAGGAGAGGTTTGATGATGGATATACCATTAAAAAATAAAATTCTCTTATATGTGAGATAATTGAGTAATCATGTCACTTGGATGAGGGGAGGTGAAGATAGGATAATAAAAGAAAATAAATCTAAAAGAAAATAAATGAAAATGAAAGAGGATTTTACCAGACGAAATCCTTTCTTTGAGAACATCCTTTAGAAAACTGTTTTTGGCATTTTGGTGACACCAAAAGTTATTAGACGTGGGGAAGAGGTTTGTGAATGGAATTTTCATGAAATTAGGAAGGATACATGGCTTTTATGTGGACGTAAAAGAGATGGTGAGGAGATTATTTATAATGTAAGAGAGGGGTGTATTTTGATTATTTTATTCATTTGTATATTATTTTGGATAAAGAATATGAATAGTTTGGATTCCCAACACTATATACAGTAACTAGTTATTTTTAGTCTGAACCAATGTTTCTTACATCATCCATAAATAACCTATGACTCAATAACTCGTGTATTTAACTTATACCTAAAATTACAATATTTCACTATTCACCAAAAATTTATCTATTTTAGAAAAATCACAAAACATTAACCCTAATCATTTTTAATCATTTCAAAATAATAAATGTACTCTATTTTAAGAAAAAAAATCAAAATATAAGTAATTTATTTTTAGAATAAAATAATCCTTCATTTGAAAAATAATAATTTAAAAATTATAACAGAATATATAAAACTTCTAAAAATTAATTAATGACTCATAAAATTGTCTTACAATAATAAGAAACCACATATTAATTTATTATTTCATCTTATGAAAATAAATTTTCATTTTATTCAATATATTAATCATAAATTTGAATATAAACATTTCTTTTTCCAAAAAATACTAATACCTAAATTATCATTGTTAAAACATTTATTTAATTTTTAAATTATATAAATATTATATATTTTCACCAATAAGATACATAAATATATTTATAAATTCATATGAATGGTTAAAATTCTATTTGTATACAATCATTAATTTTTTAAAATACCACTTACTTCATTATACATTTATTATGAA
This sequence comes from Viscum album, assembly GCA_963277665.1. Lineage (NCBI taxonomy): Eukaryota > Viridiplantae > Streptophyta > Magnoliopsida > Santalales > Viscaceae > Viscum > Viscum album. The sequence continues at coordinate 489,231,702 of OY728167.1, read as the reverse complement.
TATTCCTATTTAATTCTATAATGAAAACAAATTATTTTATAAGTACCTCGGTTTTTACATCCCCCATCCCTTTGAAATTTCATCCTAAAAATATTATTCACTTATAAATTAATGAAGATTCTTTTCCTTGATATAATTTTCAGATTCCCATGTTGATTCTTCTACCAAATAGATTCTCCAAAAAAAACCTTGGCTTAATGAATTACCTTATTTTGTGATACTTTCTCTCTATGATCAATAATCTGAACAAGGTTCTCTTTATAAGAACTGTTCTCTTCTAGCTATACTACTTCTAGGATCTAAAAATTTGGTGAATCTAGAACATACATTATTTGAATCAAAATATGAAAAATATTGTGTGCCAGAGATAAACTCATAGGAAAATCTAATCGGTATGCAATTGGACCAAATTTCTCTAGTATTTAAAAAGGTCCAATAAAATTTTCACATATATTTCCTTTCATACTAAAATGCATAACACTTTTCCAGGTATATATTTTATGGAAAACACCATCACCTATCTCAAAAGAAAGGTATTTACTCCCGTTATCTATATAACATTTTTGCCTGCTCTGTTCAGTCCTCATGGTTTCTTAGATAATCATCACTTTCTCAAAAACCTACTCTACTAATTTTTTTCTGATAAAATTTATTTCCCAAATTTTTTCCCAAAATGATGGATTTTAACAAAATTTTCGATATAAGTTCTCAAAGGGTTCCATCTGTAAACTAGAATGGAAACAATTTTTATAAGAAAACTCAACAAAAGAAAGATGATTATCCCAACATCCAGGGTAATCAATGGAACAATATCTAAGAATATCCTCTAATATCTTAATTTTTTTCTTTGAATATCCATCAGATTGATGATGCAAATTAGTAATGAAATTCAATTTAATTCTTAATTATTTCTGAAGGCATTTAAGAAATTTAGAAGTGATAATGGGATTATGGTCAAGTGAAATGGGAGAAGAACTCCATGTAACCTAAAAATATCTATAAGTTATAGTCGAGAATAATGATCCAGATAATGAGTATCTAGAATAGGAAGAAAATGTGTAGATTTATTCAGTCGATGAACAATTACTCAATTTTCACTGTTACCTTGAGAAGTCTTTTGTAGTCCCACTGTGAAGTCCATGGATATATTTTTCCATTTCAACTCTATCACTGCAAAAGGCTGAAGCATCCCCTTTGGTAGTTTATTCTCTACTTTAACATGTTTACAAGTTAAACATTTCATTATAAAATATTAAATATCTCTTTTCATTCCATCCCACCTATATTACTCATAATGGTCTCTATATATCCTAGTACTACCTAGATTAATTTGAAATAGAGAACTATGAGATTCACTTAAAAAATCCTTTTTCAATTAGGAATCACAAGGAACATATAATCTCTTTAAAAATCTCATGAAAAATTCTATATCATTAATAATTTCAAGAAACATATCTTTCCTAAAAAAATATACCCCTTTATATAACTCAAAGTCTTCTTTTCTGAGCATGCTTAATTTTGTCTAAGAGACATGACTGCACTAACACCTAGAACAAAACAGTGTAATTTCCTACACCAACAACATCCAAACCAAAATTTATCAAATCATTTACCAAGGGGTCATTTTCCAAATGTAAGAAAGTTAATGTAGTATAATGTTTTTGACTCAAGTCTTCTTCCACTTCATTTTCTTTTTCAGTATGGTAGTTGATCGGGCAATCATAATACCAAATCAGTTCCAACCATATTCTCTGCCTCATTTTCAATTCCTTCTGACTAAATATATACATTAATCATTTATCGGTAGTTTATATTTCATATTTGGCTCCATATAAATTATGGTTTGAAATTTTTAAACTAGAAATCATAGTTGATAATTCCCAATCATGTGTGGGATAATTTAACTGATGAATATTCATTTACATTGATGAATAAACAATTACCTGATCATTATACATTATAACACAACCAAGTCCCTTAAATGAAGCATCACTATAGGTTATAAAATCACCATTTCTATAAGTCAGGGCCAAAACTATTGAATTGACCAATATTCTCTTCAGTTATTTAAAAAAACATAACATTATTCTTTCCAAATATATTTAACCCCTTTCATGTTAACTGAGTTAGCAAGCTAGAAACCATGAAAATATCATAACAAACCATCAGTAATAGCTTTGTAATCAAATAAAACTTCAAATATTAGTAACATTTTTAGGTCTTGGATGTTCATAAACCACTTTTTTGTGGGATCAACTGTATTTTAATTTTTATTAACATTGTTCCCATAGAAAAAAATATTTTGTAACCAAAAATCATGTTTTAAATTTTTTCCATATAACTATTTTTATTTGATAGATTATAGTATACTACTCATATTTTTGTAATAATATTCATAAATTTATAAAAAATAAAACAATTCATTAGTAAAACAACAACAAATTTATCCAAATAATCATTTATGATTATATTCACAAGACCCATAAATACATTATGATAATTTTTCAATCAAAAGGGAATAATAACAAACTCATAATGTCTATATCTAGTGTGAAATGTTGTTTTAAGAATGTCACCCTCCTTCAACATCAGCTGATGGTACCTGAATCTCATGTCAATCTTGGAAAAACACTGATCTACCTAGAGCTAATCAAACTAGTCATTTATATGGGCCAATGGATACTTATTCTTAACAGTAACATTATTCAAATCTCTATAATAAGACAAAGCCTTAGGGAACCATCATTCTTTTTAACAAAAAAAATAGGTGCGCCCCATTGTGAAGTGCTAGGATAAATGAAAATTTATAAAGAAACTCTTACAAATTCTTTTTTAATTCAAGAAGTTCCAGTGGGGCCTTTAGATAAGGGTTTTTTTTTTAAATTGTCTTAGTATCAAGATCTAATTCAATGGTATATTCAATTTAATGATCTTTTATAACACAAGTAAACTAATCAGGGGAAAAATCTAGATATTCATTTACCATTGGCACATCATTAATCTGAATTGTTCAATTTTTTAAACTATATATAGAACATACCATTCATTTCCATCTTTTAATAGTTTCTCATCTTTTTGATATATTATCAATTATATAGGATCATTCTAGTCTACAATCTAAAACTATTTAGGAAAAAAACTCTTTATCTCTACAATCAATCATATCAGGGTAAACAAAAATCCAATCCATACTCATATTAAAATTAAACTCTACTGGGGGATAAACTTCATGGTTTGTAGGTAATGTATTTCCACAGACAACAATAGGAATATTATTGAGATTCATGTTTTCTTAAATATTTCCATTGGTGTTTTAACCATAAGTTTTAGTTTCATTACATAAGGTGATATTTCAAAAAAACCAGAAAATTATTTAAAAATAAATGAATGTGTCGACCCCATATAAAAAAATTAGAAAAATATTAATAAAAAAATTTACCTAATACTAATTCATTTTTTCCCCAACATCTACTGATGTGTTCACAAAATATTTCACTACACCTTTCTTCTTATAGTCTGGATTCTTCCCATAATTCTGATCTTTCCTTGGGATGGTAATTTCTTAATTCCCTATATCACAACATTTGAAACACTTTATAGTTTGTTTATCATAATTAAACATAAAAACACAATGATCTTTTTCATTTTAACAATGAGACATATTTCTAAATGTACCACATTAAAAACACTTCCCAAATTAGTTATGGCATTCCCAAGGGTGATTTTTACAACATTTCCCCCAAACTGAAAACTGGATTTTGTTACCTTCAGATTTCATTGATTGAATCATACCCATTACTTTCTATATGGAAATATTATTATTATTGTTTTAAAAGTACACATGATAATTATAAAATTTCATTTCTACCCTCTCAGCTCATTGATATAGTTTTTCATAATTTTTGAATTCATGGGAGTCCAAAGCCCTTCAGTGTCCTATCATCAATCAAGAGTAAAAAACGATTGATTTTACTATCAAGGTCCCGAATAATATTTGAATCATAAAATACCAAAATAGTTTTGTTTTTTTCATATATAACCACTTAATATTACAGATTTTGTTTCAATTCAGTAAATTTATTTTATATCCTAATTAGAACCTACTTATTAAAATATTTTTTAAGGAATGTATTCTTAAGTTCGTCCTATTCCATGGAATAAATCTCCCTATTATCCTTGATATTCATGAGGACTGACCACCAATAGTCATAATCAAAATCATAATGATAAATATAATGACTAAAAATTTTATTATATAAAAACCCCATTAAATAAAATTTCATTTCAATGGATTAAATCCACCCTTCAACCACCACTGGGTCAGAAGGTCCACTAAAAGCAGGTGGGTGTTTCCTTATAAAATGGTACACTATCTTCATGTTCCATTTTTGTAGCTCTGGCTGTTATCTTCCATATATTCCACCAACATTTAAATCATTCATAAATTGAGACATTAATTTCACAATCTTCTTAGTCCCATTTCCCACATTCTAGGCTATGGATTCAAAAGGATATAATTCTGTTAGATCCTCCAAAATTCAGCTTAAATGGTTTCTATGGAAAACTATTCTGAATATTAATATCTTAGAATAATACACATGGTAATATTTAAATGACATATCATTTAAACCTAAAAATAATTTAAAAACAATTGATTTTTATTATATTAACAACATTCTAACCCCTTATGTTAACTAAATTGTGCTATGATACCAACTATAAGGACCTGACCATAATCATCACATACTCTAGTTAATTTGACTAGAATTCATTTTCTTACATTCCCAAATATCATTTAGGTTTATATTTTTAGTGAATTAGTTTATAAATCATACATAACAACCCATATTCATAGAATGTGGATACTACAAAAACCGTATCTATTTCTTCAAAAATAAAAATGTTCTTAATGAAACATGAATTCTTTATAACATTATCATCACCATCCCTAAAACCCATGACAAAAATTTTAACAGTTGGGTTGAGAAAAAAAATCTCAGTAAGGGACATAATAGAGAGATATAAACCATTAGTCCATGAATAGTTATAAACATATTAATCATTTTCACAAAGACACACTTCTCACCCATAAAGTATCATATAGTTACTTTGTAAAATGTTGAGATTTTGTATAAAACATAAAAAACAATAATAAAACATTTAGGTAATTTGGGAAACCATTTACCTTACTTAATTATGATTTTAACCCATATAGCAACCATATGATTTGTAACCCCAATGACTACCTTACAATATGACCCTCACGACAACCTTATGGTGTAACCATCATAGTTACACTTGAATAACCATTACAGTCAACATCCAATATAAACATACCCAGTTAATTAGAGGGAGATAGAGGTCCCAACCATCATAATAAACATTTCTCAATAACCATAACATAATCATAAAACAAAAATACTTTCATCTTGAAAATATATCTTGAGGAAAATCACTAAATTTAAAAGGATACTATGCAAATACAATGGAAATAATTTTCCTTGAAAATAAACATGTAATAATATAATGAAGACATTAAAACATTAAGGCTTCATGAAATCAGAAAATACTATCATATCATATATGTTATTTTAAAAAATCCTTTCTTAATATGTAAAAATATAAATTTAACGATACATTTTAAAGAAAAATTCCCTTTCCTCAGGTTCACCTTACTCCAAACATTTCAAAACATCCTATATAATGATTTATAGATTTTTATTAATATATCAATGAACTATATTAATATCTATAATTCCTTATATGATCTTTTATAACATCATTCCACCCATTTATTAATAATATATATTTTTTTATTTTCATTTTTTTGGGTGTACTTATTGAATAGTTTCCATGGTTGGTTCTTTATGGGTTTTCTTTTCGAATGGAAGAAAAACCCCATAAGTGAAAATAAATGGTATTAGTATATTTAAATTTTTTATATTATAACATATATCAAATATTTATGATTTGAGGATGATTTATTAGACAAAAAATTAAATAAAATGATTTAATTTATTTTGTAACTTTTTACGACCATCATGAACCTATAACATATTATTTAAAATCATGCGTATAAATTGGTTACAAAATAATATATACCTTATAATATATATAATAAAATATTATTTATCAATAATTATGGTTTTATTACTAGCCTTGAATGTGGTAAATTAAAAAGAAAACATTTCATCCACGAAAAGGTGCCTCAACATGTCATGAGTGGTGTTTTCCTTTTCTAGAATAAGAAGAGAATATGCGAGTTTTAATGATGGATATTCCCTTAAAGAATAAAATTACAATATATATGAGATACTGGAGTTATCATGTCACTTATATGAGGGGAGTGGATGATTGAATAATAAAAGAAAATAAATTTAAAATAAAATAACAGAAAATGAAAGAAAATTTTAAATCTTGAATTCCTCTCTATGAGAACCTCTTTAAGGCAATTGGTTTTCGCCTTTTGGTGACACCAAAAGGTCTTCGATGTAATAAAGAGGGTTGGGAATAGAATTGGGAATAAATTAAGTATGCTACAAGGCTATGATGTGTGAGGAAAATAGGTTGTTAGGGGCATTATTTATAATGTAGGTGAGGGGTGTTTTTTAAATATTCTAATTATTAGTTTATTATTTTGGCTCAAGACATTGAATAGTTTTTTTACCAAAACGTTATAAAATATCTAGTGCATGTTAGTTCGATGCAACGGTTCTTACATCATCTATACATCAACCATGACTCAATAATTCATGTATTTAACTTATAACTTAAATTACTGTATTTCACTATTCACAAAATATTCAAAATTTTAAGAAAAAACCCATAAATTCACCCTAATATTTTTTCAATGAATGGAAATAGAAAATGGATTCCATTTTATGAAAATAATTTTCCATTAATAAGAAATTTAATTTTAAACTAATATAATGTTTTATATAAAAAATAATAAATTTAAATTTATAAGTGAATTTGTAAAACATTGAAAAATTAATTAAGGTCTCATAAAGTTATCTTATAATCATAGGATACCAAAATTTTAATTTATGAATCAATTTTATGAAAATATATTTTCTATTAAGTAATTATGTTTATAATGAATTTTAAAATAATCATTTCTATTTCACCAAAATTTTAATACCTAATTTATCCTTGATAAACCATTTATTTAATTATTACATGATATAAATGTAACATATTTTACTTATAAGATATATAACATTATTCATAACTACATATGTGAGGTTAAAATTCTATTTTTATACAATCCACAGTTTCCCAAAATAACACTTACTTCATTATACATTTATAATGAATTTTAATATTTAATTCCAGAATGACAACAAATTATTTTGTAAGCACTAGGGTTGTTACATCCCCCCATTTAAATTGCTTGCTCAAAATTTAGTTCACTTATTAAATAGATGGGGATAATTTTCTTTTTTATCAATTTTAGATTCCCATGTGGATTCATCTATAATATGGATTTTCAAAAAAATGATAACCTGATGAATTACCTTGTCCCACAATACATTATCTATATGATTACGAATATGAACAAGGTTCTCTTCATATGAAATGTTCTCTTCTGACTGAACTACATCTAGGATCCAAAAATGAGATTAATCTAGATCATACTTTATTAGCATTGAAATATGAAAAACATCGTGTACCTGAGACAAACTCAGAGGCAATGCTACTCGGTAGGCAACTAAACCAAATTTCTCTTGGATTTAAAAAGGAATAATAAAATGTGGACATAGCTTTTCTTGTCATACTGAAATTCATAACACATTTCCAGGGAAATATTTTAAGAAAAACCCAATCACCTACTTCAAAAAAGGTATTTCCTCTAATTAGTTGCACAACATTTTTTCCTCCTCTGAGTAGTCCTCATGTGTTGTTGGATCATTATTACTTTTTCTTCCACCTCCTTTATTAATTATCATCTCACTATATTCCTTTCCCTAAATTTATCCCAAAATGATGGATTTTGACATCATTTTATATATAATTCCGCAAAGGTTTCCATATTTATACTAGAAAAAAATTATTATTATAAGAAACTCATACAGAGAAAGGTGATGATCCCAAAATCCATGATAATCCATTAAACAAGATCTAATAATATCACCAAATGTCTTATTTTTTTGCTCTGGCTATCCATAAGATTGGGGATGAAAACTAGTGTTGAAATTGAATTCAGTTCCCAATGATTTGTGAAAGAATTTAATAAATTTAGAAGCGATCAATGGATCATGGTTAGATAAGATGAAGAGAGGAAGTCCATTTAACCGAAAAATAACTTTGAGGTATAGTCAACAAATATGATCTAGTGAAAGAGTATCTGGAATAGGAAGTAAAATTGTAGCTTTAATCTGTAGATCAACAAAAACCCAAATCACATTGTTACCTCGAGAAGACTTTTGTAATCCCACCACGAAGTCCATTTATCTATTATCCCATTTCCACTATAGAACTGGAGAAGGATGAGCATCCTCTTTGGTAGTTTATTCTCTACTTTAACATGTTTACATGTCAAAATTTTCATTTAATAATAAAAAATATATCTTTTTTTTATCCCACCAGTAATACACCCAATGGTCTCCACATATCTTATTTCATACTCAATAAATTGAAAATAAAGAATTATGAGATTCACATAACAATTATTTCTTCACATGGGAATAAAATTCACAAATAATATCTTTCTAAATCTCAAGAAAAATTCTTTATAAACATTAAATTCAGGCAACATACATTTCTTATCCAATTCTACCTCTTTTTGTAACACAGTATTCTTTCCAGGCATGAATAATTTTATCTAAGAGAGATGACTACATTGACACATCAAACAAAGCATAGGAACTTCCAACACCAATAAATCCATTTTCATTAAAAAATAATTTACCAATGGGTCATTTTCCAAATGTGACAAGGTTAATGTTGTGTGATGTTTTCAACTCAAGTCATCTGCCACTTCATTTTTTTCAGGATGGTAATTGGTCATTAAATCATAATCTTTTATCAATTCCATCAACCTTCTGTTCCTAATTTTCTATTATTGATGAGTTAATATATACTTTAATATGTAATTATCATTATATAATTCATATTTGGATCCATATAATTATTCTTAGAAATTTTTAATGAAAAAATCACGGTTTCTAATTCCCAATCTTGTGTATGATTATTAATCTCATGAAGTTTATGTTGTCTTGAAGAATAAGCAATTTTCAGATCATTCTGCATCAGAACACAAAACATTAGCTTCAATGAAGCATCATTGTAGATGAGAAAGTAACCATTTCTAGAAGGAATTCCAAAACTAGATAATATAACGATATCCTCTTTAGTTATTGTAAACAAACATCACATTCTTATTTCCAAATAAATTTAACCTCTTTTCATGTTAAATTGGTTATTATACTAGATTACCATATAAATCACATAAAAACCATCAATAGTATAATTAAATTTTCTTAGGATATGGATCTAATTAAATGGCATATTGAATTTATAGATGAAGTACAAAACCATGAAACTCATCCGGGGAAACATCCAGGTATTCATTTACCACTAGAACATCCTTAACCTGAACAATTCACTTGTTTTCAACTATATGTGCATGATAACATTAATTTCCATATTTTAATAATTTCTCAACAACCTGATATGTTATAAATGGTATGATATAATTCTTTTATACAAACTAAAACACTTTTTTGAAAAAAAACTATTTAGCCCTATAATCAATCATAATATTGTAAAAAAAATCCAATTTATACCCAGAATAACATCAAACTCTACTAGGGGATAAAAAATGTTTCTAGGTAATTTATTTTCATATACAACTATAATAAGATTATTTAGATTCATTTTTTCTTTATCATTTTCCCTTGTTGTTTTAACCAAAATTTCTAGTTTCATTACTTAAGGTGATTTTACCAATTTACCAGAAAATTATTTAGAAATAAAGGAATGTGTATAACCCGTGTCGAAATAACCATATAAAAATATATTTAAAAAATAAATGTACACGATACCACTCCTTTGATGTCCCAAAATCTAATGAAGTATACAAAAAGTATTTCACTACACCTTTTTTCTTATTGTCAAAATGCTTCCAAGCATTCAAATCTTTCTTTGGGATAGTAATTTCATAATTCCCCATATCACAACATTTGAAACACTTCATATTTTGGTTATCATAATTAAACATACCAACACTAACATCTTTTTAATTATAATAATTGGCCATATTTATAAACATACCACATCAAAAACACTTCCCAGATTATTTTAGGAATTCACAAGGGTGCATTTTCCTAAACACCCCTAACCAGAAATTGGATTTCCTTACATTAATATATCTTTTATTAAATATTACCCTTTACTTACCATCTAGACCTCCTATTATGATTTTTTTTCAAAGAAAAAATTATCATAAGAAAACTCTATTTCTACCATCTTAGCACATCGATCAAGTTCCTCATAACCTTTTAATTCATGGGGGTCCAAATCCCTTCAGTTTATTATCTTCAATCTAGAGTAAACAATGACTTATTTTACTCTCAAGATACTAAATGATATTTGAAGTATAAGTTCCCAATATAGTGATGTTTGATGCATACATTACCAATTAATCATTCCAATTTGTTTCAATTCAAGAAAATGATTTTACATCCTAATTCGAACCACCTTAGTAAAATATTTTCAAGGAATGAATTCCAAAATTCATCCTATACTTCGGCATCAATATCCACATTATCCTTGATATTCTTGAGAATGTACCACCACTATTATGATTCACCATAAAAATGATAAATATAAAAAAAGCCTCTTTAATATATGAACACCTCATGACATAAAATATATTTTCAAGGGATTAAATCCACCTATAGGCCACCACTAGGTCAGAAGATCCATTGAATGCAGGTGGGTGTTCCATTATAAAACGTTCCACTATCTTCATGTTCCTTTGTGGTATATCTATGTTGATATATTTCATGTATTACACTACCATTTAAACATTTTATGTTTATCCATTAATTTTACAAACTTCTTATTTTCAATTCCCAACATTTCAGGCTATGGATTCAAAAGGATATCATTCTGTCAGTTCCTTTATACTTCACCTTACCTATTTTTCTATGGAAAACCATTATGAATACATATATCATAGATGAAGAAACATGGTAATATTTATATGATATGTCAATTCATCTTAATCATAAAGTATAAATTATTAATGGGTATTCTATTAACATCATCATAACCACTAATGTTAACTAATCTGTTCTCTGATAACAACTATAAGGACCTGACCATAAAAATTACATACACTAGTTAATTCAACTATAATTCACTTTTTAAAATTAATATTGAACATTTTAGTATATAATTTTAGATAATTATTTTATAAATCATACATAACAACCCATATTCATAAAAAGTGGATACTATGAAAGAAATATTTTTTCCAAAAATACAAATGTATTTAATAAATCATGAATTCTTCATAACAATTATCATTGATTCTTCTTTTATCTTACCCATACATAATTACTAATAAAAAATTTCAAACATGGGATGATAAACAAAATCTCAGTATGGGACATAAATAGCGAGATATAAACCGTTAGTTCATGAATAGTTATAAAAATTAAATCATTTTCACTAAGACATACTTCTCAACCGTAAAGTATCATACAGTTACTTTTAAAATGTTGATATTTCCATAAAACATAGAAAAAATAAATAAAACATTTAGGTAATTTGGGTAATCATTTACCACAGTTACTTATGTTTTAAACCCACATGGCTACCATATGATTTGTAACCCTCATGACTACCTTACAACATAACCCTCACAACTACCTTATGTTGTAACCATCATAGCTACACTTGGAATAACTATTAAATTCAACATCAACATAAATATACGAAATTAATTGTAGGGTGATATAGTTTCAAAACATTATCATAAAATATTCCAATTAACTAGAACATAATAATAATACAATAATACTTTCATTATATAAACATTTCTTGATGAAAATCGCTTACTTTTAAAGGATTCTACAAAAATACAAAGGAAATAATTTTCCTTGAAAATAAACATGTAATAAATTAAAGGATAATTTAAAACATTAAGGAATCATGAAATCCAGAAATCCACTCATCTATTATATGTACTTTAAAAAAACCATTTTCAATATGTAAAAAAAGAAATTAAAAGATATTTTTTAAAGAAAACCCATATTTCCTTTAGTTCACCTTAATTAAAACATCTTCAAAAATCATGTATAATGTTGTAAATGTTGTTACTAATATATTTTAGAAATATATTAAATCTAGGATTCCTTATATGATCTTCCTATAACATTATTCTACCCATTTATTAATAATATATTTATATTTTCATTGTTTCAGGTACATTTATTTCATGATTTCCATGGTTGGTTCATTATGGATTTTCTTATTGAATGGAAGAAAAAAAATAAATGAAAATAAATGGTATTATTATATTTGATGAATTTTTAAATTATACCATATATAATTTATTTTTTATATTAGAATGATTCATTATATAAAACATTAATGAAAATGATTTAACTTTTTTGGCGGCTATTACTACCAGCATGAACTTATATCAATTTATTTAATATCATGTTTATATATTGGTTCCAGAACATTATATATTTTCTAATATGTAGAATAATCTCTCATTGTACTATAATAATATTTTTATGAATAGACTTAAAATTGGTAAAGGAAAATGAAAACGCATTAAACACGAAGGCTATGAATTGACACATCATGGGCAATGTTTTCATTTTCAAGAATAAGAAGAGAAGAGAAGAGGATAGATAATGGATCTTCCATTAAAAAATTAAATTTCTCGTATATGTATGAAATTTGAGTTATCATGTCACTTGGATGAGGGGATGTGAGGAGATAATAAGAAAATAAAATACATTAAAATGATAATAAAAGAAAATGAAAGAGGATTTTACCTTTGGAATTGTTTTTCTTGAGAACTTCCATAATGAACTTGGTTTTAGACTTTTGGTGAGACAAGAAGGTTTTGGTCATGGGGAAGAGGTTTGGAAAGGGTATTGGAATAGAACTAAAAAATTTATAAGATTGTTATGTGTGAGGAGAAGTGGTGGTGATGGGTTGTAATTATAATGGAGGGGAGTGGTGTTTATTGATTTTTTTATACATTAGTTTATTATTTTGGATAAAGAGTAGGAATAGTTTTGATTACCAAGACAGAATATAGTAATTATTTAATGTGAGTTATGAAAAAATTTTCTTACATCCTCCATACATCAACCATGACTCTATAATTCATATATCAATATTATACCATAAATTACAATATTTCACTATTCACAAATAAAATCAATTTTTTTAGAAAAATCCAAAAAATTTACCCTGAAATTTTTTTGAGGTGTTTAATTAAAAAATATATTACATTCAATGAAAAAAATATCTAGATATGATAAATTTAATTTTTAAATAAAATAATCATTTATTTAAAAATACGAATTTTAAATTTATAAGTGAACTCATTTATTCTTCTACAAATGAATTCCAATGTTCTAACTCTTTTTATCTAAAACATCTCAAAGCACCATATTATATTACATAAAGAGAACAAAAAACCATATCATCATACATGGAACGTCTCCATATGATCTTTCATGGTAAACTGTTGGTGATACACTCATGATGTTGATTATTAGATTGTAGTGGAACTAATTTATTATGGATACTATTATGTTCACTATACACTATCTAATGTCTCTTGACCACTAGGCGGTGTAATTTTATAGACATCAATTATAACATTATCTTTTCCATTCATCTCTTGTTGAGAATCATTAAACATCATCATCATTGATTCTCCACATGTGATGTTAGGAATCTAGACTATTTTATTTTCTTCATGATCTCCAAGACATAAATCCATTACCTCATTAGTAAATAAACCAATTATAGTTTTATTTTCTCTAGAATCCAAATTTTAGCCTGTGGAATGAATGTAATCATGAATCCAAAAATATGATGTTTGTTATAATCTAAAAAATCCTCACCATATTAAACCTCAATGTGAACATTACCATAAATAATGGATGTTGGTAATAAGTCCACAATACATGACTCATACATAAATTTCTCTTCCAAAGATGATTTGGTGAAACTAATTTGAGATAACAAACACTATACCCTTTCTAATAGTGTATGGTCCATCTATTTTCTCAATCCATTTTGTTACGACATACCCAGAATAACAAAGAACCTCAATATACCTTTATCATGACAATCCACATTCAATGAATGTCATGTGTAATGTACAAATTCATATGATCTCAGTATTTTGGATTTTATTCCTTTATATTTTATTCATTATTTACCATTTATGAAATAAATATAAAAACCCATTTTTATACTTTAGGTAATTCACCTGAACATATCATGAGTAATCAGTAATAAATTTCAAAAAATAATTATTACCTATAAATAAATCTTTTTCGATGGTCCTAATACATTGATATGGGTATAGTCAAGTTTTCCCTTCAAGTGATGGGTTACAGTACTAAAACTAATTCTTGTCTACTTACCCTTCACAAAACTCTTATAGAAGTATTGTTTTCCTAGTTTGGCACTTTTCAAAACACCTTTCTTTAATAGATTTGAATATGCTTCTCTCTAGTATGTTTGATTCTCATATTACACAATTTAGAAGTGTATAGATTACTCTTCCTTGATATAGATACTCCACTTGTAAAAATATAATCATTAAAATAATATAAAATGATTTTATAAGGACCTTTAATCACAAGTAATGCACCAAATATAACCCTAATGACTCCATATTTAATGGTTATTATGTAACAAAGAATATCCAAGAATCTAAAATAGATTAGGTTCTCTATTTCTACAATATATCTCATATTTTTAATGTATTGTGTTTTAAAATCTTGAATCCTCAACAATATTATTCCTATACCTCTTGTGTTATAGGGATATTTATTTCTTATAAAAATAACACCTCTATTTGATTCCTTGAGGCATCAAAATTAAGAATATTTGAGCATATAGGAAACAATTAAAGCTGGATCATCAACACCCTCATTTTTCTTCACAATATTCATCGTTGGATTCAAAATATTGGGATAATATTTCTTTAGGTTCCCTTTCTGATGAATATAGGAAGACTCATTTTTTATGTTAGGAACCTATATGTGGACTCACCACATGATTTTGATAATGATTTCCATATTTTAAAATCTATAAGCCATTTTATAAATGATTTTATTTTGTTATTAATTTTGGCATGTATATTTTCAATCATGTCATTGGGTGGCATGAGTTTCACCATACTAGTTTGAGCTTAGAGATTCTCTATAAAAAAGGAATTTAAGAATTTACAAGAGATATACATCACTAGTGAATTCAAAATAGTAGAAAATGAAAAACAGACCATTTTAATAATATAACTTAATTGAAAATGAATATTAAAAAAATTTAAATATTTTTCCCCATTCTTTTTTGCAATTTGGGAATTTCCCTTCACCATTATTATTTTCATCAAAAGTATAGGATCTCCCATCTTTTTCATTATCATACCCCCCCCCAAAACAAATAAAAAAAACTCTTAAAATATAATCTATTTTTTATTTTTGTAGAAACATTAAATTTTTGATATAGGGAGTGTAGAACAACATATAGAGATTTCAATGGAACATATGGTAACCATGATGGGTGAAGATCCCAGTGTTGATGTTATTGATAATAGCATTAGTATTTGTGGAACCACTGAATGAATCCATATTTCACTATGAGTGTGGGTTGACAGACTAGATTTTAGAAAACTATTCCAATTCCTCTAATGGAAATCAAACTACATTTGATACTAGTTTTTTCATACGAATTGTCACTCTCTCTCAAACTCAAGCACACATGTAAGGAGACAACTAAAAATACTGAGGCAGATTTTATGTGGTTTGGCTGGATGACCTACTCCATGGGGAACATAGTGAATTTATATTATTTTAAAATGATATAATATAAATTAAAATTCATTTATCTTTGATAAGAACTAATATTTAAAATAGGGGAGGATAAATAATGGTCTATAATTAAATGGTCACTAAAATTTTTATTTCTCCAGGTTGTGAAATGATAATGGTGGTCTTCTCATTTATTTTAGTCAATCCTCATGATGATTATTTTTTTAAAATTATAAAAAAATTAAACTTATCATTACATTTAATCTCATGTTGCAAGTTAGACAAAAATAGATAGAAAAAAGAAGTAGTGAATGATATGTAAGAACCACCGTTAATGTTTATCCATCATTTTGTTCATTATTATTCATTCATAAGATGAATGAACAATGATATGAAAAATCATGATTAATATGATCTTTTATACCAAAAATAAATAGTATGTGTAAAATAAATTATAACAATAATCTATAAACCACCACAACATAATGTATGTATTACGGTTTCAATTTATTGGCAATTAATCACCAAACTCCAACTTTAATGTCCTTTATCCTATTAGATTCATTGAATGTTCATATTCAATCTATTATCTTTATAATCTATAATTATGAGTATAAATAGAAAAATGTAAATTTTAACATAAGTGGAATACAAATATAGTTTCTCCAATGATTATTTTAAGCTAAAACTATCGTGGTCTTGGAAATCAATGATTAGTTCGGATGATCCAATGCTATTGTGGTATAAGTATCACAAATATGGTTTTTATACATAAAACAATAATTTAATGGAAATATGTGGTTGGTATCTAAGAAAACCTTGCATTCAAAGCTATTTTTGGGTCTTCTTAATGGCCACTCGAGTGGCCTTTATCTTTTCTAGAATGAAGATGTGGATTTCAGGGTTTATTATTTCTCTCCAAACTATAATGAATCTCCCATTCACCAATCTAACACCCCCAATTGGAACTTCAATGGTTTATATGGTCATCCATATAAAAGGGAGAAATGGGAATCATTAAAACTTCTTCAAAATATTCATGAATACTTCCCTTCTCCACTCATTTTGGTAGGGTATTTCAATTATATTATATTCTAGTATAAGAATAAAGGAGATATTAACAAACCATTCACTCAAATTCCCAAATGCCGTTAGGGAATATTGATGGATAATCATAATTATTTAAGGTACACTGGTAATCCTTTTATATGATGTGGTGGAATCTCATAAAAAACCAGTATTGCAGAACTTCTGGGCAAATTCATGGGATCGATTGAATGAGACAACCTTTTTAGGAACATAAATGTTTCTTAAAAGGAACCCACCACTTTTTAACAATGTATAATACTCATTCATACATCACACGACCAATGGAAATATATTTGTTTCGAGAAACTTACAATTTGAATGTTACTCGATCAAGGACAAGTAATGTTAGGAGGTGGTTCACTCTTGATATAACACATGAGTATAAGATATATGAATTAAATATTAGTAGGTTCTTAAAATCTAGAAAAAATGGACAAACCATAAGTACCACTAACCAAATACTATTTGAGACAACATTTAACTGAGGCTTAATGATCTATACTATTATTTCCACTCACATGTCATTATCTCTTGAATTGGAAGTCTGGATGCAAAACATGACACGACTCTTCACAAAAAAGGATTGTTTTTGGGATATTTGTGTATGCATTAAATTCACATTTAAGAGGACGATTCCAATTTTTTTACATTCATCATATTCCAATGAAATGGTGACGTAACAATTATATCACCAGTATTAATAACATGGAATATAGATCAGTATCCATAGAGGTGAAGATCCACGACATTATCCCTAATTTTTTTCAGACGCTGTACAAGGCTGGTACTCCTTCCATCTCAACTAATATTTCTTCCTATATTGAAATTATGATCACTGAGACTATTAATTGACATGAAACGTGTGATTTCTATGATGAGGAAACTCTAACATTGCTCAACAAAATTTTAGTCTACCGAAGCTCCCGACCTGTAAGGTTTTCATGCTCTCTTCTTCAAAAAAATTTGGCGTGTTATTGGATATGATATGTTGACCCTTATGAATGATATATGGGTTGTGAAACATGATTTTTGTTCCTTGAATGAAACTTTTATTAATATCATCAAAAAAATAAAAATAAATTTTTATTTTTGATTTCAGGGCCATTGTCTTATGCAATGTGATTTAAAATACTTTTTCTAAGAATTTGGTAACATAGATGCACTTTTGGATCCCTTTTATCTCTATGAAAACCAATGTGTTTTTTCCTAAAGCATTATTACTAATAACAAAATTTTCATACGTGAGATCGTTCATTACATGAAGACTTTATCTATTGAAAATAGAGGAATTATAGTGTGGAAACTTGAAATGATAAAGGCTTATAAGAGAGTTTAATGGACTTTCTCTAGTCTTGCATTAAAAAATGGGTTTTGAGGAAAATCAGTTAACATTACCAGGTAGTGTGTCATAATTGATTCATTAATAAAATAATTCAATAGGGGACTTTCCTAGAGATCCATTCCCTTTAGAATCATCCACAAAGTGGATCCATGTTTACTATTCCTCACTGTTTTTGTTGCTGAGGCTTTTTGTAATATACATTTAGAGGTAGTAATAAACACTACAATTTATTGGGAAAAGGTTTGTTGAAAAGTCCCCCATGTGTCTCATATTCATTTTTCCACTGATATCATTCAATTTTCAAGATACATCTAGTAAGAATTTACCTCAATATGACATCTTAATCACCATTATGTGAAAGCTTCTAGGAGATCTATAAACCTAGGGAAATATGAAATATTCTTCAGCTATGGAGTCCAAAAGGTAGGACAGATGATCTCAGAAGAATTTTTGGTATCAATGTGGTGGATAAAAACAAAAAATACCTAGAACTACAAATGATCATTGGATGATCCAAAAAATAATTTTTTTACGAATTCTAGAAAGGGTGGATAAAAACATACAGGGATAGTCAACTAAAAGGACCTCTAATGCAGTGAAAGAAATTCTCATAAAATCTATAATTCAATCAATCCCATCCTATTTCATGTCCTTCTTCATTCCCAAATCCTAAAAATCATCCATATCTGTTTCTGCATTGCTAACATTTAACGGGGAAAAAATAATGGGATGAAAAAATTCAGTTGATATCCTAGAATATTCTGTGAATGCCCAAATCAATCCAAGGAATGGGTTTTAGGGGACATGAACAATTTAATCACAACCTCATAGCCAAATAATATTGTTGGATTATTATGGACTAAGAATCCTTCTGCCCTAAAATTTATAAATCCAAATATTTCCCCTATTCTGACTTCCTAGGATCATCCTTAGGCCCTTGCCCCATCTTCTTATGCTGATACTTCAAGGGATTCCTCACATTTCAATGTTTCAAGATTTAATAGAATATTTTTAATAGCTCCATGGATAGATTTTTGAAAGCTCTGTGGCCGTTTGACGGAAACAGTTTGATGAAAACCTCTCCAGTGACCCCATGTTTTGAGGATACATTAATGTTATCTCTCTTCTACGATGTAGGTGATGGATGGTTCATTGAGAATAATGAAAAATGGTTCAATAATAGGGATAGGAATATCATTATGAGTATTTAATCATTAAAGGATAAGGGTAAATAGAGAATTATTTGGTGAAAATAATGTTTTGTAGTTATTTCTCTTAGTTTTCAGATATGCTTTGGCTCAAAGAATATAGACCCCGAGTGGGGAATTTCTCTAGAAATTCATGTGGCACATCATAGTCCCTCTAAAAGTATAATATTTCTAGTGAAAAAATGTATCAAAATCCTTCCCTCACTATAGTTCCTCTCAAACCACCAATTATTTGAAAACCCCTCATGATCGCTTTGCATGATTTAACCAAAATCTTATATGGATGCAGTCATTCACTACCCACATACATGGATGTCTGGAACTCTTGGAGAAAAAATAGAGATCAACATGTTTCCCTAGATCTTAAACTTCATTCAATACCTCTGGTATAGTCCTCATCTCTCCCCATTGTTATTATGGTATCATTATGCACCATGAAGTGGATCATCTAGGTATGAAGAAATGATCTTGTTTTCAGTCATATTTTAAGACCAAACTATTTTGGTGTTTACTAAGAATGGTATTGGTTGGTTATATGGAATGATCAGGAAACCCATACTGCTCTCTCAAGACCCCTTTCACTCATTAACAAATTGAACCCCATATTGGGTGTCCTATAGATTAATTCAGTGTCATAAATCCCTAGGATTTAAATATTTGATACTAGAGTTGTAATTCTTAATTATTTTGGTTTGATTTTCATCGCTAACCATGCTTCACACAACACCTATTAGGACCCCCCCCCCCCCCGATGGATGAAGCCTTTGAAATTTACATTGGAATGATCTTCGCTATGGTGAGATGCTGGAAATTCATCACCATTAAATCAGACAACCTCATGGTTATCAATTCTATCAACATAATTAAAAGGTGATTTCAATATTTTCCCCATTTATTTGGAAGATCTGGTCAGTACTTCACCACTTCATGTCTTTCACTTTCTCCATTATTAGAGGATAGGGGAATGAATAAGCTCACATGTTGGTTATATGAGGTCTTTATAATGTTTCCCATAATTTTTGATTATTTTCCATCAAGAATGTTATATATTTGACTTCAAGACCTTCAATCCTTTAATTAAATTTCTCTCTATTGGTAAAAAACATACTGCATTGACCTATGTCTTTTTCCCCCTTAATCAACCTAATG
Source organism: Viscum album (assembly GCA_963277665.1). NCBI lineage: Eukaryota > Viridiplantae > Streptophyta > Magnoliopsida > Santalales > Viscaceae > Viscum > Viscum album. The sequence goes on along the minus strand of OY728167.1, from coordinate 489,210,889 downwards.
TGTTTGAACTACAATATTTATAAAAATAAACATTTTATCAATTTGGTTAACCATACCAAAAATATATATATATATATATATGTAACTTTATTATTTTTTATTAGTATTATTTTATACACTCAAGGAACTGATAAAAAATAGTCAAATCCTTATTATGTCGCATTGAGGTACTGTGTTTGAGTGTTGCCAAATTATATCCTGTTTTTTGAGAAGGGTTTTATTTGTATTTGTTGTATTTATATTCCCCATCCTTATCCCATGTATAATTATTATTATTGTATTATTATTATTATCTAATTATTATTATTACCCTTTACTATTGTTATTATATTTTTTTCATTTTTTGTATAATTATATTTGTATGATTCACCTAAATTTATATAAGTTTTTAATTTTAGGTATTATACATAATATAACTTATAATTTTTTTATATAATTATTTATTTGTAATCGTAATTACTATATTTATAATAATTTTATTTAGACCATAAACATTACAAGAACACAAAATAACCCAGGAACATGATGGTTGGAAAAGATAGGACACATCCTCTTTTGGGGCTTACCCACTCCGAAACAGCCCATTATAATATTCAAAGATGGTTCATCCTAAGATAATGGCCCTATAAAAATTTCATTCACCTGTTAGGATGTTATTTTCATTGATAATTTTATTTTCATTTTATTTTCACTAATAAATTTCTAAACCCCACTTTTAAATAATATAATCATTTCTTATATGTGTCAATATTTGAAATGTTTTAAAATTTTCATAAATTTTGGGTGTTTTTTAATTTTTATGTATTTTATCACATTTTAATTTAATACTTTAATGATTTTTATTATATGAAGGAATATTTTTCGATATACTTATGGTTATTTTATATTTTCTATTTTCTATTAAAACATTATATCATGTATTGATGATTATTTTTATTGTTAAAATTAATTTAATTTCTATGTTTGTTTTTAAATGGTTATTTATAAATATAAACATCTACAATATTTATGTAATTCAATGAGATACTTCATATATATGAAATACTATGCTCTAAGTGGATCATTTCTTCTTTGGTTTCTGCATTGTATCTCGATGCATTGGCTAAAAAGTCAAAGTGATGGAATTTTTGGTTTCTTCACAGTTCTCTAGTTTAGGTCACGGAAGAACAAACACTACAATGTGACATCAAATTTTATCAATGGTAGTGGTGTATCGACACACTATTGTATTTGAAACTTCCACAATAGTTCAACCACACCTACCTTCATGGAAACCAGATTTATCTTCTACATACTTCTTACTCATTTGACTCAATGATAATCCTAGTATCAGTTATCATATATGAAATTACCATGAGTTTTTTTTGAAATTACCATGAGGCCTATTTTTTGTTACCACGAAGAATATTTATAAGGTTACCATGAGTGCATCCAAAGTGACTGAAAAGCTGGTTAAGTTACCAAAATAGATTTAAAAGTGTCAGGGAGGTATTTTTAAACCTATTGTGAATATATTTTTGAACTTACAGTGAACCATATTTGATCCTACCATGAATGTATTTATTTATTTACTACAAAGGAATTTTAAGGTCATTGTGTTTTAATTTGAATATAGTATCCATTTTATTTTTATGTGACCAAGATTTATTTTTTCAAAGTGACCGTCATCTATTTTCTGAAAGTGAACATGATTTTTCTTAATTTTTTATAATTGTGACTACTTTCAAGTGAATTCATGATGAATATGTTCACATTGTTAATATACTAACAATGTGTCTTGATGGCATGGTATGTTAATCGACTTCAAGGTTTTTTCCTCACACGGTCAGTTTATTACATCATTAATTTTATGAAAACTTATTTTTTTCATCAAGGTCATATATTAAGTTATTTATAAATCAATTCACTATAAAATTATTTAATTTGTTTTAATTGTTCAATTTATTGGAAAAATAAATAAATTTCATAACTATTATGTTATGAACTATTGAATAAAAAATACCATGGTCGTACTTATGGAAATAATAATTATCATATTATTTATTTCATATTTTTTTATAGATTCTAAAATATTGAATCACTTATGGTTTATTGTCATGTTTTTTATCATTTTATCTATATAAAAAACTATTATTTATTATGATAATCATATTAGAATTTGATTTATTGAGATTAATGTAGGAAATAAAGTGAGTCGATATTATTAATGAATATGTGAAAAGTATTAACATGTTATGACATGATTCCATATTTTAAAAATTTCTAGCTATTGAATGATAGTGATTATAACGACCCATGCTTTACATACATTGTTAATACATCAAAATTTAAGCACACTTTTTACAACATATGACAAAACCAAAAAGGACCGTATAGGTATAGTGTCTTTAGAAACTGGGAAACATAAACAACTGGTTCATAAATCTTCTACAGTGTCTCCCATTTATTTCATCATATCTAGGGTCCCTTTTAGCATATTCTACTTAATATCCATCTTCCTGACCTGGGGAAAAGAAAACATAAAAGGGTGATCTCAAATGCTCAGCAAGGGCAAATAAAGGAAATAAAAATCATATCATATCTTTTTGAAAATCATAACTTGCAAAAGAGATCATAAAATCTTAACATGGAATAAATCATAGAAGTGAAAATGAGATCCCCATAATCATAACATGAAACTTGAAACTTTGTGGCATGCACACATAATCATGGAAAATCATTTCTTGTTAGTCATGACTCATTGCCAAGACTATCTTAGTGGACAAAGTCCCTTTCTGAACCGAGTCACCCTCGTTCCAGTCCTGTTTCACTGAACCGAAATAACCTTCCGTTCCAGCCATGTCTATCTCATGAGATATAAAATCTTTACCCAATGCATTGGAGGGATATATAGGTCCCACCCATCTTATAATGAATCCTTTCTTATGTGTGCCACATAATCATAAATCATACATCATGGCATAACACATGTAACAAAAATGGGATTCTTGAAACATCATGACATCATAAATCAATTCATATAAGATGAAGGAATTTATAAAAATAATTCCATCACAACATGATGAAATCAATGTAATAATAAGGATAAAAACAGAACCCTTTATTATCTTAGATGGAAAATAATTTTGATTAAACACTTGAACTCCATTCTTGAGGAAAATATCCTTTGTTCTTCAAAAACCCTTTTTCCTTTCATAACATGTCATACAACTTTAAAATAAAAGAAGTTGATTAAAAATAAACTTGAAAACTTGTAAAGGAAGCTTCTTGGATATAATGTTTTAAAAATCCATTCATGCCGTATAAGTTAAAAAAACATTCTTTGTACTTTTGTCGGAAAAGTCAAAAAGTACCTCGTACGACAAAAGATTCCTTTCATACATATTACTAAAAACTCACCGAAGGGTAAAAATGGATTTAAACAATTGTAGGTGGATGGAAATAATATTAAATATTGATGAAATATGGATGTGGATGATAAAATACACCCCAGTAAATACTTATGAATAAACAATCTCAGATAAAATTGAGATTGTGATATTTCCCCTTACCTTAGGTCCGATTTGCTTTGTACGTGTCCGAAGCTCCTCTTCTTTGAAGCGCCTCTTTGAGACCTCCTCTTAGGGCACTAAAATTGGTCTTTGAGGAAGACCAGAACCTCTAAGATGATGCTAGGGAAGTGGAGAGGTGAAAATGGCAGGGGTTGGCCGAGCTTGAATGCTCAAATTGGTGTGAGGAGGAGGGGAAGGAGGTGCCCTTTTATAAGGGAGGAGAGGGGCACCTTAGGAATTCTTAAAAATATTAATTTATAATAAATCTAACCCCACTTAAAAACCTCCAAAAATGACTCATATTCGAAGCTTAGATGAGATAGGGTTGTAATCTCATCAACCAATCAAATTTAGACATGTTTGGATCTTATTTTAAACCTTATCAATTAGATTTAACTCTAAGTTAAATAATTTAACTTTTACCGTGTCTTTTTGTTTTCTTTCACTATATGGTTAATACACTTACTATAACATGCCAAACGAACCCCAAATTGTTTATTATTAATATATATATTGTTATCTAAGTCATTTTGCCGAACCTTATATTTTTAGGAATAAAATAACAATTAATAATATAATATTTGATTAAAAAACTATTTTGTGTCAATTTTGACACTATTTGATATATGATTTTTGTGAAAGTCATAACAGAATTAAATGTTCGAACCAAGTTGATTAAATCAACATTAATATATCATAGTAACCTATAAAATTAGTGGAATTCATAAAAAATCTAAAATTACATTTATTTTGGTGTTTATAACATCAATTATGTCAATATTTCATTAATAAGATAATTACTGCATCATCGTTGTGTCATAAATAAATTAAATTATTTAATGTCTAAAAATTATAAATAAAATACCATTATGTAGGAAATCTTTTTAGCTTTCTAATGAATATTTATAGTCGAATTTATCTTATGTATAACACCATATTAAAAATGATTTACTTATCAAACTTTGATTTTAACTATTTTAACCCTTCTTTAAATAAATTAATAATAAATGTCCTAATCTAATCCAAGTGGGCCTAAATGGTCATATTTTATTCCTAAGTTTGTTTTTGGTCGAATTACACTTGTCCAATAGAATTAGGACATGTGTTAGGGTAATATTAATATCATATTTACCCTTAGTTACCCTATTTACTATTAACCGCGGTAAAAAAAGTAAAAAGTTACTATTCACCAAAAAATTATTTTTATCTCATTGAACCACATTTTACTTACTGATATCAACCATGTCTGTCGGATTTTTGAAATTCCATTCACAGAAGCGGTAAAATTAAGTTTTATGCAAAATTCAGTTTTTAACCTACCACTTAGTGGTTTCACTATTCATCAAAAATTGAAAGTTTTCAGAAAAATACCAAAATTTCACCCTAAGCTAATTTCGATATTCTGAGTCCAAAAATGAAGTCCATTTTGAAAAATAAAATTTATAAAATTTCAAAAAGTGGTTATTACTATTCATAACGGCTAGTTTTAATAGCATATTGTTGTTTAGTGAAACTCGGTATTGCGTACGACGCAAGCTATCGAGGAAGGTCACGATTGCGTGTAAAGCAAGCCAAGAAAGTGTTTTCTAGAAAAAGATTCCTTTGATGATTTCTATAACATAAAAGTCTCAGGTGTTACATTCTACCCCCCTTAAAAAGAATTTCGCCCTCGAAATTCATCACTTTGTAACAAACAGATGAGGATACTTCTCCCTCATCGTATCCTCAAGCTCCCATGTAGCTTCTTCAAGTTGGTGGTTCCTCCATAAAACTTTCACCAAGCGAGTGGTATTGTTTTGTAGGACTTTTTCGCTACGATCCAAAATCTTTATCGGCTGTTCTTCATAAGAAAGATCTTGCTCCAGCGGTACAACTTCTGAGATGAGTACATGTGAAGGATCTGGTATGTACTTTCTCAGGAGAGATACATGGAACACATCATGAACTTGAGAGAGATTCGGTGGAAGCTCCAATCGGTAAGCTACCTTCCCAACACGATCTAGTATTTCGAAAGGACCGATATATCTAGGGCTCAACTTCCCCTTCTTTCCAAATCTCATAACCCTCTTCCAGGGAGATATCCGTAAGAACACTTTATCACCCACTTCAAACTCTAGGTCTTTTATTCGGTTGTCGGCATAACTTTTCTGTCGACTCTGAGCTGATCTTATATGTTGTTGAATAGATCTGACCTTCTCTGCCATTTCATCAACGAGATCAGGTCCTAATAGCTTTCTTTCCCCAACTTCATCCCAGCAAGTAGGAGTCCTGCATTTCTTTCCATAGAGAGCTTCTTAAGGAGCCATCTGAATACTGGAGTGAAAGCTATTATTATAAGAAAATTCCACCAAAGGTAGGTGTTGATCCCAACCTCCTTTGAAATCCATAGAGCAAGCTCTCAACATATCTTCTAGGGTTTGAATTGTTCTCTCAGACTGACCGTCTGTCTGGGGATGATAAGCAGTGCTGAAACTCAACTCTGTATCCAGAGTATGCTGAAGACTTCGCCAGAACTTCGAGGTAAATCTCGGATCTCGATCAGATATAATAGAAAGTGGTACTCCATGCAATCTTACCACTTCCTTTACATATATCCTGGCAAGCTGATCTAGAGAGAAATCCTCTCTAATAGCAATGAAGTGTGCAGACTTTGTAAGACGATCAACTATGACCCAGATAGCATTATTGCCTTTGGATGTTTTAGGTAGTCCTGTGACAAAGTCCATAGTGATGTTTTCCCATTTCCATTCGGGTATGGGTAATGGTTGTAACATCCCCTTAGACTTTTGTCTCTCAGCTTTAACTTGTTGACAAACCAAGCATCGAGAGACATATTCAGCAACATCTCTTTTCATGCCATCCCACCAGAAGTACTCTTTCAGGTCCCTATACATCTTCGTGCTTCTAGGATGAATAGAGAATGATGAACTATGAGCCTCATCCAGCAGCTCCTTCTTTAATTCGGGGATGGGAGGAACACAAACCTGATTCCTGAACTTTATTATCCCATCACAATCAAGGTTGAATTCAGGAACATTTCTCACCTTCTTTTGTAACTCGACATCTTCTTTCTGTGCCTCTTTAATCTTCACATGTATAGATGGTTGAACATTCATTTGAGAAAGATAAGATTTTTCCCCTTCCATTATAATTCCAAGATCCATCCTTTGTAAATCCATAAATATTGGATCTTTTGTGATCCTCATCATGGATAAACTGGCATGGTCTTGTCGACTTAATGCATCTGCCACCTTGTTTGCTTTCCCAGGGTGGTAATGGATTGAGCAGTCATAATCCTTAATCAGCTCCAGCCATCTTCTTTGGCGCATATTCAGCTCCTTTTGTGTGAAAAATATACTTCAAACTTTTATGATCAGTATAAATATCACACCTTTCACCATAAAGGTAATGCCTCCAAATCTTTAATGCAAAGATTACCGCAGCCAACTCCAAGTCATTTGTTGGGTAATTTTGCTCATGGATTTTCAACTGTCGTGAGGCATAAGCTATCACCATATCATTTTGCATAAGAACACACCCCAATCCCTTCTTGGATGCATCACTATAGATCACAAACCTTTCTCCACTACAAGGTAGTGTGAGCACAGGTGCACTGGATAACCTTCTTTTCAACTCCTTGAAATTCTCTTCACATTCCTCTGTCCAGACAAACTTAACTCCTTTCCGAGTCAACTTGGTGAGTGGATTAGATAATCGTGAAAAATCTTTTACAAAACGTCGATAATATCCATCCAAACCAAGAAAACTTCGGATCTCAGTTACTGTTGTTGGTCTCGACCATCTTTCGATAACCTCTGTTTTTGCTGGATCCACGGATATCCCCTCTTTTGAGATTATGTGACCCAAAAATGCAACTTTTTGAAGCCAAAATTCACACTTGGTAAATTTGGCATAAAGCTTCTCGTTTCTCAGGGTCTTTAATATAATTCTCAAGTGATCTTCATGCTCTTCCTTTCTCTTTGAAAAGACAAGAATATCGTCTATAAAGACTACCACAAATTGATCAAGATAGTCTCTAAAGACTCTATTCATTAGATCCATGAAGATAGCAGGGGCATTAGTAAGACCAAATGGCATCACTATAAATTCATAGTGTCCATACCTTGTACGGAAAGCCGTCTTTGGTATATCCTCCCTTTTGACCCTTAATTGATGATACCATGAATGAAGATCAATCTTGGAAAAGTATTGAGCTCCGCGTATTTGGTCAAATAAGTCATCAATGTGTGGGAGAGGATATTTGTTCTTGATAGTGATCTTGTTAAGTTCTCGATAATCAATGCAGAGTCTCATTGATCCATCTTTCTTCTTAACAAATAGAACAAGAGCTCCCCAAGGTGACGCACTAGGGCGTATGAATCCCTTATCAAGATTCTCTTGGAGTTGCTTCTTCAATTCCTGCAACTCAATTGGGGCCATTCTATAAGGTGTCTTTGAAATAGGCAAAGCACCCGGTACGAGTTCTATTGAAAACTCAAATTCAAGATTTGGTGGAAGACCCGGTAATTCCTCCGGAAAGACATCATCAAACTCCCGTACAATGGGCATATTCTTAATCGTGAGTTTCTCACCAACCATTTGAGATAAATAACCTTCATTTAGTGGAATCAATTCCCATAAGATGGAAGAAATTTCCACTGGAAGGTTATGTTCATCTTTGCATTGATAGACGATCGTAGATTGATCTGGAATATGAAATGTGACTTCCCTTCTTTGGCAATTGATATGAGCTCCATGTAGAGAAAGCCAATCCATGCCAAGAATCACATCAAATTCCACCAAAGGAAGGATCACAAGATTTGCAGGAAGCATTTTCCCACAAACTTCGATCGGAGAAGAATTATATACTTTTGATGCGACTGTTGTGCCATTAGGTTTTGTCACAGATAACTCAACATCTAATTGTTGAGGTAATACGGTGATACCCTTAGAAAATTCTTTAGAAATAAAAGAGTGGGTGGATCCAGAATCAAATAAAACATTTGCTACTTTAGAGTGGACGGTAAGTGTACCTTTCACCACTTCGTTATCGTACTCCACATCGCTGATAGAAATTGCATGTGACTTTCCTTTGTCTTTAGCCTTAAGATTTTGTTGACGTCGACCATCATCATCAACCCTTGGATTTGGGCATTGATTGGCATAATGCCCCATCTCCTTGCACTTGAAACATTGAAGTGTAGTAGGTTCATTCTGTGTATCCCTTCCTTTGTTTGCATCATTAGACATCTTCTTCCCATTATCGCGGCATTCAAATGCCCGATGACCTTCCTTTCCACATTTGAAACATTTACTTGTCCCTTTAAGACAACTCCCTCCATGTTTCTTTCCACACTTTGAGCATAAGGGAAAGCTCATCTTCTTTTCAGTGTGCTCTTTAGATTTTCCTTGGAATTCCATTTTCCTCTTCTTATCAAACCCATGTGACTGATGGTTTACTCCAATCTCCATCTCGACTTTGAGAGCACATCGAACGATTTCCTCGTAGCTATTGAAGTCCCTTATGGCTAACGTCCTTCGAAGACTTGGTTTTAAGCCACTAAAGAATCGATCGATCTTACTCTCAGGTTGGATAATAATACCAGAAGCGTACCTTGCAAGTCTTGTAAAATTTGCTTCATAGGTACCAACAGATTCATCATCCCTTTGCTTCAGTTCAAGGAACTCTTTCTCCATCTTTGTTCGGAGAATACGAGGGAAGTACTTATTGAAAAATAGGTTCTTGAACTCGTCCCATTCCATAGACTCAATTTCATCCCTTTGCCTCGTATTCTTAATAAGATTCCACCATTGATCAGCATCTCCTTCCAAACGATACCCTGCTAGGATGACTTTATCATGTTCAGAACATTGAAGAACTGAAATTTATCTTTTCAATAGTACTAATCCATTGTTCAAACACTAATGGATCAGTAGACCCGCTGAAAAAAGGTTGACGTTGCCTCATGAAGGATTCAACAGAATGTTGCTCCTTCCTTTGCTCGTTTGGAAGTCCTGCATGATTCATAGCTTGAGAAAGTTGTGTGAGTATGGCTACAAGATTTTTCATTCCAGATCCCATATTGTTTGGTTGCTCAGGGGGACAATCATTGCATTGCCCATCGCATTCCGCATTAACACGGTTCCTTCGGGTTCCAGCCATTGACTTAAACCAAGAAGAATAGTGTGAGCAACACTAATTATAATAGGAAACTACATAATTCAAGAATAAAATTTTCATGCTTAAGGTCTTATCCTAGGTTATTCATGGCCATTTCTAAAACACTAATATTGTGTTCTATTCTTAGACTTATCCTTAGGGTTCTTACTAAGGCTTTCACATCCTAGTTTCCAAAGGTTGACTATACCTTTCCTATGATACCAACTATAACGACCCATACTTTACATACATTGTTAATACTTCAAAATTTAAGCACACTTTTTACAACATATGACAAAACCACAAAGGACCGTATAGGTATAGTGTCTTTAGAAACTGGGAAACATAAACAACTGGTTCATAAATATTCTACAGTGTCTCCCATTTATTTCATCATATCTAGGGTCCCTT